>QNQO01000766.1:0-541588 GCA_003290165.1 Berberis thunbergii
AGGTATGAGTTAAGCAGAAGTATGGTACTACAAATAGCCCCAAAGCTATTTCAGATTGATCAAATATAAATATCATGACCATCTGACACTCAAACTTCTTTCACTAGAAGCACCTCATATGTGTGCTTGCTACCCATGGACCGGTGATCAAAAGGTATATGATTCATATATCAGTCAGAAGAAACCCCGTCTGATGTCCTGAGGGAAAGTTGACATAGACCCAGAGGAAAATATTTTTTGTTGGTAGGCCATCTTAACTGTCCATGTATTAGGTCACCTCTTTCTTTTCTCTCTCCTTATACATGGTAATTGGGTTAAGAAATAAGAATAACCAAATAAATTAAGAGTGGAGAAAGAACATAATTTCACACCACAGCAGAATAGGGAGGAAGAGAAATGCTATTGCCAAAAGTTATTGTTTTCATTCATGCAGAGTATCTAGGAGTGCCCCTTATTTACCTCCTTATAGACGAGCCTCAGAAACTCTTCACGTTCCCTATTCACTGACTGCAAGAATTATCCAAAAGCAATTTGAGAATCCAGAGCAAACAATTAGCTTATCTATTTGAAAATCAAGCAAGAAAACTAAAACCAAAAACAACAGAGAATGAAAGAAATAGTCAATACTTACTGATGCAGAGGCTAAAACGGCCAATGCACGACTGAGCTTGCAGAGTTGCTCTTGTTTATCTATAGCTTTTGCCCTTGCCAGCTCTCTTGCTTCTCTTGCCGTGGGAAGTGTCATCTCTTTCAAAGCGACATCCTCCCCACTGATCTCTGATTCATTCTTCATAGCTTGCTCTTTCTCGTCTTGTTCCTCCTATAAATCCATCACTTCAACCAATCAATAAATAGAAACTCAAAACATGTGTGCTGAGCAACTAGTGACCATGATAACGCTTCAGAATTTTGAAAGAAACAAACTTGGTGGCATCTGTCAATGATCAATATTGAATCAAAATCTCTGAAACACAGATAAAATATGCATGGGACTGTAATGAGAGAAGTTTGAAGTGAGGGGAGAAAGATGGAGGAAAATTCAACCAATTACTCTAAAATGGAAACACTTGAAATTTTCTGTTGATATTTCAAGAAATCAAATATTTTGAGAAAGGCATTTCAATGAGAAAATTGTTGACGAGTGCAACGTTGATGTTGGATTCAGAAAACATAACACTACAACTTTGAGATGAACCCTTCTTTTCAGAAATTGTAGGGATGGTGACCATCAAATTTGGAAATAACTTGCCATGGCGAGAACACCGCTACAAATCAGGATCCAAGTACTTCAATTTGACAAATAAATCATAAAATCCAAATATCATCTGTACCCTGATAAGTTCTTCTTGCATTTCTAGGTATTCTAGTTTCCTCTTCTTGTCTGAGAGGGAATCTCCGGCTGTCAAGGTTGAAAGACCAACACTGCCCACAACCTCATCTGGCAGAGAGGACATTGTGTTCATAACAGCCTCCTCCAACCTCAGCTTTCCAGACACAGTAAAGGCTCTGCAGATGGTATCAAGAGCAAAAAGAGGATTAATAGTGGACCAAAATTTTGAACCACACAGTATGTGTCAAACTTGGATTACCTTGATAGAATCAAAAGAGAAGATGGCACTGAATGGTTAAGGGACAAATCCAACCAATCATGAAGCTGCATCAAGAACAATTGATCAAATAGTAGCAATATTATAAATGACACATTTTCCTGTTCTAGAATTTTGTGGTTTGTACGGTGTAAAGGAAGAAAACTGTTCAGCTACAGAAGCATCGTGCACACTGTTGAAAAGAAAAACTAATGCTTGCTCTTAGCATTCAATTTCACCAAGTAATATTATTTGCCAGTTCTATTTTTTTTTTT
The DNA here is from genome assembly GCA_003290165.1 of Berberis thunbergii. NCBI lineage: Eukaryota > Viridiplantae > Streptophyta > Magnoliopsida > Ranunculales > Berberidaceae > Berberis > Berberis thunbergii. Next base: position 1,862 of record QNQO01000766.1, read on the forward strand.
TTTCACTTCACCACCCATGAAGGGATCAGACTATGATGCAAAAAAGTCCACGATATTTGCGGTAATCCAAGTCCAATCAAAGAAGTGGCAGACACAAGCAACATATGAAATCAGGTACATTTTGCAGAAGAAAAATGGTTTTCATCAGCTTCACGAGAATCTTCAGTTACTTAGCATCAATCAATCTTCAGATTTCATAATACATAATTTAAGATAACTGAAATGGCTCTTACTCCAACTATATGATTATAAAATAAAAAACAAATAAATAAAAACTATAGAAGCACAATACCTGCTTGCGCATTTCCTCGACTGAAAGCAATCCAAGTAAGCCTCTATCTCGACAAGCTTGACGAAGTTCGCCTTCAGAAAGGGACTCCACGCCCTCTGCTTGAATCATCTTATCATCATTCTTATCCTAAGAAAAATAATAATAAATGATTGCTTACACACTGGCATATGCAGAACGCGATAGATGACAATAAAAAACAGTGAAACACAGAATATTCAGAGTAAAAAATATTTCATTATTTTGAATAATACTTTGGAAGAAAAAAAGAAAGAAACAACGACAACCCCCCAAAACTGTAGGTCTTATATTTGATGTCCAAAACAACCCTCTTAACCAACATGTTTGAATCCATATACTTGGTGCAGAGCAATGCTTTCAAAAAAGTTATATATGATGCAAATTCTAAAATGTGTTATATAATGTTCGATTTAGACTGTTTTATTGTCCGTAGTTTCCGAAAATAATTATTCTCACAAATGTGAGCTGATTTCTACATTCGTAGAACCATACCCACATCAAGTATTATACCAAAATAAAAAGTTGTTCAAAAAATATCAACGTACACTATGATTGGCTGATTATGAAGGAACAAGTGAGTTTTTATGAAGATGATTTCATGGTGGGGCAACGTCTTTGCCATAAATCAGTCTAACTCTAGTCCATGTGGCCCTCAAAAAAATGTGTAAAAACAAACAAACAAACATATATATGACCTGCGCTGGAGCAAGGACATCTAATAGAATTAATCCATTTAAATTTGGAATGTCCATATGGACAATGCCAATTGAATACAAGGTCCAGACAAAAAACTTAAAGCACAACAACAGGTTCTTAGTTTTCAAATGAAAATGTAGGGCTTGTTTATCCTACATCTTTAGATTGAAGGAATTACAAAATTTCCATATACAAATACTTACACAAATAACCTATAGAAAAAGAAAAGATATGCAGCGATCGTATTGAATCATCTGAACCATATAACTGACATCACTAACCATACAATAAGGATATGCCTACATATGATTGCATGGACCATGCTATTCAAAAGATCAATCCCCGCGTTTTTATCAGAAAGAAGAAATCAATTAAATGGTAGTGACTGCTGATATAATTTAGCAGGTTTCACTTTTTGGCTCCATAGCACTGCTCAATGGTCCAAATAGTTCAATAATTCAGCCTGGCCAGTTTTCAAGTTCATTCTACTACTCCAACATAATTTTTTCATTGAATTAAAAGAAAAAGAAAGTGTCGAGTACAACTCACCTTTCAAGTCTTTTTCGGAGCATGAAACGTAAGTACTTCTCTGTTCCATAAGGGCTAATTCCCATGTATTTGCACATATTCACCAAGCGTGGCCTGCATACAGATAGATTATTCTACAATTGCATCAATGAATTATGAAACAAGAAGAATCACTTTAAATGCAAATTCTACTAATTACAGAAATAAATTTAAAAAAACACACTCAAATTTTGAATTTAATATTCTAATGCATAGTAGCACCCACTTGCTGACGTTGTCCAAAGTAAGCTCGTTCTTGAACAGCTTCGCAAAGCACAATATCTCTTCATTAGAAACTCGACTGCCAGTCCTAACCTACTTGAACAAACCATTCAAATCACTCCTATGACTAAAGAACTAGTATCATAGAGAAAGGGAAAGGTCTGTAAACAATATAATAATTTTCCGCGTTGTTTTACCTTGTTTAAAAAGTTACCCAGATCTTCAGCAGTCTTCTTAACATCTCCACTATGTGAGTTCTGCACTTCCTTTGCCATTTCCTTGGCGGTGTCTTGCAAAAATTTTGCATACTCTATTCTTGCAATAAGTTTCCTCTTCAATGCTTCCTACAGGTTGAATGGTTAAATTGAGACCAAACATTCAACTTACAAAATTTATGATGATGATAAGCCTGATGGATACCTATTAACATACAGATATATCTATCTGCCTACCAAAGGTCAGAGATGGGAAACGAAGTAGCAAAGACTTTGTTTGTGACAATTATCACAACAATACCTGTGCTTTCATCTTGTCCTGGAAAGTAGATGGCAACATGTTGGGAAATAGTTTCAGGAATACTGGAAGCAAGAGCTCCATGAATGGCACTAAGATAAAACTGCAAAAGGAATTAGCCTAAAAAGATCGGCTGTTGTGCGAGTTAGTTGTTGCCTCTCCCTCCTAGAAAGACTTTTTCCATGTGCCAGTTTTAATAGTAACCTGTAGCTGATTCTAGTGTCAGCCCAGAACAATTTGGCACCCAGCCAATAGTGTTGCATAGTTGACTTGAACTCATCATTCCAATGACGGAACTTCTTGGCCCAATCTTCTCTGTAATGAAGCAAAATCCATTTACATGTGAATCAGTGACAAATGAAGGGTACATTGGCTTAAGACCCAAGGGCATATTAAAATGCACTAACCTGCTCATTGAAGCTACAGTTCTCAAAGCAGGACTGATCCCTAAAAGCATAGCCCAAAATCTCTGTAAGATAGAGTCGGCAGTTTTTTTAGAATCTAGCAACTTTTTAGCTTTTACTTTAGCTTTTGCCAGACCCAAACCTTCAACTGCCTGATCACATTCCTCTGGAGATGCCTCCATTTTCTGTTTGACAATTTTTTCTTTACTTCTCTCCTCATCATCGTCATATTCAGGCTCACGTGCCACAGCTGTAGAAGCATTACGTATAGAATGTAACATCCATTGGACTCCCAGAGCATCTGGAACAAACTTCGACCTTCCAACGCTCGGATACAATAACAAATTAATAGAGGAGCTAGGCTTAAGGGGTTTCATAGTTGAAAGACCTAATGATTCCTTTTTGGAAACAGATACTATGCCTTCTTCCTTCCTACAATCGACATTTGTTGCATGACGATCTATAACCCAACTCGCGGCCCATGAATCCAGATTCTGTAAAGCTAACCCATGCTGGATAATTGAAAAACCTCTAACTGTACAAATGGGATCATTCAGGTAACCAAGCAGGGACTTCTTCCTTCTAAGAATTATTGCTCTAGAAACCATTACCTATACTTTTTTTTTTTCCTTTGGAAAGAACTATGTTCATAGCTTTTGAGTCCCCAATAAGTTCAGCTGATAAAGAAATCAAATCACCAATGAAAACCATGCAATGGAATGCAATAAAACAATGTTCAATTTCAAACCACTTCCAAATTAACATAATAAGTCGATAAATGGATACATAGCCTCATAGGTAAACCTTAAAATCCATTCATGTCCTGTAGCATACAGATAGAAAAAGAGTCATATGCATTTCAAATTTCCTTCTACATAAATCTGTTACCAATCGAAACTACATATTCACCACAGAGCATCAAGGACAGATCACGACAATCATAAAGTACCGATGTGAAATACCTTGGTAAAATAAACATTTATCTCAAACATCTTCAATTCAGGAATCAGGTAACATACAAATTAAATCAAATAAACAACCTACTATCTATTAATTGAAACCAAAATAATAAATATCATAAATAGAACTAAAGAGTGGATTATACACTTATACATGACTACAAAACTTCTACTTAACAAGAACCTACACAAGCATTTCAATATCTCCAATATGGAAATTAGACGCGCTGGATACGACAAATTTGTCCGCAATAGACTAAAAAGGTTCCTGTAAACATGGTATTTAATTCCAAAAGAGATAAGTAAAACTACAAAAATGTAGAACATAAAATAACTCACTATCTAAAACATTACCTTTCCATCTCACCCTCACCCTGCCCCCAAAAATGCCCTATAATTAAAAAAAAAACAATAATAATAATTCATCCCGACACCATTTGATGCCAAAACATACATTTTTTCGACGTGGCGATAAGTAAATCCAAACTAATTAATATTTATCTATCATCCTATGAACAACAATCAATAATTAAATTTTTTTAAAATAAATCAAAATCAAAATCAAGAAAAATGATCAAATATTGGTACACGCATTTAACGATTTCTCAAATGAATCTCTTTCTCTATCTCACTAACATCTCACAAAACCAATTGAAAAACAAAATAACGAGTGGAATGTTAATCGGAATATTAAACTAAACTAAACGGAGACTGTGCGGTTAATAGTAAACGATGAAACGAGTGGTACTGAAATCAAAAAAATAGAGAGAGTACCGAATGAACAAATGAACGAAGAGTAGAACAAAGACGATAATAAAACGAACCCTAATTGCGAGAGCTTGCTTGCTCGAATGAAATCTTTTGAATTGGAAATCTGTGATTTTTTTGAACGCCAAAACCCTCCAGCATGTTTTATACAGTGCAAGTGAGCAATGCATGTGATTTCTCGACAACTGTGGAAATTTCATCAAATATTTTTTCTCTTTCTTTTTTATTCAATGTATGAAATTTCTTTCCAAATCAGAAAATATTTATTTTTTTCATTTGGTGAATCTCATTACATTTTACCCGTTTTAATTTTAATCTAGCATTCAGCTAGTTGCAAAGGCTAGTCCCAAACTCGGATAAAGTAGGAGGGTTAATGTTAGGCTCGTGACAACCTACTGTGATTAAGAAAAAATTGTCATATCATTTTTCATGGATTTTGGTTCAAAAAAACTAATGTAGAAAGTTTGAATGTTCCTGTAAGCAACATGATGCACTTACGCTCGGGTGTAGTGACAAATGAGCAATGTGCGTTACACCGATGCCCAACTGTAGTGTTAAATAGACAAGGGTTCTCGCACCATTCTAGATGGAATGAATAAATAAGCTAATCCAGACTAGAGCTAGAGATAGAATGATTAAATTAGTCTTTTAGAACATATGAACATATGAACCTGGACGGGTAAGTCAATAGAACTAGTGGACGTCATAAGTAGGAGGAAGGTAAACATATCTTGTCTCCAAGAGACAAAGTGGAAGTATAACAAGGCTAAAGATTTACAATGAGGGTTCAAACTTTTCTATTCTAGAACAAATGGAACTAGAAATGGGGTGATAATAGAAGTAGATAAAGTTTTTAAGGATGCGGTAGTTGGCGTTGGGAGATTTGGAGATAAAATCATAAGTATTAAATTAGCTTTAGAACTAGATATAGTGCATGTTATTAGCGCGTATGCGCCGCAAGTGGGTTTAGACGATGAGACTAATAAGGGTTTCTGGGACTCTTTAGAGGAGTAAGTTCATGGAATCCCCTATTCTGATAGGGTTTTCCTAGGCGAGATTTGAATGGTCATGTCGATAATGATGGAGTTGGGTATGAAAGGGTTCATGGAGGTCAAGGCTTTGGGGTTGAAATACTATTATGATTTCTATTTTAGATTTTGCTTTAGCTAATGATTTTGGGATCGTCAAATTTTTTTTATAAGAAGATGGAAGATCACTTGGTGACCTTTGCGAATGGGCGTAATAGAAGTCAATTTGATTATTTTCTTGTTAGGAGATACAATCCAGATAGGTATACAATTATAAGGTTATTTTGGGAGAGTGTCTGACAAACTAATATACGTTGTTAGTCCTCGACTTTTGTCTTTATAGTAGGGGTCGTATTACTAAAGGACATGTTAGATCAATAATTAAGTGTTGGACACTACAGGAAAATATGTGTCTGGAATTTAGAAATGATATTTTGGATGGCCAGACAGTTAGAGAAGGTTGGGAGAATCTATAACCAAATGATAGGATTAGTAGTACGGATCTTTTTGAGCATTTGGTGAACCGAATAAGAAGATGTGCGAAGAAAGAATTAGGACAGGCCAAAAGAGGAAGTATATATGATAAAGAGACATGGTGATGAAACACTAATGTGCAACAAGGCATTATAGAAAATAAAATATGTTTTAAGGAGTGACAAAGAGATAGATGCCTAAAGTCTTATGAGCTCTAGAAGCAAGCTAAGAGGCTGAGTAGTAAAGCAGTAGGGAAAGTTAAAAGAGAGCATAAGATGATCTGTATAATAGGCTAGGTGCAAAGGAATTGGTGAAAGATATCTTCAAGACAGCTAAAGCGAGAAAACGAAAAACTAGGGACTTGAGTCGTGTTAAGTGTGTTAAGCATGAGGATGAAAGAGTTTTAATGCAAGATAAAATTGTTTTAGATAAATTAAGTGATTACTTTCTGAACTTACTCAATGGGACACATGTAGGGGAGTTAAACTAGAGGAGTATGATTCACAAGAATTGAGACATCGCGTGTTTCATTGCAGAGTTAATGCCAAATAAGCAAGAGAAGCTTTGAAAAGATAAAAACAGGGAAGGCAGATGATGATATACCAATTGAAGTGTGGAAATGTCTGGGAGTAGTTGAGATTCAATGGCTAACTAGGCTCTTTAACAAGCCTTTGGAAACTAGAAAAATGTCACATTCGTGGAGGCACAATATTGTGGTACAAATTTATAAGAATAAGGGGGATATTCAGAACTGCTAGAACTATAGAGGGATAAAAGTTATGAGTTATACAATGAAACTTTAGAAGATGGTCATAGAGCGAAGACTTAAGAGTTTAACCACTATTTCGGATAATCAATTTGGATTTATGCTGGGTAGGTCTACTATGGAGGTCATATTATTGCTTAGTCAAATAGAAAATATCAAGAGCAACGTAAAAGTTTACATATATTTTTTACATTTTATTGATTTGGAGAAAACCTACAATAAAGTCTTCGAGGAGTTGATTTGGTAGGTGCTTGGAAAGAAGAAAGTGTTTCAATGTTATGCCGATATCATCAAAGATATGTATGAAGGGGCTTTAACAAGTGTTCGCTCAGTAGGCAAGATGTCCAGTGAATTCTCAGTATCAGTAGGACTACATCAATTGTAGGCCTTAAGTTCATACCTATTTATTTTGGTCATGGATGAGTTGACGAAACATCTTCAAGAAGATGTATCTTGGTGCATGTTGTTTAGAGATGATATTGTTTCAATTGATGAGACTAGCGAAGGTTTAGGTCGAAAATTAGATAGACGACGCATGCATTAGAGGATAAGGGTTTTAAAATTAGTCGTTTGAAGACAAAATATCTAATGTGTAACTTTGGTTGTGAATCAAAAGGGATGAATAATTCAATTGAGATTTGAGACATGAAAATTCCAGAATGTGAGGCTTTTCGATATCTAGGATTTATAATTCAAAATAATAGGGCTATAGACAGTAGGATTAAAACTGGTTTGACGAAATGGAGAACGATGTCAGGAGTATTATGCGATACAAGGATGCCTGCAAGGTTAAAAGGGAAATATTGTAAGACAATTGTTCGACCAACCATACTCTACGGTTCAAAATGTTGGGCTATTACGAGACAACATATAATAAGATGAAGATAATAAAAATGCATATATTAAGATGAATGTGATAAAACTCGTAAGGATAAAATTAAGAATGAAATAATTATGAAATACTTCGGTGTAGCGCCCATAGAGGACAAAATTAGATAAATGCATTTAATGTGATTTGGTCACGTGCGGAGGAGACCAAATACGACGCCAACTCGAAAATGTTTAGATTGGCAAGTTTGTGGAGGGTGTAAATGGAGGGGATGACCGTTGAAAATTTGGATGAAAATGGTGAAAAAATACATCATTGAGCTTGAAATAAGCAAGGGTATGTAGGAAGACCGCATTGCTTGAAAAACCAAAATACATGTAAACGACTCTGAGAGTATCGGGAATGAGTTTTGATGATGATGATGATAATCTTAATTTAATATTAATTTTTTTACATAAGTGATTCGTTTATTTCTTTTAGTAGACTAATCTCATTTTTTGTACATTTAAACCTACCGCAATTTTAGTTTAATATCAAAATTTGTTACATAAGTGTTTCTCACACAATATGTAGTTTGTAGAACTTTATGTGGGATTATTTATATAGTACATAAGAATTTAAAATATTTAAAAAATAATACAAAATCGTAATCAAAATTTTTACAATTTTTATACACAACAAAATATTTCTTCAAATCATGTTATCGAAGTTACCTAAAAAAAACCAAATCATAGTTATTGCCAAATACTTCTTAAAATCATCTCACCCAAATTACCTCAAAAAACGAAATCACAGTCCTTGGGAGCGAGTGAGATCCCTTGCCGTTTAATTGGAACACGAGCCTTGGATTTAATACGCACGTGATGTTTTATAAATTGGATCTTAAAGATGGGCTTGGATTGGATTGGTAAAGCAAAAAACATTTGAATTTTTTTCTTAAACAAATTGAATTTCAAAATGTGCATGGAGATTGGAGATCTATTTTCGCTGCTTTTAATGACATCGTATGTTGCATTAAAAATGTCAGATAGGTGGGGATAAATACTTTGAATGCTATCGAGACACCATGTACAGTTTGGCCACCTCGACGAGCAATGATTTGGATTGAAAAATGTTTCTTGCATGCTTGCAAATTGTAACATTGTGTTGAAATTTCAAATGTGATTCTTGTGTATGTCGCAAAACGTTCAGAAGGCTGTCTTGTGTCTGTCGCAAATTGTTACTCTTGCTTTTCTAAACTGAGATAAGGACTTGAATCTAAACACCAACATAAACTTATGATTTTCAATCTTTCGACAATTGCATAGAGCATCTGTTTCAGATTTGGGAGATGAGGGCACCATTTATGTCTCCAAGGAAACCAATGACCCTGCTTGGCAAGATTTGGCAATCGTTACAGGCTTAGAGTCCTTGCAATGTGCTTTCGTGTTGGAAGATATTGCAGACTCCTGCTCCCAAGGAATACACTTCAGGCTGTAAGAACTGATCGATTAAAGAGGCACCATAGTGCATTATTTTTTATGGAGCAAGACCAAATCTCACGCTATGCTGCAGATGATCTAGACAGTTTAAGGTAACCCGCCATATGTTATGCTTTTCCACATTAAATGGCTGAATTAGTTGGTGGAAAAATAAATCAATAGCCTAAGTACACTTCCCATTCCGTTGGGTCTGTCAGAAGGGAGAAACCCCATATCACACCCATGCTACTTGATCATTGCGCATTCAAGTCAGATGGTAACGTTCGCTATAAACAGTACAGCGTACAAGCAGTCTTTTCCTGTCACGAAGGGAAACCTAAGAGCCATAATATCCATCACCTTTATCTTCACCACATTTCTTCCAGGGAAGAAGATAACTAGGACCAGCAGTTGAGCATATTTTGAAGAGCAAATGGGTCTTAACTGGTCCCCTCCTCTGGATGGAAGAAGAAAAAACCCGACAAACACAAAACATTGCACATATGATTCCGAGTGTTGGATTATATTTCCACTGTACAACATGTACGTCCATCTTAAACGCCCATTCAGAGATTTGTCGTAATAACGGAATTTTCTATATAATCTACAAACTAAATTGCATAATAATTTAAGTCGTTATTAACAAAATCACCTTCCACCACCTGCTGAATGAGTACCCACTTGATCATATACATAGATGAATGAACCCGAGGTTTTCACATCTGCAGCCATACTGATGCTCTCTTCTACATGATAGATGAAAGCTCATTCTGAAGAGAAGCTCAACTCGTCCATATCCCTTGCTAATCCCAGGTCCATCAAGTTCTCGCCCTTTTTCGCTTCAGCCTTTGCCTTGTTGATTTCCACTTCATTTGCTGAAGCTGCAGTTATACATTCCTGGAATCTAAAGCAAGAAGTCAGATGGTCATTTGTCAGTCCTGCCACCTGCATGAATGAGTAAATAATAGTTGCACTAACGCTCCGGAATCCTCTTTTCAAAAGGTCTTTGCTAATAAAATCTGCTTTTGCGATTTTCGCAGGAACCTGGCGAGGATACCGAAATTTGCTAATGTTCGGTTTGTGGTTCACAAAGCTCCAGATGTACTTGTCAAATGACCCAAACTCGTCTATGACCTGCAAAGGAAAATCCCAAAGATGTTAATTACAGCTACATCAGTATTGTCGAATGGGGACACTTCAGAAGGTGACCAGCTTGGGACAATGGTAGAAAGGGGGACTACTCGAATATATTACATAAGATACGGCTACAGGTGATGATGACTTGGGCAAGGTTATCATACATGAGAAATTGTGAACAATTTACTGACAGCTCAAAGAAAAAGTGATATAGAAAACGACCGAAATGTATCAATGCTTATAGTCATCAATTGAACTTTTTGAGGGAAGGTACACTGATCAATACAATTGTAACCAACCATATCAGTTTGTAGAACAACACTCTTGTGAAAATGCCAAGATCACATAGATGAATCAGACAACACGAAAAAGAAAGAAGCAACAAGAGAACACCTTCACCACAAATAATCTCACATAAAAATTTATGAAGAAAACATAAACCTACCTTGGTTATTTGACGTGCATTATCAATAATTGCACGCAGCTTTGGCTCTGATAACAGGGAACTAGCAGTACTCCCTGTTGCTAGGATCTTCTTCTCATTCAATTTTGAGACGGCAACAGGGTCAAAATCTGCAAAAACTTCCCTGCAAAAAAAAAGCTACATCTTAAAAGAATACGAGGGCTCTGGGGCTTATCATTCACTGAGATAAAAACCAAACGCAATTTAAGGTTACCCATTCAATTTCTGCACCTTTTGAATGATAAAAAAAAATTATCTAGCTAACATTTTAAGTAAATGTCTGATGATCCAATTCCTACACAATTAGCTCCATTACAAAGAGTAGGATAGGTACCTGAATATGTGCCTTTTACTGAGAATGGTTGGCCATGAGAGTTCAGCCAAAGCACCTGATAAGACGAGCAGCTCAAACAGTTTCCTGCAGACAGTTAGCGACATCACCACCTAAGAACCTTTCTTATGATGAAATTATATCATGAGAATCCTAAAATTCTGAAATTACAGAATAAAAATGTGTAAGGATTTATACTTGTCATCATGGACCGGAACTCCCCATTCTTCGTCATGAAAAGTAACATAACATGGATCTGTTGAAAGAGAAAAAGGAAAAAAGTAATTAGTAAAGCTTTCCAATAAAATAGTTTAGAATTACATTGTTCTGTGATGAGACATTGCTTGTGACGAAGAATTACAAGTCAACATGGTAGTGAACAACTGTTACTCCTCCCTTGAAATAATTTGGTCATAGACAACTACGATACATTGTTCAAACATTGCATTTTTTCTTGAAAACCTATTCAAGCAAAGAAACTACAACATAGCACTCACCAATTCATTTCAGAAGTAAAAGCTTCCTGAACTCAGGTTCTTCAAGGACAGTTGATATGATTCATATTCCAAATGAAGGTCAGTCATTATATTTTCTTTACCTACATTTACGCTTGGATTAAAATTCCATTCTCAACTACTTGTTTTGAAGAATAGAGAAACACTGAGGTGAGGCCTGTTATATAATGATACCTGGAGCATTAACACTAAATTCCACCATCAGTCAGGACACTTTAACAACTTTTACATCTTACTTAGGTATGATCATCGACTTTTCAGTTTTTATTTTCTAAAACTAGACTTTAACAGTGTTGCAACACTGCCCATTAGTTTCATCTCTGTCCTAAATTCCAATACATGTTGACCTGCCATGCTGGTTCGCTGCCTCTAGCTGGTCTTAGCATGCATGTTGACAGTTTGCCTTAGCTTGTAATAATATGGTAGATTCCTTTGGGCTTACATCTACTAAAATTATCACAATGTAAAGTTTTGAACTTGACATTGGAAAATGTCATAACAATCTATACATCAACTAAGTTACCGCTGGGTGGATCCTACCCAACTTTCTTATTAATTGCATATTTTTGTGTTGCTCCACCGATATGAGAGTGAGACATCCTTGATAGACTTAATGTGTTACGGAAAACTGAGTCACTTCTCTAGAAAATCTGAACATTTTATACAACAAAACCAGTAATTTTGATTGATAACGTTTCCAATGTGTATCAGCTTAAACTTTTAATAACTACATTGAGTCTTGGGAAGTATATTCCTGCTTTGCAGGTCACAAGTGATGAGAGCATACTCTCACGGAGGAATATGACATCCTCAAGAATTATCTTATCTATATGCTTAAGTCGATATTAGATTCAACATTTCAATTGTATACTGTGAATTTCTCACTTTGCAGTTCATACCAGTACAGTGTTCATGCTATACTAAACTACCTCTATAACCAATATGCATAAATTAAGCCACAAATAGAGAAATCATTCATCAGTGAAAATAAGGCCTAATGTTGAATTTAAACATAGCTAAGATCGGTGAAGTGAGATGTACCGGTATTTGATGTCACCCAAGCACACCTCCTTTTGGACTGTGAAGTATCCGATGGCGGCGAATCTAGAACACCATCACTAACAACTTTTTCCTGCATTGACTCAAACTGTTTCTCTGAGACAACCTTTTCCGCCTTCGAAACTAGCTGCTTCTTTCGCCTCACAGTACCACTAGACCGTGCAATTCTTCCAGTGGAACTCCGACTCTGCAACGAATCAGAAGAAGCATCCGACGAGCAAGAAGCATTAGGCGAAAAATTCGAGTGCAGCAGCTGATCATGCCTTCGCAAGACCGACGGAACTGTGACCGATTGCAATGGAGGCGACTTAGCAGCAACAGGAGATGCAGGAGACGATAGAGGTTTCTTCTCATCTACTGCTACTGCAACCACCTCCTTTGGTGGTGTTTTTCTACTTTCGAACTCAAAGGCTTCGACACTGGTTTCCTACTCACCACTAATCTAGCCTTGTTTCCAGCAGGTCCAAGTACTGACCTTACCTCCGAATCCGCTACGTTCATTGACCTTACCCTAGGTCCTCCTGACATTGAAAAAGAACACTCAATTCTCCTCAGATCTCAACTTCTCACTCTCTCCACCTCCAATTTCACCACTCTAAACACACCAAAATTTGTTGAAATTATGCAAAATTTCACAAATCAGAACAAACAATTTAAAAATAATAAAAAAAAGTTTATTTAAAATTCAAAATTCTTACCTAATGTTCTCTCTTCATCAAAACAGCTTGTCTAAACAAAGTTGATGCAACCAAAAACCCTAACAAAACTTCGCAAAGTCGATAACCACTAGTTTTCTACCTGCATTGCAGAATCTGAACCTCTAAAATACAAAAAAATCGATCATCTAACCATTTCACCGCAAATATTCATGGAAAAATAAACGGACACTTCAAAATTACAGCGCAACCAAGAAACCTAAGCGATGTATCTTGGAGAAAGATTGATCTTGATTTAGGGGTTTCGATCGAAATGAGGAGCGAATGAGTGAAAGAGAGAGAAAGTGAAGGAGGAGGATATTTATAAGTAAGGTGAGCTGGAGAAAAAGGACTGTAGCAGGTAAACTCGACAAGAAACCGGCTATAGCCAGTTAGAGTACCCTTCATTTGCGTGTCCGGTATTTCGCCAGAAAACAATGGGCTTATAGTATGGACGAATATGATGTCTTTTGTGTGTATTGTATGCCGAAAGTACCCTCCGACTTTACTTTTTTTCTCGGGTTGTGTCCCTGTAAAGATAAAGGAACTAGCCGTTACATACGCACAGCTTTCTGTAGAGCAAAAGAGCACATTCTCATGATAAATTGATATTTTGAGAGGAACCTTTCTACCGTGTCTGGGAAGATGTCGAGCATATAAGTGTTAATTTTATCCCATTTTTTCGTAAAAAAAAAGATGGAAAAAGGGGTAGAGGTGACACTCATATATTGAATACCCTCTAAAAAAACTAACCAAGCACTAAGATGAGGCTGAGTAGATTTTTTTTTTTAATAAATGTTAAAATACAATAAGCTTATAACACGAGTAAGAAATGTTTTAAAAGCATCTCTAGTGAAAGAACCCATGTAATTGTCGAGGGAAACAGCGAGGGATCCCACAGGGGGAGGGGGAGCCGTCCATTCCCTCGGGATGCACATCCCAGGGGAATGGACGGTTCTCCCTACCCCCTATGGGGTCCCTCAGTGCTTCCCTCGACAATTATAATTTTTGCTAGTGAAAACTCTGTCTTAGAGCTAAGTATGAGAATAGGACGAATCACTTTATCCTTCCCTTTTTTCAAATTCTACTAAATCGCCTGACATTACTTCATTAAGACCATGAATACAAGCAATGTCATCACTTATTTGAAGTACGGTGCCGATATTGAAACCTTTACTTCTGTAGTATATTGCTCAATGCGTTCGCGAAGAGTATTACTAATTTTGTCGGCTCGATTTGCATTTATTGGAATTGTGGAAATTTTAAACATTATCAAGTTGACATGAGATATTGAAAGGCCAACTGAAGTTGTATGTTATGCAACAACAATGAAACCAACATATAAATAAACAATGTACAAATATAAACAAACAATGAGCTCCAACTTTCAATATAAATCGGGAAATATTTGGTAGAATATATATGGAGTTAAGCTTTTGTTGACCAATTCAAAAAGTATATTATATACTTAGAGATAACTTTCTTGCACTAAACTTCATGAAAAATTAGCTCCAATGAGCTTGAACACACTTGAAAAAGGTAAGAGTGTTTGGTAAGTAAATGTTTCGTATTTGTCTAATATTGTTCTTTTTTTGGCAAGAAATTATTTGGTTGCTAAGACATTCATATGCTATGCTTTGAAGAACTTAGCTAAAACCCAATAGTTGGTGCTTGTGTCACTTTGCTTAAAATAAGAAAAATGTCCTACTCTTATAATATTTCATGAACATAGGTACAAAATTTGTTTAGGTGTCACAAATCACCATTTTTAGTACCATTTTTCAATTGGAGGAAGGAGAATCCGAATTTGATTTAGAGGTCTTGATCCGGCATTGATTTGGACATAATGTATAGTTTGCCTTGTACGATAACAAGTCATGTAGATACGCATTGGAGACCAAACTAGTGTTGGGTAAGATGCATTTCTAAACGTCTAACTCAATATCATACAAACAATATATTTTTATGTTATTTGGACGGAGCTACTTGTATGAAAGCATCATACGGCCTACTCAATTATAATTATTGGCATTAATAAAATAATTAAATAAAATTAGGCAAACGGAAATTGGACTAAGGTTGGAGTATGAGCACACATGCTTAATTTTAAAATTAAAATTAAAATAAAATTGTAGAGTTGATTGGTCCATTTCATCCTCCTCGTATCGTATGCCTTCATTCACTACATGAACAACAAACTCAATCATCTTCACTACCCTGCGGTATAATATTTAATAGAAAAAAAACTTGGGGTATAGCAATTAATAAATAAACTAGAAAAAAAATTATATTTTGGGGTCCTCCAAACTTGGGGACAAAATCCAATATGCGATTATTTGGCTTTTTTTTTTTAATGCATTTTATTAAGAGCAAACTTACACATGAAATTATATTTTCTTTGTTTAGTTTGAATTGAAAATTTGAATAAATACATGGATTAATGTTAAAAAACAATATTATTAGTTTCGGCCCGATTCAATAAATGATCCTTCGGATGCATCAAAAGATGAAAAATCCACACGAACCATAAGCCTTCAGTTGCTCCATTCAGAATGGAAATTTGAGGAAATGAGTTTTTTTTTTCCAAACTCTAAACATGTGATTCCATCCGTCGCAGGCCTATCGATGAGCTGATACTTAACATCAGGTTAAGGAATGTGATTTTTCAAAAAAAAAAGTCAAAAATACACCGAATATTTCTCTTTTTTTAGTTACCGAAATATTTATTTATTTTCATTAGGTCAATCTCAATGTAGTACATTTTAACCCATTATAATTTTAGCTGAGTAATAACATTTTATTATATAAGTGATTCTTATGCAATATGCGTAGTTTATATGATATTACGAGGCTCATGATACTCTTTATATGATATGTCTGAGTTTAAAATGTTTAACTTATATTGATAACTTCAAAATTACAATCGAAATTTTTATGTTTTTTTTAAATACAATAAAATATTTCTGAAAATCAACTTACCGAAATTACCTCGAAAAACGAAATCACAATCCTTGCATCAGGTATAAGGTATACCAAGCATTTATCGAGATACGCAAATACTTTGTAATCTTCAAGCAGAGGCTAAAAACCCAAAACCCTACAAATCTGAATCACCTTCTTTCTTTCTCGTTGATGATGTGTTCAGTCAGCTGAACTGAACTGAACCGAACCGAACCGATCCAACTCACTCTCCTCAACTCAGTCACTTTCTCTCCTCACCATTCAAAGAGCTATAGCTTGCATGGGCGCGAAGTCCCTCTCTTCTCCACTTCACCTACTTTCCAGTTGGGATGTTCACTACCGTGCGCCGTATCCCACCCCTGCTACGTTGCGCCATCTTTTCTTCCCCAATTCCACTTAAAACCCTAGCATCCCAATCAAGAACTTGTTCATCATCATCATCATCATTCTCTCCACAAAACTTCGAATTTCTCGATCAGTTCTCGCCTTTCCACAGCCCCAGTCCACCAAGTTGCATCAATTCGAACGAGCGTCGAAACATGGTCCGAGGACTGGGGAAAATCATCAAACAAGGTCAGAGTTTCATCCTCAAAGGCTTCGCATTGGAGTTCTCGCCGTATTTTCTAGTTAGGATTATGAAACTATTTGGTAATCGTAAGATAGCTATTGCATTTTTCAAGTTTTTCTTTAGGGATGATTCGGAGAGCTCGATTCGAACATCGTGCATTGTGGCGCACATTTTGGCGGCGGAGGATTTGAGGTTCCTATCACAGGATGTTCTTAGTTGGGTAATTGGGAGAATTGGGGTTAGAAGAGGTGAGGAAATGTTTGAGTTAATGTGGAGTATGTATAGTGATTATGGGTCTGCGTTTTCAATGCTTGATTCGATAATGAGAGCTTTTTTGAATGTAGATATGGTTTATCATGCAATGAGAGTAGTGTGTAGAATTAGGGAGGAGAGGTTGAAACCGAGTTTGTCTGCGATGAGTATTTTGTTGAGGTTGTTGATAATGAGAGGGGATTATGGTAGTGTTTGGAAATTGTTTCAAGATTTGATTCGGAAAGGACCCCGTCCTTCGAATTATATTTTTAATGTTATGATTGTTGGATTTTGTAGAAAAGGGGGTCTTGTAGTTGGGGAGAGTTTATTGCATTTGATGCCGAAATTTGGTTGTGAACCTGATGTGTTTACATATAATATTGTGATCAATGGTTATTGCCTATGTGGGCGGACTTTGGAAGCTCGGAGATGGGTGGAAGTAATGATGGAAAGGGGATGTATTCCAAATGAAGTTACTTATAGTACACTTATCAATGCATATTGCAAGGAGGGGAATATGGTTGAAGCGAAAAGGGTTTTTGATGGAATCGGTGAATTTGGTATTGGTCCAAATATCGTTATATATAATACCCTCATCGATGGATATGTGAAGGCTTTGAACATTGGTCAAGCAAACTTATTGTATGAGGAAATGAGGGAGAAGGGTTTTACTCCTGATGCAGTGACTTTGAATACTTTGGTCTCTGGGCACTGCAAGTTTGGTAGGGAAGAGGACGGTGACAGACTATTGAAGGGTGTTTCAGTGTCGGACTTTCTTCAAGATTTTTCGGTCACAGATAAGTTGGTTGCCAGGTTGTGTTGGGAAGATCGGTTAGATGATGCTATGGAATTCTTGCAGGTTGTGCTTGAGAATGGAGCTACACCAAGTGTGGTTGCTTTTAATACGATTATTGCAGGTTATAGCAAAGCAGGTTTCGAAGACAAAGCTTTTGAAGCCTATCGAATTATGCTGGGGTTTGGTCTGTACCCTTCGTCTTCTACTTGTACTTCTCTGTTGATGGGCTTGTGCAACAAGAGAATGCTGCAAGAAGCTCGTGAATTGTTGGATAAGATGCTACTAAAAGGATTTCCCATTAATAGAGTTGCTTTCACTGTTATTTTTGATGGGTATTTCAGGATGGGGAATACTGAAGACGCTCTAATGTTGTGGGAGGAGATGAAAAATAGAGGATTATCTCCTGATGTTGTTGCCTTCTCAGCCTTCATAGATGGACTTTCTAAAGCGGATTTCATGGAGAGGGCATATGAGACTTTCGAAAATATGTTAGCAAGGGGATTCATTCCAAACAATTACCCTTACAACTCTTTGATAGATGGTAATGTTAAGTGTCGTGAGTTGTGTAAAGCTCTGATGTTGGAGAAAGACATGAAGAAAAGAGGTCTTCTTCCAGATACATATACTGCCAATATAATTATGAATGGTTTCTGCAAACAACATAATATCGATAAGGCAAATAAGGTGTTCATGAAGATGCATAGAGATGGAGTCACCCCAGATATCGTTTCCTACAATACTTTGCTTAGTGGCTATTGTAAGAAACTTGATGTGATCAATGCTGAGGATTATATGGTGAAGCTGTATGGTGACATTTGGGATCCAGATATCACAACCTACAACATACGGATGCACGGGCTTTGTACTAGCCATAAAATAAGTCGGGCCGTGAGGATGTTGGATGAACTGGTATCATTGGGCATCTTACCAAACACAATCACATACAACACCATGTTGAATGGTGTGTGCAGTGACATGCTAGACCGTGCTATGCGATTGACAGCAAAATTGCTTAAGATGGCATTTGCTCCTAATGTTGTCACAGTTAATTTGTTGCTCACTCATTTTTGTAGACAAGGGCTACCTAAGAGGGCCTTGGCATGGGGGCAGATATTGTATGAAGCATCATTCCCTTTTGATGATGTCACAAAAAAGATATTGGCCAGGGCCAGGGATGACTGCAACACGCACAGGGATGTAGAAAGTTCAATTGGGACATCAGAAAAGAGCCTGTTTTTGGATTTCCTCATGTACATGACCTACGAGTTTCAGTGTAGGAATAGACCTTTCCTTGATAAGGATTACCAATCCCCATTAGCAGTATTTGATCAAACTTCAGCAAATCACCCATTACCTTTAGAAGTATTTGATCAAAGTTCAGCAGGTCTTGTGAGGTGAAATTAAAAAGGTATTTGTAATCCCAAGTGTGTCAGACTTGGATGCAAGATTCACGAGGATCACGGGAGCATGCATTCAGTGATTTAGAAAGGTATTTCATTTTCTTAGCTTTCTCTTTTAACTTTAGTATGACTTGTTCTTGTGCTTAACCTTCCTTGAGCTATGACTTACCTGTTATATATATAAAGCCAAGACCCCTTAGAGCAACTTCCACAATTTCTGACAATTTGGACCATAACTTTACTCAAGCGAAATTTGGTTTTGTTTTAAAAGAAAGGATATTAAAGATTTTCCAGTACATTCAAATTTTTTCCCAAAAAAAAAAAAAAACTTTTATTGTCCATTTTTAAATGTTAATAATAATAATAATATTTCAATTATATAACTCTACTCGCTCCCCAATCACCGCTAGTTATAAAAAAAATGGAATTAACAAAAAATATTTAACTCCTATCATATTCTTTGTTTGTGAATTTACATGATTCATTTTAATTTTTAATTTTTAATTTTCTCATCTCTTCATTTTTTTTTTTACCACGATTTATGTGTATCACGTGCGTTATGCATGGGGGTAACTATTTGGAGGTGACTTGTTTGTTCAAATTATTGCTGGATATCTTAATATGTATTTGATGGAGTGTATATGCAATAGATCCTATCGATCTATCCATGTTGAAGATTGCAACATATCAATTTAAGCACTAATATTCTATCTATCAGAAAAAATTGTATTATCTAGTGATATCTATAGACAATTTGTAGTTTCCTAACGAGTCATTTTTATATTTTCACCATATGACTTGGAAGTTTCATTTGTAAGGTCTGTTTGGCAATTATAATATTTTATTGGGCATTATTTTTTGCTACTAAAAAAGTGTTCTTGAGTGCATTTCGAAATTGGTGGAACCTAAAGCTCATTTTTAAGGGATGGAAGGGACATGAACCTATCAACTTTGCAGAAATTCGTGGCAAATAGGACAACTTGAAATCAATAATTTCAGCTTGAGAAGAGTATTTATCTGGGTTTCAATTTGGCTGGATCATCTTTGGACATGGATTCCTCCATCAAAGGCTCCCAGAACTCTAATTTAGTAGGATAGGCTTGATTATACATGATCAGTCCATGTGTGTATGTTTGGTCAATATAACTGAGAGATAGGTTTATTTATGTTCATGGAGCATGAGAGGGTTTTCAACCCTTGTTCAGGCAGAGGGGAGAGATGAAAAAAGCTAACATTTGAGCCCGAAAAGAGGGAAAGTTATTTTTTCACACTAAATCCACATGTTCAAATACCTAAAGTTTTTGCAACTTCCATTTTCATGTTGGGCAGTTGATCAAGGTTTGATTCAAACTCATTTCTTGTTGACTTAAAATGAATCAATATTTGAAATGTTAATCAAGAGTTATAATGTTCCTGAAAAGATTTAAATTGAGTTTTGTTCTTGATGTGGAAAGTTGTTTTGTAATCATTTGTATCCTATAACAAGAACATGTTTATATGTATTTGTATTATTCTCTAATCATACCAAGTTTTATACTTAGCTGACATTTTTGCTAATTATTAGCTTCAGCAGTTAATTGGGGACATTAACTGGGTCCCATGCTGAAGCTTCGATTTCTGGTTTCTTGTTGATACTCTGGCTATTCGGTAGAAAGGAAAATACAGCTATTTGCAATTGCATTAGACTGCCAATTTGCTATAAGCAGAAGTCTCTCAGGAACAACTATTGCTTATTGCATTTGTAGGCTGCAATTCTTATGTAAACTTCTTTTTTGTTAGGGAAGCCTGCAAAACCTTGCCTGTTAGCTCACTCACCTTTGGCCAGGAAGCAGGTGGCCTAAGCAATTCTTCTGCATATGGTTTGTAAGATCTGTTCACCTAAATTCTTTCAAATATAATTATATAAAGCAGCCAGGTTATCCTGTCATGCTTGATTATCCTTCTTCGTGAATTTTAATTGGTGAAGTATTGTGTTTGTATTTTTTTAGACAGTGTTGAAGTTATATGCAAGAGGAGCTCGGATAACAACAATTGAAAGGTACAATATAAATCCTATCATTGTGATCCATAATACAGAAACTAACTTAAATGTTCGCTATTTTTACACTTTGAACTGTAAGTGTGCTCAGAGCATCTCCAATCATC
The DNA here is from genome assembly GCA_003290165.1 of Berberis thunbergii. Taxonomy (NCBI): domain Eukaryota; kingdom Viridiplantae; phylum Streptophyta; class Magnoliopsida; order Ranunculales; family Berberidaceae; genus Berberis; species Berberis thunbergii. Next base: position 23,180 of record QNQO01000766.1, read on the forward strand.
AGCGATGAGTGCAATACCCTAAAAGGAGCTGAAAGCAGTTTTTAGAATTGTAATGCTGAAAAAAGCAAGTCCCTCTCCGCTGCTGATTTATTTACTGTTAAAAAGTTAATTACTTTTCTTTCAGCTAACAGGGATGAAGCTAGAGCAATCAGTTTGTATTAGATAACTTCAATAGGATTTAGTTAAAAAAATCCCATTTTAACCTTTTTTATGATTGTTGTTCATGGCATAATCCCTACTTTGATAAGAGAGGTGTTATTTTCCCTAATCAGTTGATCATCTCCTTCTTCATTATGAGATTGCGCATGTTATTTATTTATTTAGTTTTATATTTATTATTATTATTAATTTTTTTATCCCTTAACCCCTCCCACTCCAGATGTCGCCGGCTGAATTCGATCCTGTGACCTAGTGATACCATCCGCCACTACTCAACCACTGAGCCATCACACCTTTGACCTGTGAGCATCTCGTTGACATGCACTTATTCCCTTCTCTAGGCATTTCAATTTTGCTGTATTTGAAAATTTTCTCCCTGTTTCTCATCACTAATCACTCAATGATGCTTATTACACGATAGGCACTTAGGGGTAAGCCCAATGTCCAAGTTTGTCTAATGAATTATGTGTTTTTCAAGAAGCACTTATTTCAGCTCACTGGAATGCCAAACAAGGCCTGAACACTATGTTTTTGACATCCAAAGTTTTGTCACTTGGCCCATTTGATAACTTCTCAACCTGACTTGATAGCCTATATTTTCCCTGAGTATAGTTCTTATCCAGTACTTTTTTGCAGCTTCAGAGGTTACCTAGGAGATCTGGGATAATGCCTTTGGGGGAAAGCCAATGAGAGTCTTCAGGATCTAAATACTATCAAGCACAGCTGTCTTCAACTTTCATCTTCCACCACTAACATTAGGTATGATTTCTTTCTTCTCTATCTCGTTCATCTTTCTATTTCCATCAGTACTTTGCGTGGGTTTTGAAGGCCTTATTTCAATATTTCTAAAGCTAAGAGTGGAGTTCTAAAGACATTTTTATCGTCTGCTTTCTGTCTCTCTCGTGTCTTTCTTTCCATCAGTAGTTTGTGTGAATTTTGAAGTTCAGTATTTAATTGCTGAACATCAAGTTCTCAAGTCGTTACCCTGTGAAGATCACTATCCTTGAGAGATGTGGATTAGAGATAGAGATTCAAGTCTCTTCTAAATTCTAATTTCTTTTACAGAATTTAATACAACAACTAAAGGCATTAATTATTGTATATTTGTAAAACATTATATAATGCTTATTATCCCAAATGTTTCAGGCTATATTTTGCACTAGATTGCATGTTTGGATGATTAACAGAGGTTATTTGGTAATGCCTTTTCGTGTTTAAGGAGCAAAATCTCAAATTAAGAATCTCCAGGACAGAGTGGAACCTGGTGTTATTAGAGGTTGGTTGTCACAATCAAACATTTGTTAAAAGCAAAAGAACTTCATGTTGATCCCATGTAGAGTGACTCCAAAACAGATAAAATGCAGAAAAGCCAGTGGAGTGTTTTAATTAAAAAAATTGAGAATTATTTGTTAGCTCCTGCCTCCTCTTACTTGTACCCGATCCTAGGGACCAAACTTGTATATCAGAGTTTCAGCAAGCAATAAGTCTATGTTGGTAATTGGGTTGCAATCTTTTTTGTGTGTTTGAACCAATCTATTTCTGCATGTATTTATTGGTAATCTACTCCACAGTTGGTTCTTGGTTATATACTCTTAGACTGGATGAACCTATAATGCAGAGTTTGCATGTGGATAAGTGATTTTGGAAGAGCAGCAACGACCAGTTGCTTTATAATGTTGACAGTGGATCAGAATAGCAGGCACCATCAAGTCATGTATAACTTGGAAACCATGGTAATTCTGAGAATTGGAAAGCACCTTGAACAGATGAAGGCAAATCCTTGATGAAGAGAAGAACCTTGTCAAGGACTCGTAAAGATGATCTGTATTATTTAGTGCTGTTTTTTTTTGTCATTAAAGATGTAGTATCTAACACTGTCTACTCCATGTTATTATTGGATTGGTGGTGGGGAAGATCGATTGTTGTATTGCTTGTTTTGACACATTCTATTTTGAAAGTTACCATGTACTTGGGAGTTAGGACTGTTGGTGTATGAACACTAGAAAGCCATTTTATGAGCTCATATTGACTGGTAGATTTTGTACAGTGAAGATTGCTGGTGTTGGTGTATAAATAGTTAAATACTTGAGCCAATTGTAATGAACAATAGAAAGCCATTTTTTGAGCTCATATTGACTGGTAGATTTTGTACACTGAAGATTGCTGGTGCTCTGTTTCGGCTTAACCATGACTGGAATGTTTTCGGCCTTGGCAGCTCTTATCATTACAAAAAAAAATTCTAAATAAATCCAACAAAAACTCTGGACAATTTGTATTTCCCATGGAATCACGCTACATCCTCAACAATCTTCCATGCAAACATACAATACAGTGACACATTTAAAAAAAGGGTAGAAAATGCATAGTGATGTGAAATCATGAACCACATTTTCTTTTGAAATTGCAAACTTTGAACATTCATGTGTACTAAATAATTGCGAACATTGAAGGTTTTCAGATACCAATTTTGTTGAATTTTTTAAAAATAATTTTTATAGGTATTTCGTTGAAATTTTAACATAATAAAAACTCAACTCTATGTAAGATATTCTTATTTCTTGCTAGTTGATACATATTCAATGTTATAACCTAGAGTTAAAAATTAGTTACCAATCCAAACTTACATTAAAAGCAATTATGCCTTCAAGAGTGAGGCTAGGAAACCAAGTTTTGTAAATATGTTTTGCAACCAGGATGATGTGGCATCGTTAGATATAAATTCCTCGTGCTTGATACAATCACTTCAATCATATATTAATAAATAAAATAAAATAAATTCAATTACATTCAGCCAAAATTTATTTAGATAACATAAAATGATCAACAAATTCACATAATCCCAAATTGAGTCATTGACCCAGCAGCCACTATGCTACCAGAAGTACTTAATCACTGTGCCCCACTCTCCACCTCTACAGCTCACAACGAAAGCATTTCCCATTGGTTTTCAAATTAGTTCAGAGGTTTCTTCCAACATTGGGTGATCTGTTTTCCTTTTTCTATATTTTTCTAAGAATCTATCAGCTTTAATTGACACTGATTTCTAAGAATTGGAGAAAAACCAAACAATCATACAGCTAGATCTGAAACAAAGAAAAAAATGAGCCACCTTTACAGTTCTTCATCTCCATTATTTGAAGTCATGTGAAAAACACAACAGAGAGAGATCCCAAGAGAAAAAAAATGAGTGTTTCTCTAACTGTAATGACCTTCAATCTTCATGAGGATCAACCAGCTGACAGTCCCCATTCATGGGAGAAAAGGAGAGACTTGTGCATCAGTGTTATCACTAGTTATTCCCCCATGATTCTGTGCACCCAACAAGGTAAAAATTTGTGATTTTTTTGTACTTCTTTGGTGTATGGATCATTTGGGTGTTCTTTAATTGGTGTTTTGAAGATTGGGTCTCCATGATTTTGTCTGAATTTTGGGTTTTAATGGTTATTCATTGATTGGGTTTTCATTGAATTTTGATGTAATTAATGGGGTCATGTCTGGGTTTTGTAGTTTTTGATTGAACTATGGTTAGTGTAATTTGGTCTGACTTGGTTTAGAATGATTGTATTTGGGTGGGTTTTGGCTTCTATCTTGAAATGTTTGAGTGGGGTTATTTGTTAAATAAGGGGAGGAGAATTGGTTCTCTTTACTAATTCTGTATTGTTAGATTAATGAGTTTCTTCTGTTCATGCTTTAGAATTAGTTTTTGTTTCTCATTTGTTTGTGACTGTTCTTGGTTTTCTTGGATAGTTTTAGATGGTTAGAGTAATGGGTTTCTTCTCTTGATGTTTTAGAATGAATTAATTGTGTTTCGCTTATTTATGGTTTGTGTTGATTTGCATGATTAGTTTAGATTGATTGGAGTAGTGGGTTTCTTCAGTTGGTGTTTTAGAGTGAATTATTTGATTTTTAAGTGACCGATTTTCCATTTGTTCGGCGTTTGGCTTTTGTTTCTTCTAAAATTGGTTGATGCAACTGATGTGGGTGATGGGTTCTTTGTATTCAGGTATGAAGTCACAATTGGACTTTCTTCAACAATGTTTACCAGGTAATTATTGGATGCTCTGACACAAATTGTTTGAGATTGATTCGTATGTGTTAGTTTTCCAGCCGTTCTGATGTTGAAATCGCTAATTTGATTTAGCTTTGCTGAAATGTGAGAGAGCACCTGTAAGATTTTCATAAGCTTGAATGTTAAACTTGAGCATATATTCATGGTCATAATCATAAAAGGAAGCACATCTTGTATGCACTAAAAAGAAGTAGATTATCCACAACCAGAATAAAAAGTATGATGTTTTATATGGTACTTGACAGCATTAGTATCACTTCAGTAATTGTTACTCTACAGCCCTTTAAGAGATTAATCCATGAGGCGATGCATGGCCTATTGATGTTTCAATCTTAGGTATTTATAAAAAAGTACTATTGTTAATGTATGCCCCACTGTTAAGAGTGGATCTAGAGTCCTTCTATTGCTCAACTTATTGACCAAATTGCAGATTTTGTTGAAATACGATATTTGGAGTCAAGGTCTATCTATAATATCCTCGTGTGGGCGGAGTAACCTATTGATGCAACCACAAGAGAAGATGCTTCTCCAAAGCCATAACTTACTTTCGTGCTTAGTTGTTGCTCTACCATATGGGACAACTACCATCACTATTTTAAATGGCTTCACTCATTTTCCTTCTTAAAACATAACTTCATAAGAAGTTTCTAATGCGTCCTTGAAAGTCCTAACATAGTCGAATAATGGAGTAGTTCTTGCTTCCACTTTCCTGGTTTTGGTGGTGAGAGAAGGATGGGATTTCAGCTGGTGTGTGGTCTAAAATTCTGCAAGAAATAGGGTATACAAGACAGTTCAGCAACTCTGCAATAGAATGGCAATGGTGTTATCAAAAACAATGTTCTAAAAATCGGTCTAGGCGGCCGCCTAGGCGCTAGAAGGTGGAAAACCGCCCAGATTAATGGCTGGGCGGGCTGTCTGGGCGGCTGGGCGGGTCTGGGCGGCCTAGGCGGGGTCTAGGCGGTCTGGGCGATTTTTATTTTTTAAATTTTTTTAAAATTTTTAATATGGCTAATTGTGTTCTTATTTTATTTTATTTCCTACTTTTTAATAATAAACTATTTAATTATTTTTTATTCAGTATATGTCTAAATGTAGCAAATGATGATTACTTAATGGAATTCTCGAATGATCTGTCGGTACCAATTTTACTAATGTAGATTTTATCAAATATAACTGAGGTTATTTATGCAATTTGAAGAAAAATAAAAGAGTACACATTCAAATTTATATAAAGTACCCATCATGACCAACTTCAGTCATTTGAGTTTTAATAAATTTTGTTCACTATTGATAATTTTTCATGTTTTTAAATTTTGCGTATGTATACTGGCATTAAATTGGATGTAATTGATAATGTATTATGCTTAACTTTTATAAATTATTAAAGTAATAATACAAAACCTAAGACCGCCTAGGTGCCGCCTAGGCACCCGCCTAGGCCCCTGGGCGCTAGGCACCTGCTCGCCGCCCGCCCAGCGCCTAGCGATTTTTAGAACACTGATCAAAAAGCTAGAGGAGAAAACCTTCAAATTTTCATTTTCAGGACAACTCTCAAATCCACATCATACTACATTTATAAAGAGAAAAATAAATGTAAAATCACAGAAACTGAACAGCCCGGAAGCCACTCTTGTGGTTATCAGTAAGGAAATTAAGAAGATCATTCAACACATAGTTCTAAGAGCGCAGGATACTGGTCTAAGTATCTGTCATAGGTGGAATGTCCATCCTATATTCACCAACACGAGCAAGAGCTTGTGTTGGTGGGAGCACGTTCCTAAAACTGTCAATCGATGGTTCAGAAAAAGATGATAGTGGTGGAATTGGATGAGTCAGAGATGGCGTTGGCAATGTAGTAGCTAGGTTTACAGGGAAGGGTCAGCCTCATTTTAGAGTTGCTAGCTTTCTTGAAGAGTTGGAATAATGTCACCAGTTGGGTGTAAAGAAACTTCATGTAGTTTTGGATAACAAGCAGACTGTGCGAATTGCAAAGAAGCAAGAAGAGCCTCCTTGGAGAGCTGAACAAATGATGAACAGAATGCTTGAGCCAATTAACTTGATGGATGACTTTCAGGTGCACCATATATCGTAAATGTAATAGAGTTGCCTACAAGTTAGCGTCTCTAGAAGGACCAGTCAGGATTCAGTCCTTCTTACCTCCCTTGGAGAAGAACCTACATGCATTAGTGATGGAGGATAGAAACTAATCTATGTATGTAAGAAACAAATAGAAGGTTTTACGGCATTTTCTCTTTGTTGTTAATTGTAAGCTTTAGAGGGCTTGGTCCCTTGGTTCTTTTTAATAGAGTGGGGTCCTATGAACCCTGCTTTGCTTTGCACTTTTTATTTTTATTTTTTTGTGAAAAGATAAAATGATTAATATCCAATGCCAAATGAGATCAAGCGGTTCCATGACCATTTTCCCCTCAACAACGCATTGTTGAAAACTTAATTAATTCCTTTTTATCCAAAACGCTAAGGAATTAGAAAATATTGCACCCCCAAAATTCCGAACATTAGCTTGGATTGTATATGTTGATTATTTGGTGGGCTTGATCCCCATTATATAGAGGTTTCCTAGACTCTTCTTGGTTTGCTTGAGAAAATTGGGGTTGGTCTCGGAGTTTGGCATTTATGTTGAAGGACAGTGGGTTTGGATTTTGGATCATTCACATCCAAGGAGGAAGTTATTCAAATGGGAATAAGGGAAGCCCTTCAAATTGTGGGTTTGCTAGAAGGAGCAACCTTAAAGAAAAAGATGATAATTGGAGTGGAATTGGGAAGACATGCAGGAGTTCTCTGTTAAGTCCTTTGCTTAGTTGATGGAAGGGACGGTCACCAACGAAGCTCCAATCACATTCCAATCCTCTTTGTTTGGAACAAATTTATTACCCGTAGATCCTATGTTTTTTTATGGCAATGCTTTCAGAGTGGATTGCCAACAAGAGATATCATCATAAGGAGGGCTGTGGACATTGATAGTTCTTGTGTGTGATGTAACTCCCTAGAGGAAACTGGCACTCACATTTTATTGTTCTTTGGCTTCCAGTATGTGGAGTTTCTTTCTTGCCAATTTAGACATCCGATGGTCCCCCGGCTTGTGTGGGAACCTCATTCCTTATGCCATTTCTTGGACTTTATGGAAGGAGGAATCGGATAATTTTTTATGGAAGTGGGAAAGCTTTGTATAAAGTGCCTCATTCTTGTGTGGCTTTCAGCATTCGCTTGGAATGAATTCTTTTGAATGGCTTTCGAGAGATAGTACTTAGTACCCACAAAATCCTATTTAGTGGGGTTGTATCATCTCGAGTTTATTTACCTTTTCTAGTGAAATCTCTGACCTTCTTTCTGAAAAATAATTTTTGGTTTGTGCTGTTTTGTAATTGTGCCTTGTGCCCTTTGGATGAGACTGATAAATGACTGAAATTACTTATTATTTTCATATAACTATTTAGACGCCAAAACTTCATCCTATATTCCGTCATTATTAACTATGGAATTGTTCTCACATACCTAAAGGTTACGATCAGTTTGGGGTTTCAAGAAAAGGGTCTCAAGACGTTTCAGATGAACACTGCACAATCTTCTATGATAAGGAGAAGGTAGTGGGTCTATTAAATTTTCATTTGTCAGATAAGTTCTTGATCATTGTTCATATTTAATTTAATGAAATACCTTTCAGCCTTCTCAAATATGTTCTTGGACTAAATGAAGGTAGGGCTTCTAGAAGGTGGCACCTTTTGGTTATCTGAGTCACCATCTGTTCAAGGAAGCACATCGTGGGGGTCTATGGTCCCATGCATTGCAACATGGGCGATATCCTTTTTTTTGTTAAAATTTAAACAGAAGAAAAGCTATTGATTTTGGTGTCACATTGCTTCTATTCATTAAATTCATTTACTGCAGTTTACTTGTTCTCCCTATCTCTATCTTGTAGAGCTATATTATGTCGTTTGGTTTTGCTTCCTTGACATGATTTCTACACATTTCAACTTAAGGGAGTTGAACAGCCAGGTTTCTCATTCCAGATTGTAAACACAAACATGGATGAGTTTAGTCCTCGTGCCCGTAGAAGAAGTGCTTTGCTCACATGGCAACATATAGCATCCTTGCCTCCTAGCTTGCCTGTTGTGTATTGTGGAGGATTTAACACACAAAAGGAATCAACAACAGGACGGTTTTTACTTGGGAGATCGAGGTATTGGCCTTACGAAGTAAATAATTAGTATAATTACAAAAGAAAAAAGTAGTGATATTGGATTGATCGTTTACATAAGGCGATTGAATTAGTACTCTTTCTAGATACAAACAGATGTTATTGTTACCACCAGCATCTGATATACTCAGAAACGAGAAAACGAAAACAATGAACTGTTAATGGTCGTTTAACATATCTAGATGTTGATCAAGAGATTTTCTATTCAGCAAGTCGGGACAATTTAATTGTTGTTACGGTTGTTCCTTGAATTGGTGAAGGCATAATTAAAGTTTGCTAAAACAGGCATGTAGCCCAAAACTTGACATTCTAATGCTAGATTTTTAGTTGCTTTTGCATTTTGTCTTCTCAAAGCTGCTATGGTAGACATTGGTGTATCATTTTGGCAAGTGAATGTCTAAGATGATCACAAACTACCCCACCCTGGGCAGCAAAGCACATTTTTTTTAAAATATAATTTTATTTTTCGTAGCTACAGTTCTGTTGTCTTTTGGATTGCATGAGAAATTATTTAATCTTACTCCATGCATCTTCTGAGTTTGCATAAGAGCTGTGATACACTGACAAAAAATACCCTGATATTATTTCAATTTGTTCTTGAATAATATTAGGTGGACACTGACCTGACATGATATTGTTGCTGGTTCTGACTATTTGACCACAGAGAGCATGGTGTTGTTGGAGACATGAGGGATGCATGGCCAAATGCTCGGGTGAGGAAAATGTCTCATTTATACGAACTTATCACGGATTTAAAGGTACACATTTTCCCTTGCCAGTTCGAACAACAATTGCTGTAAAAAGTTTGGCCTTGTTTGAGTTCTTATCTCTACATTCTACAGGTGACAAACAGGGAACAATGGAATTCCTCAAGTTGATATTCAGAGCTCTTTGCCTCTGCTGGGATCGTCAAACTCAGGATCTACACATAGATTGGGTTCTATTTCGAGGCCGTACTTTGATACCCGTGTCTTGTGAGGTGGTGAGTGATCATACTGATGAATGTTACCCTTCGTCTCACTATCCAATATTTACCGAGTTTATGCTTCCTCGGACAGTAAGATTGCTCGAACCTCCTCCTCAAGAAGGGAGCTAGAAACAAAGTGTCATTTTTTTTTTCTTCTTCTTCGAGTCTGAGTATCTTGTTGCGCTATGGCTAGTTCTTTGTTTGTACATTAATTTGGTTTGTAAGGAAACTGTTAGTAATTCCAGAAAAGAGAAATGGGGAAGAGGGATGAATGGATTGTGAAAATGTATTGTGCAAGTAGATATCTTGGCATTGAGTTTTTGTATCCACTACAAGAAAAATGCTCATTAATAGCGTTTCAGAAATGCTATGGTAGGATACCATAGCGTTTTAGCAACCGCTGTGTCTGCCGGAGTTATAATAGATACATACTTATTTATAACGTTTTAGAAACACTATTGTAAGTAGACCATTTATAACGTTTCTGAAACGCTATTGTCTTCGCTCACATAACATTTAACAAATGTTATTGTATTAGTTTCTATAGCGTTTCTCAATGCCCTTTTTTTTTTCTTCTATAGCACTCATCAAGTGCTATCAAATGACTTTTTATAACATCTTATAAGTTTTATTTTTAGAAAATACAAATTTTAATGTGCCAAACACTTAAACATTTCCATGAATGGAGGCAAAGTAATGTAATTAATAAGATAATGTATTACATTGAGTCACAAAATCTATCAAATAATAAAGATAATATAATTAATAAGATAATATATTACACTTAAACATTTCTTAACTCTATTACAGTACGAATCTCTCGTATTTCTGCTTGCAACTTGGCAATAGTCTCAACTGCATCTTGATTACCTAGTCTATTACAAGCAACCTCTTTTTGTAGTACCTCCAGAGCCCGATTTGCTTCTTCTCCAAGCTGCTCCTGGAGGTGCTCAAGTTTACGGATTCCATGCATAAGTGTGAATGGAGTAGTTGATGATTGCTTCATTGATTGTCTCATAGTCTGCCTCCCCATTGTACCCCTTGTTTTATCAGTGTGTGTAGGTTCCTCGCTATATTGTTTTGGTGATGATGCACCAGAAAATGAGAGACATTTCTTCACTGTAAGAGGGGATTCAAATGGCTTCATATTCTAAATGACCATCAATTAAAAGAAAGAAATGAGTAAATTGAAGAAGGATAGTGTAGGATATAAGCAAGTGACTTCAGTAAGCTAATATGTGTTAATAAAACACCAATTTTGGTATAATGTGGGTAGAATATGAGAACTAATTGGCAATGAGGCACACCTGTAATCATCTTAACGCTTACTCCAAGATCCAGAGCTCTTCTAATTGTTTCCACACTATCATGGCGAGGAGGATCAAACAAAGGGAGAAGACCAACAAATTCCCAGGGGCCACCGGGACTCTCTTTCGGCACTTCTTATAAAAAAGGGAATACTCGCTTGAAAAAAACTGAATCTGATAATAACATTCTGAAGGAGTTAACTAGTAGTCATGCAAACACTAGCTTGCCTGGGCAACTCCAAGTGATTGAAGTCCTCGCTCTGCAAATTTGTCTATCATAGTGTGGACCCTTCGTTCTATATCTGCTCTGTTGCATGCTAGATTAAGAATCTACGTATAGTGAATTCCAACAAAAAAAAGAAGGAAAGATTATTTCCGATAAAATTTTAGTGGGACAGTAGAATATTAAAGCCGTTGCACGAAAGTTGTGTACATGCTCTGGTGCACCCTTGCTCACTCTATGCATTTTACCGGCACTGTCTGTGTATGTAAGTGCAGTTCTCTTGTCTGTGTATGTAAGTGCAGTTCTCTTGTCTGTTGGATTGAAAGGAAGGAAGTGAACCTCTTTGATTCCAACTCGGGCCTTGCAGGAAAACAATGAACAAATTATTAAATTTGCAAGGGAACCACCAATGTGAAAGTAAACAAAGTACCCCTGTGGTCATGAACTGAGTATTAAAATATCTTCAACTGTTTAAATCCATTATCCCTGTGGTCATAAAGTGTTTATGTTATAAATATGATTCTCCACCCAAGTCTCAACTAGTAAAGTCTTTCCTATTAAAATCCATCTTGGTTATACTTTGTAGATAATGGGAAACAAAACTGGAAAATATGGAAACTAAGTATATAAAGCTAGAAGATGTCCACCCCAGGAGGCGGGCGGTTTGTGGTGCTTGTGAAACTGGAAATGAAAACCAATGGAATAAACTTAATATAAATCTGATTCTCACGGTTGCAGTGTTGTAAACTGTGTTCTTGCAGTCAGGAAGAATGCTTGTGGACCAAGGAGGCAGGTTGTATTGTTGGTTGTTGAACGTCACTATTGCATAAGACTTTGAGTCATAGTTCGCCAGGAATGCAGCACAACCTCCTGCCTTATACTTTTTTTTTTTTTGGAAAGCTAGCAGGTTTTTAGGATCCCCGAACCTTATATTAAAAAAAGATGGTGATGATGAAGTTTACAATTGCTCAAATTATTCAAAGGGTTAGTTTTCATAATTTGATGAAGATGATTTGGATAAATTTCAGTGAGAAACTAGGATCTCTTGGGATTGCCCTAGGGTTGTTACAGTGGAATCAGAATAAACCAAACTGCTTCGCACGACTTGATAGCTCTATGTAGATCTCTCAAGTGGCCCCATTTTGGTTCTCTTAGTAGTCCTGTTCGTAGAAAACAGAGAATGTTAAATTTTTTTGAAGTTATAGCGTTTGGTTGGCATGCACTAGCTTTATACTTTCTTGGACAATGTTTATGAGTGTATTTTCGCTAGTAATCTTTGGTACCAGGTTGACTTTAGCCTAAAAAAATTTACTAGCCAAACATATCAAATGATAAGCTGATGACATGTGCTAGAGTTGGTCAACTCTTGATGCTTACCAAATTCATCAATGGGAGCGTCATAGTCATAACTAATCGCTATAAAAAGACTCCCTGCTGTGCGACCAAAATTTGTCCCTCCGTGGAACTGATGGGTAAAAAAGAGGACTAAAAATTTAGTTTCAACGACAAACTTGCATGGGATGTTCAAAACAACCAAATACAAGCTTTTACCATGTAGTAGTTCATGAAAGATCCTCCTTTCTGTATGAACCTGCCAACTGAAAATGCTATGTCTTCAACTAGCCGGTAAGGGACAGGAGTTCCAAAGCCTGTAAACCTGCCATGCAAACAAATGGAGAAGATGATTCAGCCGGTATGTTAATTACACACAACAGTTTTTCCTCATAGGAACTTGTAGAGTTGATAACAACAATCAGGTAAATTACCATCTACTCCAGTTTTCAGTCCACAAGAAGGGCTTATAGGGCTTGTTAGGCTTGTCCAAGTCGCAATAGAAACCATTGCACGCATTTATCTGTTGCAATGATAAATAAAGGAACATACTTTAGAGAAGAAGTAAAGGACTGAAAGCTCTAGTAATTCTACATACTAAAAAATAACAACTATTGATTACTGGCTTTTGAGATCACCTATCAGAAAACTTTTAAATCCAAAAGCGCAAGAAACACTCTGGTACAAGACCATTATTTCTCATAAACTGGAGAAATGAGCAGAAAATTTGAAAACCAAAAACATCATAAGACTTGAAAAGCATAAATCAAGAGAATTGCCATCCTAAACAGAGAGTTAAACAATCATGTTATTGAAAAAGCTCAAGCTGCAGAGTTGAGACTTGAGACTAGAAGTCCACTTCACCCATTTTGTAGACCCCGACCTTGACATATGCTAAATATGCTCTCTCTATCAGTTTAAGGTTTTAGAGAAGTTGGCAATTTAATAGAGACATGGTGCAACCATGCACTATCAAAAGGTCCACCAAAATAATAAGGGTGGGTTTACGTCAACAACACCTCAGAGAGTCGGGAACACACCTAATACTGGATATAACAAGGTCATAATAACTAAACCCGCACACACAAATAAAAATAATCCACTTAGTATACTTCATAAGAACCCAATGGGAAGGGGTACAGGAATCAGTCTTTATCTGAGATAGCCTTACAATGTATCAAACTTGTATCCATTTTGATTGGTTTTCACCTGTGGCATAATTATCGGACCTCCCTGAGTTTCAAACAGTTGTTCGGCCTTCATCATGCCAACAATCTTTTCAGTAAAACCCTTCATGGCAGCCTTGAGCATAATGCAAAATCCTAATTAGATAAACTTGTATTCGATAATAATAGAAGTAAAGTTTGTTGACAAGGAAACCACCCAGGTAGCCTACCTTGAAAGGCTCATGCCCATTCCAGAAAACATAAGTCTGAATTACATCCAAACCTCCATCTTTGGCCTTTTGAATAAGGTCTGGCCACATCTGTATGTGCAACCAAAAGCGCCAAACATCAGGAAAGGGGAAAAAAGAAGAATAATTTATTCAATAAAAATCAATGAGAAAACCATTTGCTAAAAACTTCAAACTGTGAGAAGAATAAGTGAAAGGTGGATGATAGGGAAAACAACAGAAGAACCAGAGACATCAGATTGTCAGATAGAAGAGATGCACCATTTTGGTAAATGATAAAAAGACATTAATTGAAAATTTTCAAATAAATACAGAAAAGTCAAAGAAAATTTCACTGAATAGTAGCTTGAGGACTACTTTTTTTTTTTTTTTTTTAAAGAATGAAAGAAAAAGAAGGGAACTGAAAATATGAAAGATTTCAATAAATACATTGAAGGAAAAGGATGCGCCCATTTGTGAGAAAACAAAAGAGAAACCCATTTGTTCATACAGTTATTTCATTGTAATGAGTAGAGCATGAAATGGAAAAGAAAATAATACCTCAGGAGTGCTTCTTGGATAGTGAATGGAATCAGATATAAGGATCCTCCTTTGGCCATTAATTATAATATCCTTATGATTATAAGTCACAGATGCTTTGACACACGAAGAAGAAGAAGAATATAGTAGCAATGAGCACCACCACCACCACCACATGACCATTCTTAACAACCACATCAGCCTCATAACTCTCTTTCTCTGGGTGTTGCAATGCAAAGCAAATGTCTTTTTGTTCTTATGTACATAGCACTTTATTAGAAAGTTCGCAGGAGGGAAAATGAATGAAATGAAAATGAAAATGAAGGAAGAGGTGTTTGTGTCTCTCTCTCTTTCTGCACAAGACCACAAAAGCAAATAAAAATACTAGTGTAGAGAGAACAAACAATAAAAGAAAGAAGATCTTGTTTGGTTTGAACAAGGGAAGGGACTTCAATATTTTTTCTTCTTGATGTTGTTTTGGTTGTAGTGAGTAAAAGAGCAAAGGTGCACCTTCCCTTTTATAACAACAAAGAATGTGATGAAGGGGGGCATTGGGCAGGCACAAGTGAAAGTGATTTGTTGCTGTGGGTTTTCAATTCCTTCCCTCTTGTTGCTTTTAAGTTTTATCCATTCCTCTCCTCCAATGGGTTTTTTTTTTTTTTAGCTTTTCTTTTCTCTGTTTCACTTTTGCTTAATTACTTTCATTTTTGAAAGAGTGAAACAAGAAATCACCATTAACCCACACAGACAATCAAACAAATAAACAACAATGGAAGATATCAATCAAAACCAAGCAAGGACTTTGTACAGTAGTGTACATTTTTTATCCTATTGGCGTATAAATTGAAAACAAAGAACACCATACAAGTGAAACATTGAACAATTCGATAATAGGAAATAAGATTTATTCTAGAATGAGTTTCATTTAGATGTTTTAAGTAGTACGTATGAAGCAAACGAACAAGCCTTAAAGGAAATGTAGTAAGTAAATATGAAATTTACCTTATGAATAAGATATTTAGTGTTGTTGATTTGTATAACGAGGTCACTAGGAACGTCGGAGGACACACTCCTACATCACAAAATAAAATAATATTCCGTTTAAAACTTATCTTGAAAAATCTATGGTGACTATGTTTAGCCATACCTGGTAGCCTCTTATGTATAAATGGAGTCTGGCTTGCACCCTATTTTTCATGAACTTCATTTTTGTGTTTGATTGTTCTTCCCCTAACAAATGTCATGACACAATCTTATGTATATCTTTGTGTGCAACTCGACTGGTTCATTTTCTCACAATTACTCTAAAACAACCAGAGTCGAAAAAGAATATGTTATTCATTGATAGAGACATAACCATAGCAAGCACAAACTTCCAAAAGACGTATTAACTATCAAAAGCATTCACAAATAAGTAACATAGGTAATGGTGATTAAAGATAAAATCAAGAAAGAGTTACAGATGAAGATATATACTCTTCCATTGAGAGTGAGATATGTCTACAAGCCTGTGATCCGATGCCAAAAAGTGAATTACACTATATAGTGCCTTTTTGTGGCTGCCAGTCTTCATTTATATCCCAAGCGCTGAGAGATGTTAAGGAGGCTACCAATCTTCATTTATATCCCAAACCCTGAGAGACGTAAAGTGTCCCAAAGAAGTAGTATTAAGCTCCCATACATACATATAAACCATGACACAACAACACCTCTAAAAACACATTCAAATATAACAGTTTAGTAATTGCAGTCAAGGTTTGCAATGGTGCATTACAACCTTATCGCTCAAATTCTGAAT
Source organism: Berberis thunbergii (assembly GCA_003290165.1). NCBI lineage: Eukaryota > Viridiplantae > Streptophyta > Magnoliopsida > Ranunculales > Berberidaceae > Berberis > Berberis thunbergii. The sequence goes on from QNQO01000766.1 coordinate 39,184, forward strand.
TTGAAACTTTCCACTATGACAAACCAACAATATACCCATTTTCGTTTTACATGGAAATTGATTCTATCAAATGCTAGTAAAAGGTTATTAAACAAAACTACTCGGAAGAAAAAAATACATTCCTGGGTTAGGAATAAATGGTTATGAGCATTTTTTTCTAGTATCTGAAGCATAGATTGGATCATGATTTTCGCTTTTTACAGTAAATTACAACATCAATAATCAAAATTGAGTAAGAGTAATACTTAACCTTGAATTCGATATAAACTTTTACATTCATAAAAATTGAATGAGAATTCACAACATTTACTGGTGTATCTCAATGTAATCACCTACCTATATGTTTTCATTATTGAAAGTCTGGAATTGTAACAAAAGGCTTTCTTCAGACTCGAAGATTACAAACATGCAAGTAGAATGAAGAACAGGCAAATTGAAACCCAATAATTATATCTCTAATTCATGAACACCAATTCGGGGAAAAGTTGGATTCAATACTTTTCTGACTTGAGACAAAGCATGGAAAAACACTAATTGCCCAAAATTAATTGGGGGAAAACAAAAAGAAATGAAGGAAATCATTAAAAGGGTTGAGAGAAATCTCATTTAAAGACTGGAAACACCAAAAGGGTATCTCTAAAAAGCTGAATTCAGAATTTTATGACACAACTAAAAGCAAACAGTGAAAAAAAAACCATAAATTTCTTATTAATCCAACAAAAAGAACCCAAAAAGAAGAAGAAACTAACCTTGTTGTTGTTGAAGAGATGGAGGTAAAGCCATGGTTTATTGCGAAGAAGAGGAGAAAGGAAAAGGGGCATTCAACATAAAAATTCAGTAACAATCAACATAAAAATCGAAACTTTATTAAAGGGTTGTTAGGAAATCATACCAGTCATGCCTCTTCAGCAACATAGTCTTTGTCAGGGACAGAGAAATCGATCCATTTGTGGCGTTGATGTGAGAGGAGCACCCCAGAAAAACAAGAACAACTACTGTCGAATCGAGTGAGAGGTGAATCAAGTGCAAGAGAGAGGTGAATTGACTGCGAGAGAGTGAGATCAAGTGACAAAAAGGGGAGGGAGAGTAGCAGATAGAGGGAGGGAGGGAGACGGAGAGATGGAGGTAGCAATGAGGGAGATGGAGATATGGAGAGAGCAGGGAGGGCGATGGAGAGATGGAGGGAGTAGTGAGGGAGATGGCAAGATGGAGGGATGAAGGGAGATGGAAAACTGGATGAAGACAGGGGGAGGGAGGGTTAGGGAGAGATGAAAGAGACGAGCGCTAAGTAAAAAGTTTGAGAGATTGCCAAAAAGCCCGCCCACGTTTTTACAGCGTTTTTTTTAAGTCATTAAAAATTGACTTTTGATAGCCCATTTGGCAAAAACGCTATTACCAAATGCTATTAACGAGCATTTGTCTTATAATGATCCTTGTCTACTTTGTAGAGCGAAATGCAAGATAAGTTATTGAACAATGGATGTTTGTCAGAAATGAACACAAAAACTCTTCTAATGATGATTTTACATGTTCACGCTCTTGATTTTGGATTTAGGATTTTACATGTTCACGCCCTTGATTTAGGATTTAGGAATGAAATGGGACTTCGAAGAAAATGATAATGTTGAATAGAATGTGCTATTATATTTACTTCCCTGGTAACTACTTTGCTCTTATTATTGACTATATATTAATCATAATGTGGGTTATGATGGAGCTACCGCAATTTGTTTTAGTTTTTCTATTGAAATACCATGTCTAATCGTTTGTAGTGAAATTAGTTGCAGCTACTGTTGTGTCATAATAGTTTTGGCGATAAGGAAGAATTTAGATAGTGTGGGGTTGTTTTGATTGGATCAATCCAAATTTACTTATTTGCTTAAGCAGGTTATTATGATTCGCAGAGTCATAATTCAAATATATTGATTATGAAATCCTAACTTAAAGATGAACATAGACACCATAACATAGGTAAAATAAAATAAAAATTGCGTAAAATAAACTACATTCAATAATGTGCAGTGTTAGCTAAATGAAAGCTAAAGAAAATTTGAAGTCCTAAACTATATGCCCTCACCTAATAATATGACCCACCCAGGTTGGACTAATTGGACTATTGATGTTCATCTAACAATATGACCCACCAAGGTTGGACTATTGATGTTTAACAAGAACAAGGCATCAACTAGCAACCAAGGGAAGACTTTGAGAATTGATACATTTGTTAAGTCCAGCATTCTAGTAGAAATTGTAACCCATAGAGAGGAGTGTTCTTTCAAATTTCTTCTACCACACAAGAGAACCAGAGAGATCCTTCTGTATCAATCCCACTTATTTGTTTCTTCTTTCTTTCTGCCAAAGGAGCTAGATGGCATATCAAGTGGTTGTGTCTCCACTCATTGGAGTTGTGTTTGACAAGCTCAACTCTCTGATCCAGAACAAATTTGGTGAAGCAAGAGGTATCCAGAAAGAGATGAAGAAGCTTTCCAAAACTTTGTCTAAAATCAAATATATCCTCAATGATGCTGAGGAGAAGCAAGTCGCTGATGAGGGGATTCGAGATTGGCTCGATGAACTAAAGGATGCAACTTACAAGGCTGATGATACTTTGGAGGAGTGGGCATTTCAAGATCAGCAACTAGCCCCCGAAAAGGTAATTGATTCTCTCAAAGAGCTCATGGAGAGCTTTGATGAACTTGCTGAAGACATGGTTAAGTTTCATTTGCAAAGGGGAATGGTACAAAAGAGACCTGAAATCTGTTCAGATCGAGAAACTGGTGCTCTCTTAACTGAACCAAATGTATATGGGAGGGAGGAAGAGGAAAAAGAATTGGTGAAGCTATTGTTGGATCAATGTCCTCCGCAACATAGCCACCACCCAAGAGGCCAGAGGCAATCCCAGGACCAAGTGATCAGCCAGGAAGACATCTTCATTTGTCCCATACTAGGCATGGGTGGACTTGGCAAAACCACCTTTGCACAGTTGGTGTACAATAATGGGCAGGTAACAAAGCATTTCCATATCAGAGCCTGGGTATGTGTATCTGACAATTTTGATGTCACGCGCCTCATTAAGTTAATCATAGCTTCCGTTTCAAAAGATCCATGCAATCTAGAAGCATTAGCTCCTCTACAGCAGCGCCTTCAAGACGAGTTGCGTGGCAAGAGATTCTTGCTCGTCTTAGACGATGTTTGGGACAGCAATCAGGACAAGTGGAATAGATTGAAGGTCTCACTGACATGTGGAGCAAAAGGTAGTTGTGTTATTGTAACTACTCGCATCAAGACAGTCGCATCCGTCGCTGGCACATGTCTTCCTTATGATCTCAAAATCCTTTCAAATAAGGTTTGTTGGCGCCTATTCAAGCAACGTGCATTCGGCTTAGAGAATGTAATGAGGCAATCCTTGGAGGAGATTGGGAAGCAGATTGTAGCCAAGTGCGGAGGTCTACCCTTGGCTGCAAAAGCTATGGGCGGCTTGCTACGCTTTGAGAATAAGGAAAGTCAGTGGTCATCTATCAGAGATAGTGAAATTTGGGAGCTCCCTCAGGACGGTGAGAATGACATCTTACCGGTGTTGACACTGAGCTATAACCATTTGTCACCAGTTTTGAAGCAATGCTTTGCCTATTGTTCAATATTTCCGAAAGACCACAGCATCAATATCAAAGATTTGATTCATCTATGGATGGCAAATGGTTTGGTACTACCCAAGGGTAATGTTGACTTGGAAGATGCAGGCGATGAGATATTTCGGGCGTTGCTATGGAGGTCCATGTTTCTAGAAATAAAGAAAGACAAAGATGAGAATATGCTAACGTGTAAGATGCATGACCTTGTGCATGATCTTGCGTGCTATATGGCAAGAAATGAATCATATGCTCTAAATGTTGAAAATGCAGAAGCCGAAAGTGTAGGAAATATAACCAAGAGAACGCGTCATGTATCTATGTTCAGTCAAAAAATGTTGCCTTTAGTTCCTGGATATATACAGACAAACTCACAAGGCTTACGTTCCCTTATCAGGTTAGGTCAGATTTCGGCTGCAGGTTATAAATCATTCATCTCCGGCCTTACACAGTTACGAGCTTTGGACTTGAGCAGATGCAATGTTGATATGGTACCACATTGTATAGACAAAATGATTCACCTCAGATATCTCAACCTTTCTGGAAGTAAGGTCAAATCATTACCCGAATGTATCAGTGGGTTAAAAAATGTTCAAACGTTGAATCTGAGATTCTGTTATGAACTTCAATCCTTGCCGAAAGATATGAGTCAAATGATCAACCTTCGACACCTAGAAATCGAGGGATGTTATATGTTAAAGAGGATGCCAATTGATATGGGTAAGTTAATTTGCCTCCATACCTTGAGTATCTTCATTGTGGGGTTGGAGAATGGATGCAGCATCAAAGAGTTGCAAGGGCTGAACGACCTTGAAGGAGACCTGGAAATAAAAAGCTTGAAAGTGTGAAGAACTCAGGGGAGAGCAAGGAAGCCAATATGAGGAGCAAGAAGAACCTGCAGTCATTGGCGTTATCGTGGTCAGAAGGTCTAGAAGAAGTGCAAGAGAATGTTACAGAGGTGATAGAAGGCCTTCAGCCCCACTCAAACTTAAGAAGGTGTTTTGTTAGAGGATACCAAGGAGTAACTTTCCCTAATTGATTAATGACAGTTTCGGCAGTCCCAAATTTAGTTCAAATCAGTCTTGAAGGGTGTAGAAGATGCGTAAGTCTCCCTCCACTTGGAAAACTACCTGTTCTCAAGACGTTGAATATATCTTCAATGGATTCTGTGAAGTTTATTGATGGTGAGGTTTATGGTGAAGGTGAGGGGAAAGGATTTCTGTCACTTGAAACTCTCAGTTTGATTAATATGCCTAATTTGGAGGATTGGTCATCATCTGTTCAAGCAGCTACAACACAACAAATACTACTCCCTCGCCTTAAAAACTTGTATTTGATAGATTGCCCCAAGCTGAAAGGACCTGTACCATTGTCATCCTCTCTTTCGAAACTTCATATTCAAAAGTTAGATAAGTTGGTTAGTTTTCCAAAAGGGGCGTTTACCTCTCTCGATGAGTTGTCGATAGTGAAATGTGAAAAGCTTAAAGCTTTGCCAGTAGAAGTAGAAAGACTGACTAAGTTGAAGACTCTAGAGATTTGGAATTGTTGGGAGTTGATTTCACTGGGAGAGAGAAACCTCTCATCATTGAAAACCCTTGTCGTTGTCGATTGTCCTAATTTGAAACGTTTGCCCAAGTTTAATAAGTCCTGTTTAGAAAGGTTGGAAATCTGTGATTGTCCAGAGCTGGAATTGTCCGCTGAGGAGGATTTTGAGGAGGACCTACCTCTTCTTAAAAGTCTTGAATTAATAAAAGTGTCCAAGTTGAGAGGAGGTTTTCTAGTGGGGTTAAAACACGCTACGATGCTTTGGATTCTAACAATACTGGGTTGCTGGTCAAAACAAGAAGAGAATGAGATGGACTTGCCCGAGTGGATAGGTTCTCTAACGTCCCTCATGTTTCTGAAGCTCGAAGGTTGCAAGAATCGCAAAGTGTTGCCAGAAGGGCTGCAAAACCTCACTGCGTTGGAATATTTGAGCATTTACGGTTGCAATGAAGAGTTACAGAGAAGATGTGAAAAGGACACGGGAGAAGACTGGTTCAAGATTGCTCACGTTACACATGTTAACATCACAAGCAACACTTGGAATGGAAGTGAGTATTTGTGTTTCCTAACCTACCTAGCGTTTTTGTGTTTTGTTTCTAAAGTGTTTGATTATATGCCTCTACAAATTGGTTTTCTGTTATTTTTTTTAGAAAATGAATGTGGTACATTGCCCATACAAATATTTGTAAATCTGCATACAAATTCAACGCACGCATCCTGAGGGGAGGGAATGGTTCCCCTCCCTCCACCGCACTCCCCTCGCTGGTTTCCTCGTTCATTTTCTCGCCATCTAGTTTTACTCTTCTGAAATGGGGAATTCTAAATGTCGAGGAAATGAGCGAGGAAACCAGCGAGGGGAGTGAGGTGGAGGGAGGGGAATCATTCCCTCTCCTGGAATGCGCACATCCCAAGGGGAGGCAATGGTTCCCCTCCCTCCACCTCACTCCCCTCGCTGGTTTCCTCGCTCATTTCCTCGCCATCTAGCTTTACTCTTCTGAAATATCAAAAGTTATTTTCCTTTCAAATGCTTTTTCATTTTGATTAATGAGGTAGTTGATTTTGAATAATACTTTTTCTGGTTAGTACGACGGAGAAGACTGGTTCAAGATTTGCATCACAAGCAGCCGTTGGAATGGAAGTGAGTATTTGTGTTTCATTTTGATTAATGAGGTAGTTGTCCTGTGATGAGTTCAAATTCTTCTACTGTACTCCGGGCTTTGCCTGAGAGGAATTGAACATGAAGGATGGCTACGGCTCTATATTCTTCTTTCTAATTAAGGAAAATGATTTTTTGATTGGGTTGAATTTTTCTAATTTTGGTACTTCAATCCAAGTGTACGAATTAAACTAAGCTGATGAGTTAAACGATTTTTACTTATTATTATTAATTTTTTTTGTATGTCAATAGGTGATGGTGTTTGGGATGGTTGAGGAGGGGGTATCCATGAATGCCGACATGATACATATTGACACGCTTTTTTGTTGTATAAATACAATATCCTTGTTGCAGAGTTTGAAACACCACAGGGATGATAAGTTCCATCTTTTTGCCATCAGAAATTCTAAATGTCGAGGAAGTGGGCGAGGAAACCAGCGAGAAAAAGGAGGTGGCGAGGGGTGAACCATTTACCCTCTTCGGAATGTGTGCCCACTTTTTTGGCACACACATCCCGAGATGGTGGTTCACCCCCCCGCACCTCCTCCAACTTATTTTCTCTACTTTTTACTACAAGTGTGAGCACTCGTTTGGTCATTTTGTTTCCCAGGTGTTGGACACATGGATTATTATAAACCACCAATATGGGGACACGCTTATCCATTATCATGTCATTTGTTATTCAACTACCAATTTTATTTTACTTTTATTTTTTTGTTGTGCTCCCCAGTCAGTTACTTTTTTTCTGATCAGATGTTAGTTGATTTTGCTTGTGGATTCCTCTAGAGTGAGTGTTCTGCCTATGCAAGTATGCAGTAAAAAGATAGCAACTTAGGAAGACATCACAAAGTTTTCAATATTTACCGACTTATGCAGATGACTAACCTTTTGATTGCCTTTTATTTACGGTCCAGTTGACATGAATGATGAGATTTCGGCACAAGGTCTTACACAGGTTAAGTTCATACATGCTATTCTGGAACACTTGAGGATGTGTTGTATATAGAGCCTAATAAATGGTTTTCTTGTTCTTTTGTGACTGTTAGCAGGAAACTACGCAAAAAAAAAAAGGGTGTTGTTCCACTTAAAGAAATCCTTACACCAATAACCCTTCAGGTGCCCTCAGAACTCAAAGAGCTTGAATCTGTTCACAAGGTAAGAGGCGTATGTTGTTTTGGAGTAAGAAGTTAAGCTTCTGTAAGTGCTCAATCATGCTTATTCAGCCTCCTGCGTCTAAAGAGTTCGTATAGTGCTCGACTCCTTGGTTAGGTTTAATTGGGCCTTGATCTATTTGAGAATAGACAAGTTCATAAATAACTGGTCTTATCTTGTTTCTGATTTAAAATGCTAAATATTGAAATGACTAATGACTAGACTAAACTATGTATTATAGGATGCATTCCAAACAATCTAGTAGCTCAGTAACATAAAAATAGAAAATCTTGGGTCTGATAATTCAGTAAATTGTCTTAAAAGTACTAAATGCCGCTTAATATACATTACATTTTTAGATGTGGTTTGTAACTAAAAAGCCATTTGCCTTCCTTTGCTCAACAATTAGGTGTTGGATCACAATGTCTGGTTGAGTCTCCGATTGGAGGATTATTCACTGCCCATGAACTAGCATCGTCATTCAATTTGCAGCATGTGAGTTGATAAACCATGCAGAATTATTTATATTTGTCTTGAACAAAATTAATTGTTTTGCCCATGTTCATTGGTAGGTTAATTGAGGAGTTCTTGGGAAGATTTGGTTAGCAGCACTTCCGAGCTGGAAAATTATCCACACGCTTAGGCAGAAACTCTCTGGCTTCACAAAAAGGCATGAAATCTCTTCGTTCTGAAGATATTAGGCGACATCTATGATTTGATTCTCACCCTTGCTTGTTGCCAATGTGATGCACATGCTCTGCATCACCCACCCCACATTTTTGGCTTCTTTAATTTCTGCCATTTTTGAACAACTTCTTCCTCTCTTCCCTGACTTAATCCTAGATTTTCGTTTGTGCACATGACCTTGATCTGTTTCTATCCATATGCTTCTTGTTCTATGGATTTGTTACGTTTGAAAACACTTGACCTGACATTGTAAGATGAATACTAAGAAGTGGTTGTACTTTTGGCACTCCACAGAAGCATGAATTTGATAAGTTGAGTGGGAATTGTTTGTTTGGGCGTGCTTATACTTATTGCCTTGGCACAGATTGGATGATTAAGATATTGATAATTGTTGTTCATAATTATTGAAATGGACAATGGGGTACCAATTCATCGGTAGATTTGTGGCAAATGGAATCACAAGTCTAAGATTCGAATCTTGCCTGCTATATTTGGGGTGAGAGGGGTTAGAGGATTTAAAAAGAAAAGGGTGAAACTAAGTTTTCAATGCAAAGATTTATTACTGACATCCAACTACTACATGTTGGTTGCATCCAGTAGCAAGTTTTAGTAAATTTCATTTGCTTATATGCCTAAAAGTGCATAGTGCTATAAAAAAAAAAAAAAAATTGTTTTTTGAAGGGCAAGTGCTATGAATTTCATTTGTTATACCTAAAATCTTAGATTGAAGTTCAAGGCAGTCTGGTTTTAAGAAATAATGTTAATGAGGTTCGATAACTTCCTGTTGCATCTGAGAGCTCCTTCTATTTTCCAAGTTACAAGAGCTAACCTTTAAAATGAAACAAGAATGTTTGCAAGTGCATATGCAATTAATCCATGTAAATTAACTTGGAGCCATGCATACATTAATTATTTCATTTTCAGATATAAATCAAAAGTTTTTATCATTCATAAATAAACAATGTAATCTTAATAGCGCGTCTTAGTTGGACATGACATTTTTGTAATTTTCAACAACAATTCTAGGTAGTCAGGTCAGCCAGCAATTTTTTTGCCAGGGTTGGATCCTTTTACAATTTCCTCCCTTCTATAAATGATATTTGTGAGTGTGTTTTAAAGAGAATGAATAAAATAGTAAAAAGGCCCAACCCTAGCCAAAAAATGGTTGGCTGGCCTGGCTACCTATCAAAACTGAATTTTCAATGCTTATTGATATGACATTTTTGCAATTTTTAATGTTTATTAGGGACTTTAGACTTTTGAATATGGAAAACAAAACCCATCCGAGATTGTAACTCTCCCTTTATTTGTCATTTTTGTCGCCACCATCATTTCTTTCGTTCTTTTACCATATTCTCCTTCATTTCATTCATCTCGATCGACATGCTTTCATTTGATTTTTATAGTATTAACTACAACAAGAAATTTGTATTGATCAAGTTCTTCAATTTCAATATTGATTCACTATAATTGGATTTAAGCCTTTATATTTAGTTTAGGGTATTTTTGTTATCAAATTGTTCATACGATACTCGAAATAATTTTTTGTTTATCGAATTTGAATAAAAGGGTTTGACTTTAACAATGGTTTGAACAAGATTTAGGGTTTATTATCGAACATTAGAACTTCTCATGTGTTGTGTTGCTAGGTTCCGGACGGGACGACGTTAGCATATACTAAAAAATTTCCTTCAGCACAAAATTAAAAAGCAGACAAATCATTACATTAGAAAAAATGTAGACTCTAAGAAGTAAACAGTTGAGGCATGAAGATATAACTCAAAAAATTTGAATTTTATAGTAATATGACAGAGACAACAAAGTAAAGCAATTTCCAAACTCAATGAGACAAATATCCAAGAAGAATAACAATTGGTTCACTTGCAAATATTATACAAGTTCATGGTGACCGTTGGCACTCAGTGTGTTAGAAAATATTATCATGTTTGCTTTTTAAGAACTAATATATATATATAATGAAGACAAATCATTACACACACAAATCACAGTTGTGCAGTATACACAAGTAATGCACTGCAATGTACACTATCTGCATTCTCTTTTTTATGTGGCTGAAATTCATATATGCGTGGACTCTAAAAAGTAAAGTTGGTAAACATGCTCATTGGCACTTTGAACTCAACATTCTATTTATTATTATTTTTTTAAGAAATCATAAAAAAAAATATTAAAAATAAAAATAATAAATATAAAAAAACCACGGGACGGGTTTGAAATTTTCCATTCCAATTTCATCTCATTCTAGATCTAGATGAAATTGGGATTGACCAATCCCAAAAGGACATAGAAAAAATCGGAACAAGACTGACATAGGATTGGGATCGCGGGATGGGATCCAACCCATAATCCCACCAAGCTTTGTTGGGCTTTAGTTACCTTTTGCTCGATTTGGTGCAATGGTTGAGTTGATCGTTATGGTAATGGTGGAGGTGGTGTGATTGATTTCATGGTTGAGTGGTCGTTAGCATATAATTATGGTGGTGGCGGTGGTGGTATTAGTAGTCATCGGTCGTCTTATGGTGACTAGATACAAGGTTTAAAAATGAACAAATGTTTTATATTTGGCCTTTGAGATTCCGTAGATATTTTGATATATTAAGACGTGTACGCAATATTTTGATCACCAACATGTGTAACTTTGATTTTTGAAATGAAAAAATGTGATCACTATTTGTATTTGTTTTATTACTCGACAAGTAAAAATTTTGGAAGCATGATCCATGGCAAGGATAGTGATTTCGTGAAATACGAAATTTCGCCGAAATTTTCTTTTTATTAAATTACACAAAGAAATCAGGCAAAAGAAAATATTACATTTTTTTAGGGTTTTTTCGAAAAATTTTGAGGTTTTTTTCGTAAAAAAAAATACAAAAATTAGTTACTAAAATTTACATTTTTTCAAAAAAAATTCGAGATTTTTTCATAAATTGAGTTTTTTTTTTCTTATAATTATCATGATTTTTGAAACCACCCCTAATTTTCTAATTATCACTTCTACTTATATATTTATGTTTTAAACTACCCATTGATTTTCTAATTATAAGTATTTTGGTTTCATTTAATGTGTTTAATAAATTTATTTACTTGCATATTTTTTTCACATATTTAATAACTTTTGAAATTCATTATATATTTCATGTATCCTCAATTTTTTATATTTTTTCTTAACACACCGAAATATTCCTCGAAATATTTCTTAAAATCAGGACACGGAATTTAACTCAAAAAATGAAATTACAATCCTTGATCCATGGTGGTGTTTATTTCTATTTTGTAAAAGTTAGGAGTCTAATTCCAATATAGGAATTGTTGATTTAGTTTCTCGTAATTTTTATGTTTGCTAGTTTAAACTTTTTTGTTTACAGTTAAAATTGCAAACAATTTATACTGAATTAGTGTTCCAATGTTAGGATTCACTAAATTTAATTTGCTAACATGATACTTAAGGGAGAATTTCGTGAATTACGGACTCTCACAATCAATGAACAAAGACCACGACATCTCCACTTTTATTAAAAAATTAATTAATTTTCTCTCAGCTCGAAGTTTTCATCTTTTCATCTTTAAGAAGTTACAGTACTTTCTGAAACTTGAATTTCAAAGACAAAAAGATTACTTTGTGATAATATTTATAGCGGTGTATATCAAGGGCTCTATAATCTTTAGACACAAATTGGTTTGGTTGCTTTTGGGCAATTAATCTAGAGAGCCAGACCCATGGTGCTAGGAGAGCGCTAGGCCGTGCTCTCAAGTACTTTTTTTTCATCTGTTATTCTTCATCTGCTCTTCTTCTTCTGTTCTTATTCTCCCATTTTTCATCTTCATTTTTTTTATCACTGTCTCTCATAATCACGTTCTAGAGAGCTCCTCAGGCGTTAGGGGCCTAGCTCTCTAGAACTTTTTTTTGTCGAAATAATTTAAAATGGTTAGGGGAGCTTTCATTGAATGCAACAAATTTTTAACACCACATCTTCTACTGTCTTAGACCACCGACAATTTTTTTACCTGCTAACCTACACCACCTTTTTAAACCATTATTTATCTCATATCCTCTCTCACCCTCTTGTGAAAATGTTCCCTTCCCAAATTCGATTCATCTTCTTCCCTCTCACTCGATTCAATTTCCCATCCCCCCCCCCCCCACCCAGCTAGAAAGGAAATTTAGAGAATTTGTCTGCAAATGAAAATAATGAAAGAGATAGAGAAGGGTTCGGTTTTCAACAACCTTTGCCTCATTCAAACACAAATTAGGTAAAATAAATTTGTTTATTCATGCCAAGGGAATGCAACCTCACCCTTTCTCCTCTTTTTTTCCCCTCTCCCTTTTTATTTTTTCTCCTCGCCCTCGTGGTGGCTTGTGCGATGATGGGTTCCTCACTTGTGAGAGTTGTTTTTCATTCACGAGGGTCAATTTTTTTTACCCTCTCGCAGCCCGCCGCGAGTGGCGAACCCATCATTGCACAGGCCGCAAGGGCAGGGAAAAAAATAGAAAACAGAATGGGAGCGGGGTGAGGGTGCTCGCTGTGGCTGTGTGGGGAAGAAGAAAGATTGAGACGATGATAGACATGTGATGATTGGAAAACTGGGCGGCTACTGCGATTGCTGGGACAATATCGGCCACGCCACAAATCAATTTTCAGCCACATAGCAACATCTTAATCTTCTACAGATAGCCACCATCGCAACCCCATCACCTCTATTTCTCGTCGTCATCGGTCGTCTCTCACTGTCGCTCGCAGTCGGTTGCCCCCTTCTTTGCTACACCATAACACACAAGATCAATCGATCGTAGCATGATCATGTTGTTGTTGTCGTTATTGAGAAGAGATGGTGAGAGATAAGAGAAAACTAATGATTTAAATAGGTGGTGTCGGTTAGCAGGTAAAAAAATGGTCACGGGACAATGGTGTTAAAAAGAAGCTGCCTTCATTGAAATGTTGGGTGCCATAAGCAGGTTCTCTTATCAAAGTCACGAACTACTTCTCGGCTCTCTTGTTTGTCCACTAGGGTTTAAGGGAAGCCATTTCTGCAACACCATTACATTTCTTTAATCAAAAGTCGCTAAGCTAACAGGTACCCACATCTCTTCTTCTCTCATGCTTCATTTTCTCTCGTCAACTCGTATGTGTATGTATTGTAGGATATATGCAATGTAGTTGTTATGGACAAATGAGTCACTATTGTAAGTTGTTATTTCATTGGTACATTGTATAGATTTATCAGAAGTTTGTGTCAATCTATTAAATTTGACGCCTTTTTGTGTAAATTTCGTTCCAATCATTAATGGGTACGAAGTGGTTGATTGATTGGATCACTATATGAAGTGGTCTCATTGAATTTATAAAATTGTCAGTTTCGGCTTTCTGCATAGTGAGTTATTTTAAAATGACTGTAAAAACACCAATTTGAGTTGTGGGGTTGTTCAATTTTATTGATTGTAATATGGGTTTTAATGTACATGAAAAGAGTTTGGTGGGAATTTTTTCGCAGAAATTATGGTAGGAATCGGAGAGTTGGGGGATAGCTAGCAGTTATAATTCGAAAGCCTTGAAGAGAAAAGAACATAGCCATTTGTTCTACAGTACAAGTAAGCCAACTCGACACAATTGTTGTTCGAGAGTGGGAGAAGAGATGCAGAGATTTAGAACTTTATCGACAGCAACGAGGTGTTCTCTTAATAGCCTCTGTAGTCTCTCTCAACTCAAAGACTTTTCTGCTCAACCAGACTATATCTCCGCAATCAATGATCTCCAAAGCCAGGTTTTTATGTTTCTCTATTTTCTGGAAACTTTGTTTATTCTCTCTCCATGGTGAGAACCCACTTGTTTCAACTAAAATATATATATTTTTTCCAGGTCTTAGTTGACGGGAAAGCTAGTTCAAGAACTGCGATTCTCAACAGACCATCTAATCTCAATGCTTTCAATACTTCAATGGTGCTCCTGTCAATCCATTTTTTTTTTTCATTTTTTAATAGTTGGGTTTCATATTCACTTTTCGGGCATTCCTATTTGGAAAGTTAGAATTTTGTTGTTTTTTTTCAGGTTGCACGGTTGAAGAAATTGTATGAATCTTGGGAGGAAAATAATGACATTGGATTTGTCATGATGAAGGTTTAAGTAGTTCCAGAAATTGGATTTCTTTGCTTTTATGCATCTATTTTCATATTTGGGTATTGAGTTTCTGAACTGTGATTTTGATTTTTTGAAGGGCAGTGGTAGGGCTTTTAGTTCTGGTGGAGATGTTGTGACCATCTATCAATTAATGAATGAAGGTGAGATCAATTTGTCTTTTCAAGGAACATTACCGATTTTATTGAATCTCCTACAGTGCTACTTATTTTAAATTGACAAGTGGGAATAGTGAATGTTACGTATTTTCAAATGTCAAATGTGAATGGTGAAGTATGTGAGTTTCTAAATAAAAGAAGATATGTTATCTCCTTTCCAATGCCGCGATCCAATTCAATCATGAAGGACAAGTTATGAGAAATGAGATGTTATGATTATTTTTCGAGAGATTGCACTCTGATTATTTTAATTTAGATTCAAGTCTTTTGACTTTGAGAGATCATTAAAATGCTTATATTTTCTGTTAAGACAACACCTTTTTCTCTGCTAACTGTGGACTTTTATTCAGAATATATAAAAAATTATGTAGGTCCTAGAAAATCATATGTTATTGGCCTGCAGTTTCAAGAAGTAATTATTGCTTCATCTTAAAACTCATATGTCATGTGCTGTTGAAGTGCTTGAAGTGTTGTGAAGACTGAGCCGTAGGGAAATAAGCATTTATATGACTTGCTACCTGCTTAGCTGACCAGATACATTTTTGCAACAAAACATGTTCTATTACATTTAGCATAACACTTTCAACTACAGCTGTCGACAGTGAACACGAAAATAGCATTCCTCCTGGCATGACACTTATGACATCAACAACAATGACGACCAAGGGAAACCCAGGATGGGATATCTGACATTGGTTAAACAAATCCTTTTCCTATCTGTTCACAGTTATGGGTCTTCTAGTAGCTGAAGTGTCGCTAACCTGCTCTCATTGCTTTTATGTCCCGAGTAGTCTAGCTCTAGCTCCTATAATTTATAAAACCCTCAGCTGATATTTTTATGTGGCCGAGTGTGTCGGCGACTTAAGTTGCAAATGACCACTCTCTCAGTGATTTTCCCTTGGTCTTACCACTGTTAGCAGTGCCATCATCTTGACCAATGTCTAATCAAATTCTATTATGTTCAATTCCTTATCATGTCTTCTAGTGACTGACGTGCCATTAAATTGCTCCCGTTGCTTCACTCCACACCCTATCGATTTTTCTCAAGCTTATACAACTCAACTGGTATGGTCATAAATTAGTTTGTAGCTTATTAGCGGTTTAGAGTTCATAGGATGAAGCCATCCACATGGATTTTCTCTTACAACTTAACTAGTCCAGTTTCATATTCTCGTTTCTACTACACCAAGTTTTTCAACTTGTTATTTACATATATCCCAAAATTTAGCCTCATAGACCATAGATCTAGTTTGAGGTTTCCATTTAATCTACGCGGAATGTGTCAGTTACATAACATTCTAGAAGAGGACATTCGTGTAAAAAATTCGTAGGTCACACCCTATAATTTACCAAACTAAAAACAACCATAGCACGAAAATCTATGCATCAGATGATATGATTTCTACAAGGAGTGATGTTCTTGTTTGCATGCTAGTTTTGTAAGCATATTCGTGTCTACTCTTGCTGTCTTAACTCGTTGCAATTTACAAGTACAATGCAATTGAATTAAGAAGTATTTTAATTTATGTTGTTAAGTATTTGGTTTTATGCCTTGCTTGCCATTGGACGATGTATCGGGGTACTTTTTCCTAGCTGTTCAAGCTAATTATTAACTTTGTACAGGTAAAGTGGAAGAATGTAAGGAATTTTTGGGCACAGTATACAAGTTCATATACCTTCTAGCAACCTATCTAAAGCCAAATGTAAGTATTTAGGTTTTCAATGCTCCTAACACTGAAGTTCTATTTATTTGTTTTTTCGGTACAAGTCAAGCATATCACATCCGTTTTTTTAGCTGTGTAGGGATACTTTTCTGTTTGTTTGTTTGGATCTGTCTGTTCATGCTGGAAAGAATGTTATAGTGTTTCGCTAGTACAATAAACATCTTTAAAGAAATATTGTTTCGGTCGATCACATGTTATTTGATTTGAAAAGGAATGAGTCGTTACTGATATGCAGTATGCCTTGACATGCACATTATTGTGCCTTGCACTCATCAATTGCCAGAGAATATCCCCATGAATCTATCCATAAAAAAATCCCTATGCGCGTACCCAAAAATCATACTTAGAGAATTGTTTGATTTTCTATTTTACCTAAATACAAAGTCGGCGACAACTCCACCCATGAAGGATACAGATGTTCTAAGAAATCCATAGGCATAATGTTCAGACCCGTCAATAGGGAGGCTTATCTTTAATATTTCATTCAAGAGCTACATGCATATATTGATCACTGAAAAGATAAATAATGGTCGGTCGTCTTGCCTTAAGGAAGTATCTGTATGATAGTGGAGAATTAATGAAGTCCTTGTGCCATCGGAATATTTTTTGATGTGGTGGTGGTTGTTCCATTCCTAATATGAAGATTAGGCCTTTAATCAAGTGTCCCAGTGGATCTTAAATGACACTGCTTTCCTAAACTGGAAAAAGCCACGCTATCTGTAGAAGTTAGCTGATCATACTATTGCTAATTATGTTCTAGTATTATTCAAAATTTTATAGTCTCTGTTGTAAAACTTTGGTATTTGTAGAGACACTTAATCACTAGTTTGGTCTGGGATGGTATTTAGGAACCCTTAAAGTGGTTCCTTACCATGCATGTGTGCATGCATGTTGAATTGGGCTGCTGTGCTTCTAAAATGTTACTAGGTTTGTGATTCGTCTCCTCTGGCAATTCTTATATGGTTTCAATTGTGTATATTGATCTACTGTTATTGCACTGGTGAGATACTTTTATCTCTCAAGTCCTTACACAAATATTACCATGTCCCAATGGGCTTATTTGCAGCTTTGTATTTAAAGTATTTATTCTAACATTGTAACCATCATCTCTGCCATGATTTCTTTACAGGTGGCTATCTTGGATGGTGTTACTATGGAGGGTGGGGCAAGGATTTCAATCCCAGGGATGTTCCGTGTGGCAACTGATAAAACTGTATGTGACTGCTGATACATTTGTCTACACACTTCACTTCTCAAAAACTTTGAAGTTCATGTATTCCTTACCAAAACAATCTTGGTCGTTGAAGCTTGCCCTTTATGTCTTTCTAATTGTAAAGCACTTGATCTTGTCGCCGTTACCCTTTTACTTATTGGGTTTGATCTATTTGTCTTGTTGACTCTAAGGTGTTTGGCGATGCCATTTAAGGCAAGGTCGGTTATTGATTTTGTTTTTAGGGATTTGGCTCTGTTTCCTCCAGAGGCAAGAAACTTACTTATGCAATTTTTTGGGGAATTTGGACGGAGTAGAACAAATGAATAATTGATGAGACTTTGCATAGTGTGGAGAGTGTGATTTTGAAGATCGGGCTCGATAGAGAATTTGATAAGCCAACGATTTTTTCCGTGTTTCAAAATACTCATGCATGGTTTTGAATGAGAGAAAGAAGTGACGAATCCTCTTTTCGACTCTGACTCTCCCACTCGAGTCGTTGTTACTTCGAAAGTAGCTGCTTCAGCTTTAGCCACTCGAATTTTCGATACTTTTCTTTTGCTAAGCCTTTCTATAGTTTAGCGGAGTTGAGTGAAAGGAGGAAACTATCCTCTTTATGTAAAGATGTTCTCTCCCTGGTTGGTTATTCATCTGTTTGGGTGTTTATCTGCACCTTCCAAGTGTCTTTGTTTCTCTGGGCAATAAATTTCAATATTAGCGACTAAGCAAAAGTTCAAATATTTTGGTAGATGTTCCAGGCCATTGTGTATTGCATCTGTTCTACTGTATCTCTAGGTAAGATGGAACACATGGCATTGCTATCATTCATGCAGTGTGTATAACCAGAAACAAATAAATAAATATATTTTGGTGTCTTTTCACATCTTTTTAGGTGTTTAGAAGAAATGAATACTCTAATAGGACATGTAGTAAAAGAAAATGACACTTCATACAGTTCATAGAATTCAGCTGAAATATTCATGAGTTAAGATGAGGGGGAAAATGGTATCTAATAGTTAATTTTTAGCGCATTTCATGTTATAATGGGGAGTTGTGCATGGCACGTGAAATATATTTTCTATTTATTTGGTTATTAGTTATTTAGTACAAGTTTCTAGTCTTGCATTTACAATTCATGAATTATGAGAACTAAATTACTAGTCCGCAATCAAATGAAAAAAGGGAAATAATTTGAAAATATTTTATTAGTTTGGATACGTTTCTAGATATTGTTAAATATAATTATCATAATATAACTGAAAAATCAGTCACTTCCAAAGCTGGTTTTGCGGTAGTATAGCAAGGAAAAGGAGGGAAACTTGACATTGGCTGATTTTATGTCCGATTTGGGAAGGTTTCATCTTCATTTACTAATCATACATTATGCTGCATCACAGCCTGGATCTTCATTATATCATCATCAACTTCTTGGATTCATTCTGTTGTATATACTTGTCTGCATACGTTTTGTTCACGTTTTGGAGAAAAACCTACAGGTTTTTGCTACTCCAGAAGCTCAAATTGGTTTCCATCCTGATACCGGGGCTTCCTTTTACCTTTCTCGATTACCTGGTTATTTAGGTAAGTCCTAATGTGCTGTCACATATAATATTAATGTGTCCATTTTTGGAGAAAGTCATTCTGTGATATTTTTTTGGTTCTGAGAAGTTCAGTTTACATGTTGATTTATTGATGGTTGGGGAAGATAAACCATGGTATTGTTCACTTTGTTAACCTTAATAGATAGTTGCATTCATGAGCAGCTACAATATATGGGTACATATGAGTATCTCTAGATTGTCTAGTATCATTTGTATTTTTCGGGTGCACTGTCAAGATTGGCGGCCATATGTTTGTTGCATTAGGCAGTTTCATTGATGAAATAGAATAAAAAAACTATTAGGAATTGAGGAAGTATTTTCAATGCAGATGAGGTATTGGCATTATGTCTGGTTTTCTTGACGCAGTTGTGTTAAGTTGAATTTTATGTCTGCGCATCATAATACAGTAGGCTCTTCTACGCTTACTGTTTACATTGATCCAACTGAAAGTTATGCCTGGATAGGTACCATTGAAGTTGCTATGAATAGCTTAAAGTAAATATATTCAAATAATTATTTTCTATTTCTACATGTTAAAGTACTGTTCAATTGCAATTGGGAGGTACTTGTGTAATAACAATGATACAGACACAAGTGTCAGTCCCATAGGTACAGGGTGTTGGACGCTGCCTAGAAGACTAACCTACACACATCCATATCTCACATTATTATATTTTTCAAGTCGTTTAATACTCTTGTTATGTTTTTCATAATTTTTTGATAACAAGTGCAGCTGTGTAATTTGTGGTACTTGGTGTGACTTATTGCTCAACATTTGACATTCCTTACAAAATGAGCTGATCTTATTGATAGACTCTTAGCTATGGAGGGTCTAAATAGTAACCAGAAGAATATTAGTTTCTTTGTACTTTTGATATCTTGAGTGAATGTCAAATACTATTTTAGAGTAGTACTACTGAACTAGTAATATTTACGTTCTATTCTTCTTCTTCCTTATTTTTTATTTTATTGTAATTTTTTTTAAATGTATATGCTGTGATCTCAGAACTTACTGTAACACATGCCAATATATTATACACCTTTACAAATCATCATATCAAATTTCAGTTGCTCTCTGTAAATTTTATCTGAGAGATTGGTTTTTAATTCTCTCTCTGAGATTCACTGTCAAATAGAAATTGTTTTGTACTTTCTTTTTTACTCTGTTTCTCTTCCTTGTATGGGATTTTGTTGTTTTCTGTTGGATTTGCAATCAAATTTTACCTTTAAAAGCATACGAGGAAATAAATGGTTCATGTGGAAAATGCATGGTTTCGTATCTTTTGCAAAACCAATTATTCAGACCTGAATACGTCTTATATCTTTTGCATTTAAACCGGTCTGTACTAGCAGTGATCACTCCTATATCTGCATGCTCATGCATAATTTGATGCAACATTTTCATGAGTTTGAAAGCTTTACTATGACCGCTGTCGCCTTGTGTTGCATGTATAAACTAGTACAGATGATCCATATTTCCTTAGTTTTGCATTGACACATCTGGTTTTTGTTACTTTCGTCAGGGGAATACTTGGCTCTTACCAAAGAAAAACTTAACGGAGTAGAAATGATTGCTTCTGGCCTTGCCACACACTATTGTCTTAATGCAATTTGTTCTTTGATCCTTTTGCCTTCAAATTAGTTTGTCTTGGCACCCAATTCTTATGAGCTGTATGTATAATAACTAAATATTCATGACAGAGACTTGCATTGATCGAAGACAGACTTGGTAAATTGATCACCGATGATCCTTCCATCATAGAGAGTTCTCTTGAGCAATACGGTGACCTTGTTTTTCCAGAAAAAAAGATAAGCTCACTTCATAGGTATTTCTTGTCTTAACAAAGTAAGAGTGTATCTACTTAGTTTCAGAACTTTGGCCATTAAAAAAAATAAAAATAAAAATAATAATAAATCAATAGTGTTTTTTTTTCTTTTTTTTAACCATAAAACAGCCAAGTCTCACCTGCACTATTGATATTAAGACTAGGATCAGCAACCACACTTTCTTGATTAATGTTTATTAAGAGCTTTTCTTTGGGGGCTCTAGGAAATGACTGAATACTTTAGCTAAATTACGTGGTATAGAGTTTTATGTATCTTCGGATCTGTTGGTTCCTTTATAGTTTTCACATCCTTTTCAGTGGTTTGATGTGGGCTTATTATCACGTTTTATTATATTTTCTTAATTTTCTCTTTCATTGATTGAGGATTGAGACAATTGATAAATGTTTCGGGCGGGACACAGTTGAAGAAATTGTAGATGCTTTGGTAAGCATGAAATTGCACATCTTATCTTTTTCTTTGTGAATCCTCAGTTATGTCACATTACTACACGATCCGTTTCTGTGTGCCCTGAAAATGTAAACTCAAGTAGCAATTGTAATTAAGTAATAACTAGAGAAAAAAAGGAAAACATTTGAGCTCTTTACGATATCTCGTTTCAACATTAAAATTGGGATTTTTCGAGCATTGGAAAATGAAGGATGTTGAGAGCTTGAAGTGATAGTGACTAAATAAAAAATCTTAAGAGTTTTTATTTTTTTATTTATTTGAAGAACTGAACTCTTGAGAGATTTTTTTTTTAAAAAAAAAAATCCCTTGACCCCTCCCAGTGCAGATGTCGCCCGCCAACAGGGTTCAAATCTTGAACCCGTAATTCCATCCGCTACAGGCCTACCACTGAGCTGGTTTAGGAGATTAAAAGTTGCAGCCTTATAGAAAATGAATAAAACAGTAGTGATTTTACACGTGCAACAAAAACCCTGAGACAATGACGTGGATGGTTTAAGAAAAATAAGAGAATACATTCCTGGACTAGAGAAATAAGGTTGGACATAGCGTTGAATGGAGAAAAAGGATTGATGTTTTGTCCATAAGTCAGTCATGGTGTTAATGATGGTTTGAAGAAAGAAAAGTTTAAATGGCACAATTTAGTTGTCCAAAAACAAATCCCTAACCAAAAATGGGCTGGGCTTCCCGGGTTTCACTAAGTTGATGAGGGCTTGAGCTTTAACTCGAATACCAACATCAGCTCTATCGCTTGCAAATGGAGACCATGGGTTCAAGCACCTAGCCATTGTTGTAAGGACTTATTAGCCATCGGACAGCCCACGGCATGTGCTGCTGTTGATAAAGCAAGTCAGTAGAGCTCGGTACTCGGTTGCTTTTGTCGGAAAATAGGAAATAAGAGATCTAAGTAGGCAGGGGAGGTCCCCTGAGGAGAAAGGAATTCTTGGACTAGAGAAGGGTCAGGTCTGGCCTTCTTCATTTTCTCGTGCTCGGGCTTCAATCTGATTGATCTAGATTGGCAACCCCACCAGCTGCAAAGATTCATTCAAAGCTATCATCGGAAGAAGATGATAGATACCATTGAACACGATTATTGTCTTTCCTTTCTACCAAACTACAAAATCTTGATTGAGTTTTATATTGTTGTGCTGCAACGAAATTAATTATTTGACTTTTTCAGGAGGACGAGGCGACTAAATCGTATGACGATTGGTGTGCTTCAGTGCTAAAGAAACTCAAAGAAGCCTCTCCGTTGAGCTTGAAACTTTCTTTGAGATCAGTGAGTTGCTTTAGTACGCTCTTATACAATTGTCTTGGCTTTCATAGTGAACTTAGCTGCGTATCGTCTTTTGACGTAGATACGGGAGGGTAGGTTTCAGTCACTAGACCAATATCGTATGACCATGCGTGGGATCTCCAAACACGTATCTCACGATTTTTGTGAGGTAAGAGCTGCCATGCACATTCCTTTCAGCGAACATCATTTACTTTTAGTCCTAAAGTTGCTTCATGTATTTCTTCTTTAGGGTGTTCGAGCACGACTAGTAGATAAAGACTACGCTCCAAAGGTATCTTTAAGTTTCAATCTCTGTGTTGTGTTGCATGTAAGCAAAAATAGCATAAACTAATAATGGTTTATGATTCAAAATACAGTGGGTTCCTCCGAGTTTGAGTGAAGTATCGAAAGACATGGTAGATTATTATTTCGCCCTGTTTAGCAAGTTAGAGCCTGTTGAGATTTTGGCTTTTTAAAAGAACAAAAATTGAAAAAACCAAATGTGTGGTTAACTGGTTTTGAACCCTGGACCTCTCCCCTGTTTTGAATTACTGTCTAATGGATAGTCCCATATCAACTATATATCTCTTTGAGGTAGAGTATATAAGAAGATATGTAGGACTTGGGTTTGGACCCCTTGGGGGTACCACTCTTTTATGAGGAGGGGAGAGATAGGCCCTCGCGCCCGCCGCCGCCGCCGTCCGTCGGGTCGGTCGGGTCGGGTCGGGTCGGGTCATTTAGAAAGCATCTTTTTGCTAAAAATTCTTTTGGTCAAATGAAACTTAAAATATTTAAGTGGACGGCTGCCACCCTGTTTTGCGGAATCCTGTTTTCTTTTGTTGCTTTCGGTTCCGTGTTTTCAGCAGCCAACGAATCGTTTGTCGGTTTTCATTTCCTTTAAATACTCTCTTAAAATCAGAGCTTAAGACATCGAAAAAAAACTTCAGCTTCCAGTTTCTCGCAAATAGAGCTCAGTTCTCTGGTTTTTGTTAACAGAATTCAGCTTCCAGTTCTTGCAAAACAGATCTAAAAACTGTTTTCAAAACAGAGTTCTTGTGAGCATTAAAATCTGTTCTTGCAATCGGTTCTTACAAAATCTGCAACAGAGTCTTCCCACTTGGTTCGAATCTGTTCTTGCCAACAGTCCGAGTTTAGATCTGTTCTTGCAACAGATCGTGTTGTATACTTGTTCTTGCTGATTTTGATTCCGAGCAATTTTAAGAAGAGGGTGATATGTATTCCGTTCACACACTGTGCAATTTGTGAACGAGACAGAAATTGTGTTCTGGGCTGTTTTATCCTGGGGACGGCGGGGCTTCGAAACTGCTTGCACAAATTTGGGCAGAGCCGCGAAACGTCTTAAAGAGAGCGACCTAGTCCGCGACTCAACCCAAGGAATACTGGTACCATCGTTCCTACTATTTATTTCGAATTAACAGCATATTGTTTCAACAATTTTAAGACGAGTTTTCTATGTCTGCTGCCATGAATGCTATTACTGAAATTGCTGCAAAAGACCTTAATAGGCCCTTTCGTTTTGAGGGCCAACACTTTAAAAGGTGGAGACAAAAAATGCTGTTTTTCTTAACTACACAAAATGTGGCTTATGTCTGTGAAACTGAAAAACCGAAAATGCCTGCTGAACCTACTGAAACCCAAACCAAAGAATTAGACCGTTGGATTGAAAATGATTTTTTATGTAAAAATTTTATCCTGAATGGTCTGTCTGGTGACCTATATGATTATTATTGTTCTGAACAAACTGCAAAAGATATTTGGGATGCCCTTAGAAAGAAATATGACACTGAGGAGGCTGGCACAAAGAAATATGCTGTCAGTCGCTATCTGAAATTTCAGATGACTGATGATAAGTCTGTGGAAACCCAATCACACGAGCTTCAAAAGATTGCTCATGAAATTATATCTGAGGGAATGACTTTAGATGAGCAGTTTCAAGTAGCTGTTGTGATAGACAAATTGCCCCCTAGCTGGAAAGATTTTAAGAATGTCCTTAGGCATAAAACTAAAGAGTTTTCCCTAGAAAGCCTGATAACCCGACTTCGTATTGAGGAGGAAGCCAGGAAACAAGATCAGAAAGATGAAGTTCTGATTATTTCAAACCATAAGAAGTCTACCCCTGTTTCTATGAAACCCAGTGGTAAGACAATGAAAATCAGAATAACAATAAAAACCGGAACTTTCAGAAACGGAACCAGCAGAACCGGAACAATCAGAACCGCAACAATCAGAATCAGAATCCTCCGCTAAATCAGAAAGGACAGAAACATCCCTTCAAGAATGATTCAGCACAGTTCCTATGCTACACCTGTGGTAGGCCAGGGCATATGGCCAGGAACTGCCGGAACGGATCTCGCCCTGCACCTCAGGCGAATCTAACCGAAGACCAACTAATTGCCATGATCTCAGAGATCAATTTTGTTGGTGGATCCGAGGGATGGTGGATAGACACTGGTGCTTCTCGACATGTCTGCTATGATCGAGAAATGTTTAAGTCCTATTCTGAAGCTGAGGACAAGAAAGTGTTGTTGGGTGATTCCCACTCCACTACAGTTGCTGGAACTGGAACAGTCGAATTGAAGTTTACCTCTGGAAAGACAGTCACCCTGAAAGACGTCTTGCATACTCCAGAGATGAGAAAGAACCTAGTTTCTGGTTTTCTTCTGAACAAAGCTGGGTTTACTCAAATTATAGGGGCTGATTTGTACACCATTACTAAGAACAATGTATTTGTGGGGAAAGGGTATGCCACTGATGGAATGTTTAAGTTAAATGTTGAAGCAAATAAAATTTCTAGTTCTGCTTATATGTTGTGCACTTTTAATATCTGGCATGCTAGACTTTGTCATGTTAATAAACGCATTATTACAAACATGAGTAACTTAGGACTAATTCCAAAATTGTCCTTAAATGACTTTGAAAAGTGCAACTATTGCAGTCAAGCAAAGATAACCAAAACTCCACATAAATCTGTAGTTAGAGAATCTGAACCTTTAGATCTGATACACTCAGATATATGTGAACTTGATGGTATCTTGACTAGAAATGGAAAACGTTATTTTATTACGTTTATTGATGATTGTTCTGATTATACTTTTGTATACTTAATGAAAAATAAAAGTGATGCCTTTGATATGTTTAAATTATTTTTGACTGAAGTTGAAAATCAATTTAATAGAAAGATAAAGAGACTTAGAAGTGATAGAGGCACTGAATATGATAGCAGAACTTTCATTGAATTCTATAATTCTCAAGGAATTATTCATGAAACAACTGCACCATATTCTCCTGAGATGAATGGCAAAGCTGAAAGGAAAAATAGAACTCTTACTGAGTTAGTAGTTGCCATAATGCTTAATTCCGGTGCTGCATCGCACTGGTGGGGAGAAATCATCTTGACAGTCTGTTATGTGCTAAATAGAGTTCCCAAATCGAAAAGTAAAACATCGCCCTATGAGATTCTGAAAAATAGACAACCAAACTTGTCTTATTTGAAAACTTGGGGTTGTTTAGCTTATGTTAGAATTCCTGATCCTAAAAGGAATAAGCTAGCTAGTAGAGCATATGAATGTGTATTCATAGGATATGCTATTAACAGCAAAGCTTATAGATTTTATAATATTAAAGATCAAGTTATTATAGAATCAAATGACGTTGACTTTTATGAAGATAAATTTCCTTTTATTTCGAGGAATAGTGGGGGTACATCCACTAACAATGTACCCTTGATCAGGATTAATGAAACTGAAAATATCACAGAATCTGAGCCAAGAAGAAGTAAACGGAAACAAACTTCTAAGACATTTGGCCCCGATTACCATGTTTCTCAGTCGAAGAGGATCCTCTTAGTTTTCAAGAGGCTCTATCCTCTATTGATGCCAATTTTTGGGAAGAGGCTATTGATGATGAAATGTACTCTCTTGAGTCTAACAGAACCTGGCACCTAGTCGATCTGCCACCAGGTTGCAAGACAATAGGATGTAAATGGATATTTAAGAAGAAATTGAAACCCGATGGTAATGTTGACAAGTTTAAGGCTCGTCTCGTAGTGAAAGGGTATAGACAGAGAGAAAATGTTGATTTCTTTGACACATATTCTCCTGTAACCAGAATTACATCTATTCGAGTGTTAATTTCTCTTGCTGCAATACATAACCTAGTTTTGCACCAAATGGACGTTAAGACTGCGTTTCTTAATGGCGATTTGGAAGAAGAAATTTACATGGACCAACCTGAAGGTTTTGTTATTCCAGGACAAGAACACAAAGTTTGTAAACTAGATAAATCCCTATACGGTTTGAAACAAGCTCCAAAACAATGGCATGAAAAAATTTGATAACCTTGTCATCGCACATGATTTTAATGTGAACGAAAGTGACAAATGCATTTACTATAAATTTGAAAATGGCATTTGCACTATAGTATGTCTATATGTGGATGACTTACTTATCTTTGGTTCAAATCTCCATGCCGTGAATAAAGTGAAAGCTTTATTGAGTGCAAACTTTGATATGAAAGATCTTGGAGAAGCGAGTGTAATCCTTGGTATAAAGATTACTAGGTCTGAAAAGGGAATTTCTTTGGATCAATCAAATTATATCGAGAAGATCCTAAAGAAATATAATTACTCTGACTGTAAACCTGCATGTACTCCTTATGACTCTAGTGTCAAGTTGTTCAAGAACACTGGTGACGGTGTTAGACAATCTGAGTATGCGAGCATTATTGGTAGTCTTAGATATGCTACCGATTGCACTAGACCCGACATAGCTTACGCTGTTGGATTACTATGCAGATTTACAAGTAGACCTAGTATAGAGCATTGGCATGCTATAGAACGGGTCATGAGGTACCTGAAGAGGACTAAGAACCTCGGATTACATTATCAGAAGTTTCCCGCTGTCCTTGAAGGATATAGCGATGCTGATTGGAACACCCTTTCAGATGACTCCAAAGCCACCAGTGGCTATATTTTCAATATCGCTGGTGGAGCTGTTTCTTGGAAGTCAAAGAAACAGACCATTTTGGCACAGTCCACTATGGAGTCAGAGATTATAGCATTAGCTACGGCTAGTGAAGAAGCAGGTTGGTTGAGAAACCTGCTAGCAGAGATCCCTTTATGGGAAAAACCGATTCCAGCTGTCTTGATCCATTGTGATAGTACCGCGGCTATTGCAAAAATACAGAACCGTTATTATAACGGCAAGAAACGACAAATACGTCGTAAGCACAGTACGATTAGAGAATTTCTATCTACTGGTGCTGTGAGAGTGGATCATGTACGAACTGATGTGAATTTGGCTGATCCTTTGACGAAAGGATTAGCTAGAGAAAAGGTTTTCAAAACCTCGAAAGGAATGGGACTAATGCCCTTAGATTGTTGAGTTATTCACGATGGTAACCCAACCTATAGACTGGAGATCCCAAGAAATAGGTTCAATGGGTAATAACAAGTCGTGAATGATATGATGTGAATCATGCTGACAAAATAACAATCTCATTCCTAGATTAAAGCATGAATTCCTGAAGCGATAGTAGGATGAGTTAAAAACTCTTAATGAGATCTATACTCTATGTGGAGTGGAGTACCTAGCTACAGGAGTACTCTTGATAGACTCACCTAAGTGATTGTGGAAGTTTGGCCGCTTCCTATGGAATTTGTGGGCAAAATTCCTAGAGCCTTCACTTACTGGGATATACGTGCATGGCCGTAAAGCACGGGTTTTTTAGACTTCACCCAGGAAAAGGTTGTGCGTGTAATGTCTGTTAGAGATAGAGTTCAAAACTACGAGTTACTCTAGTATAATCTAAAGCATGAACACTACGCAAGAGTTCAAGTCGAAAGACACTTTTGTTTATGCACAATCTTATGTTTGAACGATTGCTCGATGAAAATTGTTTTAAAAATCCAAGTGGGGGATTGTTGAGATTTTGGCTTTTTAAAAGAACAAAAATTGAAAAAACCAAATGTGTGGTTAACTGGTTTTGAACCCTGGACCTCTCCCCTGTTTTGAATTACTGTCTAATGGATAGTCCCATATCAACTATATATCTCTTTGAGGTAGAGTATATAAGAAGATATGTAGGACTTGGGTTTGGACCCCTTGGGGGTACCACTCTTTTATGAGGAGGGGAGAGATAGGCCCTCGCGCCCGCCGCCGCCGCCGTCCGTCCGGTCGGTCGGTCGGTCGGGTCGGGTCGGGTCATTTAGAAAGCATCTTTTTGCTAAAAAATTCTTTTGGTCAAATGAAACTTAAAATATTTAAGTGGACGGCTGCCACCCTGTTTTGCGGAATCCTGTTTTCTTTTGTTGCTTTCGGTTCCGTGTTTTCAGCAGCCAACGAATCGTTTGTCGGTTTTCATTTCCTTTAAATACTCTCTTAAAATCAGAGCTTAAGACATCGAAAAAAAACTTCAGCTTCCAGTTTCTCGCAAATAGAGCTCAGTTCTCTGGTTTTTGTTAACAGAATTCAGCTTCCAGTTCTTGCAAAACAGATCTAAAAACTGTTTTCAAAACAGAGTTCTTGTGAGCATTAAAATCTGTTCTTGCAATCGGTTCTTACAAAATCTGCAACAGAGTCTTCCCACTTGGTTCGAATCTGTTCTTGCCAACAGTCCGAGTTTAGATCTGTTCTTGCAACAGATCGTGTTGTATACTTGTTCTTGCTGATTTTGATTCCGAGCAATTTTAAGAAGAGGGTGATATGTATTCCGTTCACACACTGTGCAATTTGTGAACGAGACAGAAATTGTGTTCTGGGCTGTTTTATCCTGGGGACGGCGGGGCTTCGAAACTGCTTGCACAAATTTGGGCAGAGCCGCGAAACGTCTTAAAGAGAGCGACCTAGTCCGCGACTCAACCCAAGGAATACTGGTACCATCGTTCCTACTATTTATTTCGAATTAACAGCATATTGTTTCAACAGAGCCAGAGTTGGATCTGCCAACCGCTACACGAGAACCTTTTGTGTAATTCAGTATCAATAGTTAGATCTTATATATCGGACATTTTCTTGTGATATTCAATGTGGTTAGTCCATTTGCTATCACAACTAAGCTGTAAACAATGTCCATCATTTTCCTTAGGAATTGAATTAGTTTTCTTAGTTCTCAATATGTTCCGAAACCCAACAGAGTAACTAAATGACTTCTAACAGTTGGGGAAATTTAATTTTGTTTAGAAGCAAACTCCATGGTTTCCAAGAGTTGGTAATTTCATTATAGTTAGTCACTGTTTTGCTGTTCTAGCTTTTCTCAACTATTCGACCATATTATTAGCTTCTGCAGAAATTCTGGACAGATTGTCTAATTGGTTCGGGTTTCAATGAAAACCATAATGCATATGTATTAGGCATTAATGGGAAATATTTTGTGAAATTTTAACATATTTCGAAAAAATCATATGTATAGTCTATTTTTGGGATGAGGTTTCCATTGGTTCTTCCAAGTCCAACTAAGCCTCAAGTTTAGGGTGTGTTTGGTTGCACACATTCCTTGGGAATAAGAATTCTATTCCTACTTGGAATAACATTTTGAGTGATTGTTTGGGGATTTTAGAGGTGGGCATGGGATGCCATCACGTGCCGTAGATTCCCACCATTGGTGGGAATCGGACTCCTCACTCATATTGGGAAAACAATTCACGGGTCTTCCTCTGTTGCTCCAGTACAAGGGTTTGTTGACAAAAACAATTCGTCTTCCTCTCGATCTGGAGCAGAGAAGGATCTGTGTTGTTCTTCATATCCTTCTTTGCTTTTCCTCTGCGATCCTTGCTCTTCCTCTTCGATCTCACTCAATTTGCTCTTCATTGCCAAGCCAAACCAAACCAGATCTGACTCCTACATCACCTATCTCACTCGATTTGCTCTTCATTGCCAAGCCAAACCAAACTAGTTCAAGGGTTTGTTGACAAGGAGAAGGATTTGTTGTTCTTCAAATCCTTCTCAACTTATTCGTTGGCTGATCTCCACCTCCAACACAAGCTTTGCTTCTCATCAAAGGTAAATTATATTTCCTTGTTTTTTTAAATGTTTTCAAAGATGGGATTTATATGGAGAGGGGAAGAACTTTCAGTTCAATGAGTTCATCTCTTTCACTTCAATGAATTCCATTTTTTATTTTGTAATGTACAAGTATTTACCACAGATCTGATCATGGGTATGTTAGAAATTTCCAGTATGGAACATTGAACATGAACAACAGTACAGAAACCATCAATAGTTGCTATTTGACATTGATCCAACCTGAAATTGATATTTTTCTCCTTTCTTCTAGTTTCGGTCATGTGCACCATAAGAAAAGAAAATGGCACAAATTTTATGGCTTGATTGTTGTTACCGGAAGACTGAAAAATACATGGTTGGGTTCAAGCCCAAAGTGAGTTGGCTGTAGTTGTAGAGGTTGTCAAACAGGGGTTTTTGAGGATGATACACAAAAAAAATATAAAAAAAATGATAATGCTTAGGTGTTTTGTTAAGGAGAAGCTTTTTCTTGACTGGGGTTTGCATTTTGGATGTTGAATGACACATAAACACATACCAGTAGGTGTACATTTGAGTACCAACTCCAATAGAGGATGTTCCACATTATATGTTTAGGTAAAATATATTTCTCTAGGAAATTTTCAATGTTGGAAGTTCGTATGTACTATTTAGACCCCACTGTATACGGTTACACTTACTCGTATTTCATCATTTAAATACGGATCTGTGGATAGTGATCTTTTTGCTTGCTAGAAATGTGGTTTACAGTTTTTTTCATGTTGTCATTTTGTGTCGTATACAGTTAGTATGTTTATGCTTGTCATTAGATATACATATAGTCGTATAGATGATGCATCATTTCTTTTGTTGAGTGAAAAATTCATGAGCTATCGCTTAAGTTTCTAGCCAAGCTTTTGTAAATTGAATGAGAAAGTTATTATTTTCTTGATTTGTACTATGTAGGATTCTCGTAAATATACTGGCACTGTGGAGGACTGCTGTTGTGATTATGAGACTGTAGACAGTCTTAATAAAGAAGTTTTGAACCCGTTGTTCCAAGAGCTTCTTAGAACTCCGTTCTTTCGATATTTCAAAGTATGGCATGTTTTTTTATATCCAGTGCATTCTTTATTTAATTTGTATTCTTTGCAATTTGGTTTTTGATATAGCTCTGCTATTTTATATATAATTAGGACACCTTGAAAATTATAAACCATTTGGATGTACAACATTTGTTCAGAAATGATTTCCATTGTGTAATTATATTAATTACTGTATTTCAACTTGATGATCATCTAGTTGCACACCCAACATTCCTAAAATCAGTAAAGTAACTTAGGAAAAGAGAAATGTGCCATGCCATGATCAAAGTTATAAATCAATTTTATCAACAGTCCATTTCTCTTTTCAAATTTTATTTTTCCCTTGAATTCTAGGAGCTCACACTTTTGAAAGAAAATAGTTAAGAGGAGACGTGTACATATATCCCTCCAATTAATTATTGGGAGGCAAAACCCTTTTTAGCTTTGGAGCTTTTTTGTGCTTTAGATAGGATTTTGGTGGCTGCCTTCCAAATTAGCAATTATTAAGTCCCACACTCAGAACAGACAAAGACAAACACAAAATAATGACTTAAAACAAACAAGACAAGAGTTCCCATCACTTGTGGAAAAGCAAGAGTGATCACACAGTCCCTCATCAACACTCACTTTCTCTCCATTTTCCTTCTTTGTTTGTATGTTGAATTGAATTTGGAGTTGGGAGTGGGAGTGAAGACTTGTGTGTTTTGTTATGTTGGCATGGCCTGTCAATTGGAGGGACAAAACAACAAAGAGAGTGAGCCGAAAGGAGAGAAGACCAATTGCTACTTAGGATAAATGATAAGGTGGGTGGTCATTCCTAGTTTCTCCATAATCTCTTTATAATCAACATTGGACCATTCCTTTCATAGATACTGCAATGCTTGCCAACGGCTCTAGATTAATTAAATTGGTCACTAGGGGCTGGCTGCTCTTTTGTTTCTTTGTTTCAGATTTGGTTTTGTAAAGTTCTTTGAACTAACAAAGAGTAAAGAAAGTAACTCTTTCATGACAGAGAAAAGGGTATATGTATGCCCCATGCATGCTATTCACACAACCCATATAGATACCAAAGTATGACCTCCCCAGTGTTTGGCTGCTCATCAATCCCTGCAAATTCCTTGTATGCCTCCTTTGCTCTCTGGAGTTTTATGGCTACATTGTGAATATCTGGGGATGAGAATCCGTGGTGTGGGTTTGGGGAGTTAGCTTACCAGGTCATACAGTCGGACTACCTGATTAGGTTACTGGTATGGTGTTGTATGATTCCTTGACAATAGTGTTGGGGAAATATCTCTCCATGATACATGAAACAATGTTCAGACTGTTTTGAATAATTAGTTTATGGTTTGTAGCTCCATATGCTGACTGAAGTAACATGTGTTAGTAAATTTGAGGATCAATGAAAATCATACATCTAGAAGCACCGTGTTAGGGTGCATATTATATTCCCGTATATTGATGTCAGGTTTACTTGCTAGATATTGTTGTATTCATGTGGGTTAGCTGCTTCCGGGGCAATTTGCCTTTATAAATCAAAATGCTAGGTGTTGCTTGACAGCTCCCACACGGCGTATGTTCATCATGGGGATGAGTAGACATATATATTTTTTTTGTGATAATAGGCTGGTTATGCAGGTTTCTGTCATTGGTTTGGCGTGCTGAAGATAGGGAACAGCAGTCATGTGTTGCAGGCTGTGGCAAGGCATTGCGGTGTTGCATTTTTACAGTCCTTGCATTTTTTTGACAGAGTGCGGTGTTGCACAGTTTTTGGCCAGTTCTCTGTTTGTCCAATCTGCTTGAATAAAGTCCAATTAGCTCTTTCAGTGAAAAGCATTTTCTACCAAGTAAAGCTCATAGTACTATTAATCTTAGCCATATCTAGAACACAATTATAATATTATAGAAAATTACATTTACTACCAATTATAATCTGTTTGGATTGATAGTACTATGGGTTGTTTACACAAGTAAAGCTTTCTTGCACTATCTGTCTACGAGTCTCAAACCATATCCAGCCTTGAAGCTTGTGTGGTGTGATATCAGGCCTTGAAGCTTTTATGTATTTGTTGACCTCCTTATGTGAAGTTTATTCCTCAAGTTTATTTGTTGACCTCCTTATCTGAGCCTTAGTTTTTGTTGGCCTAGCATAGATAATGCTCACTCTTTTCATGTGCTGTTTGACTGCATGAAATTGTTGTCTGAGGCTCTATTTTTTGGATTGATAGTACTATGGGTTGTTTACACAAGTAAAGCATTTACTACTAGAGATATACAGTATTTCTTGAAACCAATGACATGGCGGAGGTTTAGCTGATTTGATTCACTTCTGATGAAAATGATCAAAAAAAGAGAAAATGGCCCAATTTTCATTGGTGAGTGAATTGTGCAATGGTTCTGTTTTGCATACTCGTAGGGTTTTACATGCACAGGAAAATGATTCTATGCACTAATGTACTGGTCTTATCAGAGAGAAAATGTATGCAAAGGGTTGTGTTCCGTTTTGGTAAATGAAAAGCATAAAGTGTTGACATTTGGTGGGTAGGATGGAACAGAGCAGCAGATAGGGAGAACAGTAAGAAAATGGAATCAATTATGGGACCAGGGAGAAATTCGGAGGGATAAATACTGGGTAGGTCGATAAATAATTTCATGGGGTGTTCATCATGTTGGCTTTTTGGAGTTCATGGAAATCAACATGATAGCCACAAAACTACTATTGCCCAAAACAGAGTGCAGGATGAGTAGAAAATGCTTTTCACTGAAATGCTTTTTTGCACTCTGTTTGTGCACTTTGTTGGCGAGCTGGGGCTTGTTTTTGCAGCTTATATAGGCTGCTTAATATTTTGGCAGCTGTTTTGTATGTTATGATGAATGCAAACACAAATCTCTTTATCCTTGTTGCATCTGTTCTTAATTTAGAGAATCTACTAACAAATACATAGAGTGCTAACATGATGTTTTTTTTATACAAAGTCTATGTGTATGGGTTGAACCTGTTTACCTTTTTTTAGTTTTGTGACTTATGTTTATTTGGTAATTGATATCTATTAGTATATGTTTCTCTTGCTTTTGATAATTGATAGGTTATCTTTGTAGGTATGACATCCAAATTACAATAGAGTGATTCGATGGATTTGGTTTTGATTAGAACATTGGTGGATGAGAGTAATACTGGAGGAACAAAAACAGATAATGAGTGGAAGTCAAGCATACTAGAGCGCGTGGTGGAAGAAATTAAGAAATCTCACAATATGGTAATTACCCACGATCATGTCCGGTCGAGGTTGAAGACTTTCAACAAACAATATTTGGCAGCCCGAGAAGTTCACAAGCAAAGTGGATTTGGATTCGACTATAGTAGCGGATTCATCACTACAGACAACGAAGTGTGAGAAGACTGTTGCGGTAAGCTTTCTTAAGCATGGTTCAATATGGTTCGGTAGGACCTCATGCGAGTTATTTTTCAATGTCATTGAGAATGCTAGTTAGAATTTATTGAGAATGTTAGTTTTCTAATCTTGATTGAAAATTTTCTCCAACTATTTTTATTTTGTTGATTGTTCTAATCTTTTTGTTAAATTTGATTGTTTTCTTAATTATATTTCTTAACATTGTTTAGGCACACAAGGAAGCAAAAAAAGTTCGTGGCAAAATCTTTCCATACTATGGCGCCTTACAATCATAATAGAAAATGATCAAGCAACTGGCGATCGCTGTATAGCAAGTCGTGATGATGACAATGTACCCATGGTTGAAGCAAGTGAAAGTGTCCTTACAGACACTGGAGACGGGGAAGATGTTGTCTCGAGTTCTACTACATCGTCTCGCAAACGCAAGCGAATATGTGACAACGATGATCCCGAGTTTGCTAAGGCCATATCGAGTATATGCAAGGCATTTGAGCAAGCGAGTGCTATGCCTATACGATTGGAAACCTTCCATTGGCAAGAAGTTGAGAAGGCTGTAAGGGCGGTTCCTAGACTTACCAAACGTCAAATTTTAAAAATCATGAGAAAGTTCAATGGGAACGTAGCGCTTGGTACTTTCTTTTTAGGATTGATCGAAAAAACAAGGGAGGGTTGGGTTCTTGGAGAGTTGGAGGATAATTATTTTTGAGCAAAAGTAATTGGCTTATTGTCTTTAATCCTTTTTATGTGTTTTGATTAGTAATCAAGGAGTTAGAAAGTTTGAATTTTGTTTAATTGGTGTTTGAGAGTATGTGGTTTATGACTTGTTATGTTTATGCAGTAAACATGATTTCATTTTGAAAATTTTAGTCAAAATATAAATTGCTAAATTTTTTTTATTAGAATTCTGAATACCAGTATTGAACGTTGATTTCTCATTGAAATATTTAAGCAGACGTTGAGTTTAAAATGATACTATAAGGATGTTTTGCAGGAAGTAAAATCAAAATCATATTCTAGTTTATATATAAAAGTAGAATTGTCGGATCTTCAGAATGAAAAAAAAATTAAAAATTAAAAAAACAAAATTCCCATGATTAGTTTTGGGCAACCAAACACTCACAATAGGAATTGGAATCCAATTTTCATGGACAACTAAACATCAAAGTTGATCAAGTCCATGACATCCCACTTTAGAATTTCATGCAACCAAACACACCCTTAGATTCATATCTAAATAATATCATATACATCCATTTAAGTCGATGAATAGGAATGTCCCAAATAAAAAATTAACTCCGTTTTGTTCCATAGTTAATCTAGTAATCCATGACAGTAGCCAATGTAAAATTTTCAATGGCGGACATAACTGAGGTAATGCTTAGTTGTTAATTCAACTTCCTATGATTGCCAGTCAGAAGTTTCTTGTCCAATAGTGTACACAGTGTTGATGTGTCATGAACTTTCGTTCAGCTTAAAAGCAGCTCTCTCGCTTTAACTCTCAAACCAACCCAACCCAACAAACTCAGCAAACTATTGCAGCAGTAGCATTCATGGGGAAGAAGAAGCACATTGAAGGTGTCAGCGAAGAGTTGAAGTTAATGGCCTCAGAGAACCTAGACTTTGCTCCTGCTCGAAGGAGGGTTCGATCGGCTTTCACCCAACTTCAGGAGAAGCTCGATCACCCCTTGTTTAAGGTAAATTATATTTTGCTTGGCTTGATCCATAAGGACAGTTTATGTTTATCTTTTATGTTTTTTACAAGGGAGTTTTATTGGATTCCGGCAATATTTAAATGCCTTTGGCATGATTTCAGTCTGACTTGTAATATCATCCGACACAACTCTTAATTACATACTGAGGTATGGTGATATAGTTCATGTTTATTTCGATCACCCTTATATTATATCTGATTTAGATGTTTTGGTGTGTAGATGGCTTCATCAGGGATCAGAACAGAGGAGGTAAGCCAATTAGAAATAATTTATAGTTTTTTTTTTTTTTTTTTTTGTTATTTGAACTTACTAGGATGGTAATTTGTAATTATCCCACAGTGGTATGAGATGAACTCAAAGGATCTGGAGATTTTCTGTAAGAGTTGGTTGCCGGAAACTGGTGTTACAATGAAGGGTGTTGTTTTTTTCAGTCATGGCTATGGTGATACATGTACATTTTTCTTCGAAGGTCTGTGTTTGTTTGTTTGTTTGTTTATTTTTCCTTTTGTCTTGACCAAATTTTCGGAAAGGATTCTCATATGGTATGTGGTAATCTATCTTAGTGTTTCAGGGATAGCTAGGAGGATTGCTTCTTCTGGGTATGGTGTTTATGCCATTGACCATCCAGGTTTCGGCCTTTCAGAAGGGTTACATGGATATGTTCCGAGCTTTGAGCAATTAGTCGAAAATGTCATTGAATGCTATTTGAACATAAAAGGCACCTATGATTTAAATTTCACAGTTTTGTTGTGTGTTTTGCTAGCTAGAAATCAGTAGCAAGTAGACTGCCTCACTTGGTTTTCACAATTGTTGTTTTTGTTCATGCAGCAAGACCTGAAGCAAAAGGATTGCCTCACTTTTTATTGGGAGAGTCTATGGGAGGGGCTATTGCTATCAAGGCTCATCTCAACCAGCCCAGTATATGCGATGGAGTAATTCTCATTGCTCCAATGTGCAGAGTAAGCCCGTCGACAATGTGTTAAGGCATGATGGATTAATCGTTGATTCTTTTTTGTATTGATTTAGTGAAACTAATTAATTATAACTTGTCCACAATCAAGATTGCAGAAGATATGCTTCCTTCACCAGCATTTTTGAAGATCTTGAAGTTCATTGCATTTGTCCTACCAAAAGCAAAGCTTGTACCAGAAAAAGATTTAGGAGAGTTGGCTTTCAGAGAACCTGGCAAGAAGAAATTGGTTAGTATTACTTTTAATCGTCAAATTGACTTCCATGGTATTTTATGTGTTAGATGACTATTTACTTATAATGGAAATTATCGTTGCATTTAGGCTGACTACAACGTGATCTCATACTCTGATCAAACAAGATTAAAGACGGCACATGAACTTTTGGAAGCCACTCGGTACATTGAGACACAGGTTCACAGGGTTAGTCTCTTATCAGTAAGATAGTTTATCATTTAGGTATGCATGTCATGAATCATGATCGCAGAACATAAAATTTATCCGTGTCTTATTCTGAATTTCAAACTCATAGCAGTTTCAGTAGTATTTACAAAATTGATATCATGGAACTTGGCTTAGGGCTTATAATCCACATCACAGTGATTTCATTACCTAAGATACTCAAGTATTCAGTGATTTATTCCAGCAGTTCATAAGGTTGTTGCTACATGTTTATTACAGGTTTCATCTCCGCTGCTGATTTTGCATGGAGCCGCAGACAAGGTGACAGATCCCAAAGTGAGCAAGTTCCTTTATGCGGAGGCTTCTAGCAAGGACAAGACGTTAAAGGTCTATCCAGAAGGTCATCATTGTATTCTGGAAGGGGAGCCTGATGACAGAATCTATACTATCTTAGATGATATCGTCTCATGGCTTGATTCTCACTGTACCCTCAAGTATAATCAATAGTTTTTGTTTTTCCAATTCATATTCACAACTTCCATTGTAACCTTATAGTTTAAACTGGCCGGTTTCTTACTATCCCTGTAACAAGTTTGTTGTTTTAATCGTACTATGATTACAACGTATAATTCTCTATTTGAAATTGATTATATATTCAGTGGTAAATGCATTGACAAGACCAAGATTACAGCTTCAGGTTAGGAGTTTGAGTGTGTATTAGCAAAGGAAGTGTACATTTAAGTCATTAAATCAGAAATTTGTACCTAATTTGACCAACTCAAACCTCCCAAAGTACCTTTGCAACGATCTTCAATTATTTCAACCCTGTTAGTGTGGATAGATTCTTCGTATATTTATCTACTTGCATAGACCCTGCCTACCTGCAGTGGTTCTACTGGAACAGCATAAGGTGAATTCCAATCTGCATCAAATACTTCTTGAAGCTGTGATACAATGGCAGAATTGTATGTTCCAAAGCTGACACCTGCTGTCGTGTAGAAATAATCCCATATGAGGTTACTTGTTCCTATGTGAGCTCGCACGTCACTAACTGCATACTTGCCATGGTTGACTCTGGTGTAGCCGGGGTAAATGTTCTTTGTGTGTGTCCCGTTAAGTATAGCTGCTCCAGTCAAGTTGAACCCTGGCACTTCGTAGTACTTAATTTTTATGGTACCGTTACATTTGTTATACTTGGAAGATGAACAAAGGACGTTCGAATAAAGAAGGGCCTTCAAATATGGATCTGTCCCTTCGATAAAATGTGCCCAGTACGCCACTAGTATCTTGACATTTGCATGCTTGGAGAAGACTACCTGTTATTCAGACAAGTTAGAACCTTCAGATTAGATATGCACGTCCAGTAACTTCCTAAGAAATAGAAGTCCAACGAAGTCACGGTGTTCATTTCGAAGCAACTGCCACTCTTAGCAGCTTGGTAAAAAACTGTGTGGGTTGTGACATAACAGTATATACCCCTAATTTTTTTTGCTACTGAGAAAACCATGAGTTTCCACTGGACCTTGGAATGAATGGTAGATGGCATGATGTTCTGAAATAAGTTTGATTATGATGATAACTCGAAGATTAAAGATAAAAGGTAAGTAAATAACTCAGACAATACCTCGGATATTGCTGATGAAAGGGATGACCAGTATATTGTCTGATCTACATATTGCGATTGACCAAGCCAGTCCATAGTATTGATCCTGACAGTTCCTCCAAGCCCTACGGATTTGATAGTATCAACCCACGCCTGTTCATCTGCCTGGAACTTTCCAAACGACAGCTGCAGGAAGTATATATTTGAAAAATAAATTACATAGGAGCAGATAAGGCATGAAATTTACAAGTGCCCTGGGTTAGTAATGTATGTGACAAATGAATGACGATGGTGAACCCAGTTATGAGACTATGTCGGACACAACCAAGCCACAGAAAGAATCTGAAGGATTGCGTAAGTTACCTCTGGAGGGGCAAAGGAGAGATAGCTACGTTGATCCTGCTGAATTGAATTATTGGATCCAGGAGTTTCAATTGCTATGCCAAACATGCTAGGATCGGTTAATGTTGGATATCCTGCTACATGGGGCACCATTATGTAACTAGGGAGAGGTGAACTGTCAATAGATCAAATTCAAGGTTAGCAAGATTTTCCATCATCTTTGCTCACTGACTATAATTCACAATGTTTAAACTTGATACCATAAACAAAATGATCATACGGTTCAACCTAACCATATACAGGTTAGACATGCCATACGCTTTGTATGCAGTAGCCGTACAATATGTGAAACAACATAAATCAAATTAATCTTGGTATCTAATCTTGGTATCTAATTCACTGTAGGATTCCAACATACCTGCACCTCTCTCTGGAATCGACAAAATGTGACCAGCAAGGCACTTTTCTCTGCACCTGCCACTGTTGATCCCAAACAGTTTTGGTATGAAGTGAAGAGTTAAGAGATGCAAGTTTCCACAAATTGTTGAAGTAGACCTCAACTTTCTCTGCTATTCTCGGACAACCAACAAGATATATTCCAACTTCTTTCACCTATAAATAATTAAAAACCCATAAAATTCATAGCCTTCGATAAACATGTATATGGTTTGGATAATTAAACCAATAATAATGGCATCTTAAAGCCTAGACACATCCATGAAAGCTATTCTGTAAGTAAAAACCGGTTCTACATGGATTTAGGATACTATAGAAAGCAGAAATTAAGAACATATGGTAACTACATCCACAATTTCATATGAAGACTATGAGAGGAGATACAAAATTTTGGCCTTCTAGCTACTAGTTACTGGGATAATGACCGAGTAAGAGCAGATCAGAGCAGCATAGAATAAGATTACTACATGGCTACTTGATTGAACCAAAAACGAACTCAGACGAAACTATTTCTTTAAGATTTGCAAGGCACAAATAAGTTTCAAGTAACTCCACATATCTTACAAAGTCCTTTGCCTGTAAGACATATATTCTGGCTAACAGTTCACGTACAAGCCCAAAAATTAATGAACTGAGGTGCCGAAGCCTTGACCATCAAGACTCTTTTACAGAACATACTCATAAGAAGAACACCACGCAAGGCATCTAATCAAGTGGCAAGGTCACTCCAAACAAAATTATGGCAGAAACTGAAAAAAGTAATGCATAGTGAAGGAGCAATCCACACTCGAGCCTTTAGCCTGCTCAGCAAAGCAACTTGAGGTGTCGGACGCCTTGAGATTCTCGTACTAACTAATTGTTATTATTCTTATAAGTTAGGTGAATGTACCACTCTATTTGACCTTAAAGACCCATTTGTAAAAATGTACAAGCTCCATAGATCATGCCATCTATCATCATAGAATACAGCATTCTATAATGTCAGTCTGTCACATATTTACCACCGTACCTGAGTAAGTGATTTCCAGTCATTGTTGGCAGAACCAATATAGATGTCTTTACGATCTGATATCCATACTTTTGTATGAACAATGCCAGATCCCCACCAGTCCCCCAACAACAAGGTTACATTCTCCACATTTGGCCTTCCTGAAGCAAGTTTGGATGACTCTTCAGTATAATCAGGATAGACCCCCGAGTGTTGTACAATCCTAAAACAAACACAATTCACACAATAAAGTAAGGAAATTTTAGCTAGCATAACTCGAAATTTGAAATGCCATACTACTTAAAAAGTTTAATTTTCTATAGATTGAGTACATCAACATTAAAGGGACAAACTGCAGTTCTCACAAAGCATTAAATTGCCAAATTTTGGTTTTGACCCAGTAGCTAAAAGTTTTAGCTACTTAGGAGGACGAAGAGAAGAATTAATGCTTTGAATCTCCTGATCGGCAATATGACACTATCCTATGTAATGGGGTCAGAAACATTAACCCTTTCCACCATTCAATTCCATAACAAACATGATTTTGCACCTATGTAACTGATACATAGACACAGGTATGTGAAGACCCCCTTGGAGAATGGATGCTGTAAAGCATTTCTACATTGTGTCTAAATTAAGATCCTATGTTCTGTGTGAACTATCTACACAAGGTGGAGGTCTTCATGATCAGACGGATAGTTGAGGTACTAAATGGAGTCTAAGACGATAACTCTACTAGAAAATAGAATGTCCAAGCTTTGTGCTAATGAAAATCAAATTGCCCGAATACGCACCATTCATTCGCAACAAACAATTGACATAAACCAATCAAAATGACAACTTTTATGATTACAATAGGTAATATTTGTGAGAGAAATTAACTACACATCAAATATTTGTGCAAAAATATAATCTTCAAATAAAACTTTTTCTTAATTTTGATCATGTTTCAAAAACAACATTCCCAATACCTTATCTTAACCTTGCGGTCTGCAGCATCTTCAAGAGACTTGTACACTCTTGCACCATCATCAGCTCCAAATCTTTCCATGTCCTCTTTGGAGTACCCATAGTCCCCAGACAGAGGATTGTCCGGCTTCGCTACTAATTGCCAGTACTGTGCAATTATGTCAAGTCTCCGAGTCGAATTGCCAGCCAACCACCGGAGAACATCCCCTGGAGGTAACAAAACAAGTTGAAATGATGGTTAGTCAATGTGAGTGAAATTACCAAAATGGTCGTATATTTGGTAGCTGTTATTACCAGTGGAGAGGACCCCATGGATGTGAGGAAGGGCAGGCATATCTGTGGGGATGGATTGAACCAGCCATGCTTTGCAGTTGGATTCATCAGAGTGATGAGAAAATGTTATTAGAGGAAGGAAAGAAACCAAAGAGACAAGTAGGAGAAGAAGAGAGGTGGTGGACTTCATTGGTGAAATTGAGTTTGTACTCTATAAAGAAAGATGATTGAAGTTGAAAGTGGACATCATTGTGTGTGTAGTCAGTTTGTGTTGCTTGATTGGTTGTGATGATTGATGAAAGAGAGAGATTGGTTCACTCAATGACAGGGAGGGGGGCGTCCCTCGGATGCATTCTCCGGGATCTGTGCATAAAAGTCAACGCACGTATTTCGGAGAATGGACGGTCCCCCGCCCCCTTGCTGTTTTCTTCGCCATTTCTCTCGACAATTAGATTTTTTCCTCAATGAAATCCAATGTCAAGGATAGCCAATGAAGAAGTGCCACTTGTGCATTGACAGGCAGGCAAGTTTAGATGGAAGTATTCTCAAAGGTCAAATTGTTTGGATTACTTTTCTTTATTTGGTAGGCTAGAAGTCAACAAATTTTTAGAATGAAATGCAATCATACTATATGAATTTGATTAGGGGTGGTCAAAAATCGATTTAAATTCGGTTAATTGATCGAATCGATTTTTAAGTTTGGTTCGGTAATCGAACCGAAATAGGAGTAGAAAAAAAATAATTTAAATCGAACCGAACCGATTATAAACGGTTCGAAATCGATTTACGGTTTTGAACCGACCGATTTATAATCGAACCGACTGATTAATTAGATATATAGAAATAACTAAATAATAGGTAGGTGTCAATACATGATTAGTGCAACAAATGCCATGTTGCACTGAATCACCCCATTCTCTCAAAGTTTTCAATTTTGGGCTAAAAATTGGGTCTGTAAAAAAATTAGACATGTTTTAAGGAAAGTCTTTCAAATGCTTGAGCCTGAAATTTCGGCCCAACCGAATTCATCAGCTTACAAATACAAAATTCGGATTCGGTTTAGGTTTTGGGCAAACCGAA
Source organism: Berberis thunbergii (assembly GCA_003290165.1). Lineage (NCBI taxonomy): Eukaryota > Viridiplantae > Streptophyta > Magnoliopsida > Ranunculales > Berberidaceae > Berberis > Berberis thunbergii. The sequence continues at coordinate 83,051 of QNQO01000766.1, forward strand.
TGAAATCGGTTCAAAATCGGTTTAAGGCTCAAAACCGAACCGAACCGACATTGCCCACCCCTAAATTTGATGGCAGTTTATTATGAAATATCACAATATATTGCATTGGAAAGTTGAGTGTAGTCGAATGCGCTGCAATCGAGTTTTGCAACCAGGATGATGTGACATCATCAGAGGAGATTTTTGATAAACCTCCTATCAAATATACTTATACAAGGAGGAGATATAAGTAGGATTCGAAGAATGCAAGTTGCTATATTCCACAAGATGGTTATGCAATGGTACATTAGCAATAAGATTAACAAGTCTGGTTGGTTAGGCCGTCGGTGGGTTAGCAAACCAATTTGTTATGCTTTGTATTGTTGTTATGTCAGTATTGTAGAAGTTATTAGGAACTCTTATAAATAGTAGATCAGAGAACAAAAAAGGGGGGAAAAACACTTTGTACATTTGAGCATTTGCTCTCTGGGAGATTGGCCATCTCGAATCTGCCTTCCACATTCCATTCCATACAATTCATTGTAACTTTTACACTCCATTCAATACAATTCATTGTTACTACAAATTCTATCTTTACTCATTGTTCACAGATCTTCTATATTCTTTTCTATTTCTGTGATTATGTTACTGTTAGGATCCTTTCTTCCATTGCTCTGCAACTCTGACAGTAGAAACTGGATAGTTGTTTGGCTGATTGCTTGTCAATTCTGCAGAATACCACAAGAACATGTCAGATCCTATCAAAATTGGTATCAGAGCTTATCAATCTTAAGGAAGAATGGCTGGAAAAGGTGCATCGACAAGCACTATTGCAAGATTTGAGGTCGTAGAAGAAAGTGTGGTACGGGTTCAAGAACAAATAGATTCATTGAAAGGGGGTTTTCAAGAAGTGGTACAAAAGGTGGATCAGATGATGAAGATGCATCAAGACACCCTAAAAACTGCTTCTTCACAAGGCTACCCATTCGATCGAAAACCTAGAAGACTGGAAATGCCCACCTTTGAGGGATTGAACCCAGATGGATGGATCTTAAAAGCTGAAAGGTTCTTTTCTTTACAAAGATACAACAATGAAGAAAAATTGAGGCCGCGGTGATCTCTTTCAAAGCTGATGCTCTTCTTTGGTATCAATGGGAAAGTAAAAGAAGACCAATTCTCTTCTGGGAGGAACTAAAGGGCTTGTTGTTGAAACAGTTTCGATCAATTCAAGAAGGTTCATTATGCGAGCAATTTCTTGCTCTTAGACTAGAAGGATCAGTAACCGATTACCGCAGGAGGTTCGTCTCTCTTGCGGCACCACTGAAGACTATCACTGAAGAGGTGTATCTCAGTAAGTTCATCAATTGATTGAAGCCCTCCATTCGAGCAGAAGTGAGGATGCTCGATCCAGGTCATTTGGGTCGAGCCATGGATCTTGCCCAGCGGGTTGAAGAAAAACAGATACAGTTGGGCCCGTCCAAACCGGGCTTTCAGGGTTATAACAATCGGCCCATGAACGGCCCAAGAGCAATTGCAAATAGTCCATTAAGGCAACACTATCAAGCATCATCCAGAGACTTCAAAAGAAATGGTTTCAATCAACCAGTTCTCTCCAGAGAAAACTAGAGAAATTCCGCCGCGAAAGGAGAAACCAGACGATTTTCAGATGCCGAGTACCAAGAAGAGAGAGCGAAAGGGTTGTGCTTTAAGTGCGACGAGAAGTACTCGCATGGTCATCGATGTAAGAGGAAAGAAGTTAGTATTCTTATCGCACAAGCGGGTAGTGAAGAGAAATAGAAGAGGTTCAAGAGTGTGAGGATCAGAAAGAGCTTGAGGTAGCTGAGATTAGTCAGGTAGTAGAAGTTTCTTTAAGCTCCGTTATGGGACTGACAAACCCAAAGACGATGAAGCTCGAGGGTGCAATTTCGGGTCACGCAGTGGTAGTCTTGATCGACAGTGGCGCAACCCATAATTTCGTCTCTCACAAAGTGGTCGAACAAGTGAAGCTGCCAATAACGTCGACTGGTGTGTACGGCGTAACCATGGAGTCAGGAGACTCGGTCCAAGGGAGTGGAATCTGTCAGGGTGTGGAGCTACAATTACAAGGGTTGGAAATTTTAGACGATTTTCTTCCATTAGGGCTTGGGAGTTCGGATGTGATTTTGGGGATTCAGTGGTTGGAAAATTTGGGTACAACATTCATCAACTAGAAAAACCAGATTCTGAGGTTTCGGGTTGGCTCAGATACATTCACCCTCAAGGGAGATCCCTCTCATGGATGAAGCTTGGTTTCACTCAAAGCCATGCTTCACACTATTAAGCAGGAAGGTCAGGGAATTTTGGTAGAATTGGGTAGTATGTCTTCAACAGTGGAAGAAACGTCTGAGGTATCAGAGGAGTTGACTGAGTTATTGGAAAGGTATGATACTGTTTTTCAGTTACCTTCCGGCCTACCCACCTAAGCGAGGACATGAACATAGTATTGTTTTACAAAAAGGTACCGGGCCGATCAATGTCCGCCCTTATCGCTATCCACAGTTTCAAAAGAACGAAATTGAGAGGCTTATAGCTGAAATGTTGGAGGCTGGGATCATCAGACATAGTGTAAGACCATTCTCAAGCCTGGTGTTATTGGTAAAGAAGAAAGATGGGGGTGGCATTTTTGTGTAGACTATCGAGCTCTGAACAAACATACAGTGCCTGATTGTTTCCCAATTCCAGTCATCGACGAATTGTTGGATGAGCTTCACAGAGCAGTAATATTCTCAAAGTTAGATTTTAAGTCGGGATATCATCAGATCAGGGTTCAGGAAGGGGACGAGGCTAAGACGGTTTTTCGCACACATGAGGGACACTACGAGTTTCTCATAATGCCATTTGGTCTCTCCAACGCTCCGGCAACGTTCCAGGCATTAATGAATTCAATATTCCATCCGAACTTGCGCAAATTTGTGCTTATGTTCTTTGACGACATCTTGGTGTGTAGCTCAAGCCTTGAAAAGCATGTGGAACAATTGGAGACGGTATTGAGTTTGTTGCAACAACATTGTTTGTATGCTAACAGGAAGAAGTGTGAGTTTGGAAGTTCAAAACTGGGCTACTTGGGACACGTCATCTCGGCTAATGGGGTATCTATGGATCAATCCAAGGTTCAGGCAGTTTTGATTGGCCACAACCTTCTAACATTACGGAATTACAGGGTTTTTTGGCTCTCACCAGCTATTACCGAAAGTTCATCCGTGAGTATAGTCAGATAGTTTGGCCGCTAATGTCCTAGTTAAAGAAAAATGGGTTTGCATGGAATCAGAAGCCGAGATTGCTTTCCAAGGGTTAAAGCGAGTCATGACTATTGCTCCGGTCTTGCGAATGCCCGATTTCTCTAAAGAATTCATCGTAGAGACTGACGCTTCGGGGTTTGCGGTAGGAGCTTGTTCTGATGAAAGAGAAACAACCAATTGCTTTCTTCAGTCAAGTTTTGGGGCAGAGGGCGAGGCTCAAACCAATATATGAGAAAAAACTCATGGCAATCGTGTTTGCAATTACCAAATGGCGAGCTTATTTGTTGGGTAGGAAGTTCATCATTCGCACTGATCAAAAGAGTTTGAAGTATTTAATGGAGCAAAGGGTCATTGGACCAGAATATCAGAGGTAGGTAACTAAATTACTCGATTTTCAATTTGAAATTCAGTATAGAACGGGGTTTCCAATGCGGTTGCAGACGCTCTTTATCGGATTTCTCTTTCTCCGTCCTGTTCACATATGAGCCTGCCGACTTAACGTGATTGAAAAATGCTCAAGGCAGAAATTTAAGGTGATTCTGATATATGAAAATTAAAACTATCAGTGTCACAGGGATTGGGCCAGACTGGGATTTGTTATACTTCAGGATTTGTTGCACTACAAGAATAGGTTGGTTATACCTAGGACTTCTTATCTCATTCCCATATTTTTCAAAGAATTTCATGAATCAGCAATTGGGGGGCACTCGGGTGAGACAAAAATCTACTAGAGGATTGCTAAAGAGTTATACTGGGTGGGGATGAAGGCATATATCTGCAAACTGGTCATTGAATGTGACGCTTGTCAACGTAACAAAACCATTGCCATTACTCCAGCCGACCTTCTTCAGCCTATTCATCTACCTAATCAGATTTGGGATGAAGTCACCATGGACTTTATCGAGGGATTACCGTGTTCAGGGAAGGTTGATACAATTTTGGTAGTAGTTGACCGTCTTAGCAAGTATGCGCATTTTGCTGGCCTGAAACATCCTTACACAGCTGAAAAGGTTGCTTCTGTATTCTCCCAGGAAATAGTTAAGCTTCATGGGACACCAATTTCAATAATATCAGATAGGGATAAGATCTTCCTCGGTCATTTTTTGCAAGAATTATTTTGGGTTCAAGGGACGAAGCTGAAACATAGCACGACTTATCATCCACAAAAGGTCAGTCGGAGGTTTTGAACCGTTGTCTTGAAACGTATATAAGGTGCTTTACTTCGGAGAGACCCAAACAATGGTATAAATGGTTGCCTTGGGCTGAATATTGGTACAACACCTCTACGCATTCGGCTACAGGGTACACTCCCTTCAAGATTCTCTATGGCAGGGATCTTCCACCTCTAATAAGGTATGTAACTGGTACTACGACTATGTCTTATGTAGAACAACTCTTATTGGATAGGGACAGTGTATTGGCATCTCTCAAAATGCAATTGTTGAGGGCGCAACAACGTATGAAAAAACAGGTTGATAAGTCAAGGAGAAATGAGTTGTTTGTTGTGGATGATCGGGTGTTTTTGAAGATTCGGCCATATCGTCAGAAGACATTGGCAAGCAGGGTTAATCAAAACCTCTCAGCTTGTTTTTATGGCCCTTTTGAGGTTTTGGCAAGGGTAGGAGCAGTTGCTTACAAACTGACTTTACCACCTTCTCGAATCCACCCTGTTTTTCATGTTTCCCAGTTGCGGAGATCAAAAGGACCTTGTTCCCAAATAATTCCTTTTCATCTTCAACTCAGCAGTGAGTTTGAAATGTTGGTTCAGCCTGAATCACTTTTGGACGTACGTCACATGGATAAGAGTACGCCTGAGATTTTAATCAAGTGGCAAGGGTTACCTGCTTATGAAGCTACTTGGGAGAACTTCCATATGTTCAAACAATAGTTTTCTTCTTTTCACCTTGAGGACAAGGTGCGTAATTGGGGCGGGGGTATTGATAGACCTCCTATCAAAATACTTATACAAGGAGGAGATATAAGTAGGATTCGAAGAATGCAAGTTGTTATATTCTACAAGATGGTTATGCAATGGTACATTAGCAATAAGAATAACAAGTCAGGTTGGTTAGGCAGTCGGTGGGTTAGCAAGCCAATTTGTTATGCTCTGTATTGTTGTTATGTCAGTATTGTAGAAGTTATTAGGAACTCTTATAAATAGTAGACCAGAGAACAAAAAAGGGGGGAAAAACAGTTTGTACATTTGAGCATTTGCTCTCTGGGAGATTGGTCATCTCGAATCTGCCTTCCACATTCCATTCCATACAATTCATTGTTACTACAAATTCTATCTTTACTCATTGTTCACAGATCTTCTATATTCTTCTCTATTTCTGTGATTGTGTTACTGCTAGAATCCTTTCTTCCATTGCTCTGCAGCTTTGACAGTAGAAACCGGATAGTTGCTTGGCTGATTGCTTGTCAATTCTGCAGAATACCACAAGAACAGGTCAGATCCTATCAGTTTTTTATAACCTCGAGATACACATAAACACTTTGGAGATTTCATCATTCTTTCAAGATCACGCCGTGTCAGTCGGGCTACAAAATCTGGTTTCCTAGTATTTTCGTTAGTGAAAACCACACTTCCATCTAATCAGCTAATACAGGTGTTCGTCGAAGTATTCAAACAAGGATGATCGTACACAGATCAAATGTACTTGATCAATTCGTGAACAAAAGAGGGATGACCTATTTGGAGGTCCTAATTTAATGTTATAAAAAAATTATTAGTTTTTATTCTGATTATGAATGAACATGCAAACTAATATGACCACTAGGACCCCATTGTGCACTATATTTTAGCTGGAATAGATTTACAACACATTATCCTTTGAGGATTTAAGAAATGGAGAGGACCATTTGTACTAAAAACACAAGGCAGGAACAAGACACTGCTTATCCAAGCCTCTTCCACACATTCACAATCCAATGTCTACTTGTCCACAAACAACTTCAAAGCTAGAAAATTCAAAAAACAGAAGAGAAAGAAAAGCAAAAAAATGGCTACTTCTCTGCTACACAATCCCATCTCACCTTTCCCGACATCAACACCTTCACTTGCCTCAAACCAATCAACCAACCTCTACTCCATAAACTTATCAGACAGACCACCTTGTGGCAGAAGTAGTGTTACAGTGAATTGCAAGAAAAAGAATGGCTGGCTTGATGCATTCGACTTTGGAGATGATCCTGAAAGGGAATATGGCTCAATGTATTCCGAAGGGAAGCAAGAAGAAGACCCAAGACCACCTGAGGATCCTAATAACCCGTACGGGTTCCTCAAGTTTCCTGCTGGATACAGTGTTGAAGTTGCTTCTATTGGATTGAAAGTCAGAGGGGATGTTCGGCGGTGTTGCTGTATGGTAGATGGAGGTGTTTACGAAAACTTGCTGTTTTTCCCTGCAATTCAATTGATCAAGGATAGGTACCCTGGTGTTCAGATAGATGTGGTGGCATCTGCAAGAGGGAAGCAGACGTACGAGTTGAATAAGAATGTGAGGTGGGCAGATGTGTATGATCTCAACAATGATTTCCCTGTGCCAGAAGAATACACTGACATGGTTGGACTTCTTAAGGTTAGTAAGGCTTGAACATCAAATAGATTGTTGTAAATAGGTTCTGGTGTTAATATTGTCTTCTGTTGACAGTCTAGGTACTATGATATGGTCTTATCGACCAAACTGGCAGGCCTGGGGCATGCTGCGTTTATATTCATGACGACGGCCCGGGATAGAGTCAGCTACATCTACCCAAATGTCAATTCTGCAGGAGCAGGATTGCTGTTATCAGAAACATTCACGCCAGAAGGGATGAACCTATCTGAGAAAGGATATCACATGTAAGTCGAAAGCAAGCTCAAAATGTCTCACTCCGGCATTCTCCTATTGTTCGGATATAAGAGTGAATGTGTTCTTCTGATATAGGTATGAGCAGATGCTCTACTGGTTGGGGAGACCCGGACGCAAGGTACCAAGACATCCAGTGCCACCATTAAAAGTGTCAATTTCACGAAAGCTGAAGGAGCTTGTGGAGATAAAATACATAAATGCAGGTGCACGAAAAGGAAGATACATTGTTATACATGGTATACAATCTGACTCGCAGGCTTCAATGCAGTCTAAGGGAGACACTGACAGCTTGCTACCTATTGAAGTGTGGGCTCAAATAGCTACGGAAATGGGGTGAGAATCTCCTACTGAGAATTATCATTATCAGGGTCAGTTTTCATCCTAACACTGAAGAATTGCCAACTAAACAAATGATTTTAAGAAAAAGGTCAAAACTCGGAAGATGTTGCATACGACATACCGAGCTATTCCCTATTTGGCATCAGTTAAATAAAACCTGTTTCTCCACACAGCTCCATTCACAGCCATATTTCTGACGATGCTTGCTTATTTACTAAAATATAAACTGGAATTCACATCTCCTGAGCACTCACCAACTGCGTCAAGGCACACCTCACCATTCATTGAGAATAAGACACTACTGCATTGCTACAATATCATATATAGTTCAGAAATAAGACACTGCTGCATTCATTTTCAGAACAACAAGAAAAACAACAGGTACAGCTTCACCCGTGTAAGAAAAACAACAGGTACAGCTTCACCCGTCTATGACAAACTTCACTTAAATCTAAAACAACCATGAAACAGATTCGTCGTGCTAAAGTCTAACCACACTAGTTAAAACACCTTCATATATTTGGCATTTCAAATCATGTAACATGGCTCAATATTTGATTATGAACTTCACAAAATTGAAAAACAAAGAAGAGATATCACCCTTGTGATAGTTTCAATGTGTGAAACAGGGATGATATCCAGCCAGTCTTTGTCATTCCACATGAAAAGGAAAGGGAAGATGTAGAGGAAGTAGTAGGTGAAAATGCCAGCATTGTGTTCATCACCACTCCTGGACAGGTCAGCCTTCATTTTTTTGCGATATACTTTCTGTTAACATCTAAAATGAGCATAACCGCACATACAACAACCTTGTGAACTTGCCGTGTATAAAATTAAAACTAATAAAGAAAATAAAGCTCATTCTAGATGCTGATCCTAATTGGTATCATCCTTCTATCAGCTCGCAGCTCTTATCAATGACTCAGTTGGGGTAATAGCCACCAATACAGCAGCTATACAACTTGCTCATGCACGTAATAAGCCCAGGTAAAGTACTTTTTTCTAGTTAAGACTATATTTGAACAAATCTGAGCATTCAGAGTAAGTTGGATCCTTGATCTACTCGAAAAGATAAACAATACATGATTGAAAAGCCCCTAATTTCCTACAAAAAAAAAAAGAAGAACAATATTTATAGAAGTTATCTATATATGTAATCATTGATATGGTATAAAAGTATCAAATGTTGAAGCCTAATTTTAGCTTAATGTGGTTTTCGCAGTATTGCATTATTTTCTTCTGCAGATAAAGGGAGACTATTTGTTCCAGATGCAGAAGAGAAGAACTGTGTAATTGTATCATCTAAGACAGGGAAGTTGATAGATATTGATGTTGAAGCCATAAAAAATGCAACCAAGATCTTTGAGAGGTCCTTCGCTCTTGTTTAAAGGAGCAAGGGTTTGATTCAAAGTCATCCGAAATTGTATATCCAGGATCATGTAACTTTTGTTTGTAAAGAGTATTCAAGAAAGAAACTTCCTAGCACCTAGGGCTGAAAACCGAACCGATGGTTCAGTTTTTCACCTAAATCGTGAACCGAACCGACCTAGGTCAGTTTTTAAATTTTCAAACCAAAAGGTCCGAAACTGAACCGACCATTAACAAAACCAAACCGATTCTAATTTATGCAAACCGTAACCGAACCGACTAAAATCGAACCAAAACCGAAATAAAGCCGAACCGGCCGTCTATTTTAAACATATTATATTATTTATTATATATTCGATCGGTTCAGTTTTGTCGGTTAAAATCACATAGAAACCGAAAACCGAACTAACCACTTCGGTTTTGAATTTTTTAAAACCGATCCGAACTGAATTTAAATCGAACCGATTCGATTTTGATCGGTTCGGTCGGTTTAGCAAGTTTGATCGGTTTTTTGTTCAGCCCTACTAGCAACTCCTACTTGTTCATAGAATAAGAAGTTATACACGATTGCAAGATGTATGTGCTTAAAAGAACCCAACGTTGATGATTCAAGATCCCAAATCAATACTATTCAGTGTTGTCAACTAAGCCAATAAAGAAAATACTAGGGCATCAAATTGAACATATGAATCCTGAGCCAGACTGTAATGCATTTCTTAAAGTAAAAATGATCCAATGAAACTAAGTCAACTTCATGAAATGCCAGCACTGAAACTAAATATCAATATTAAGGGAGTAGAAGAGTTGAATAGACTACACTGAATATGAAGCTAGCTAACACGAAGCGACATTTCCATACAACATAGAGTGATTAAATAACATAATGAAAATGAGCAAAAGACCTAAAAAACATAAACTCCAAAACACTACACACAAGAACATCGACCTTTTGGATCAATGGTAACTCAGATAAATGAATCAAATCCGCAACAAATCATTCATTTATGAAACTGTGTTTATAAAAAAAACCCATTTACGAAACTTTGAAAGTGGTATTCAAATTAACCACAAAAACGTCTAGTTGATTTAGTTCAATCATATGTTTGGCAAACTCTTCAATCTACTTATCGGTTTCTACAAGTCTTCTTAATGAGCTGATTTCATTTGTGGATATGTGAATTATCGCGCATTTTAACTAATCTAAATTGAACGAATGCAAATCAATTTACGGGTAAAATTGGGCGAATCCATTGATCTTAACCTATAATTAAACAAACACAACATACAACAATTAGAAAAGTTTCATCTCTAACAATGCAACCAATCAGTAAATACAGTATCATACAAAGCCCTAACAAGAAATCAACATGAAAAAAATAAAATAAAGAGGGGTGAGAGATTATACCTGAAATTGAGAAACTGGCCAAAGAAAAAGAAAGGCCAGAGGTAGACAGGAGGAGGCCAAGAGAGATTAGACGCCGAGAACAGTGCCAAGAACTGAAGCAGCACACCAATCGACTGTCAGAGGTTATCACTGTTCATGCAACGGAAATGTTAGGCAGCTGCTTTGTGAACCAAACATTTCCTCCTCGTTCCACTTTCTACCCATTTGTAACGCATTGGCTTGCACAACATTGTGAGCCAAGTTCTATATATATTTCAGGGTTTTTTCAGAGATCAAATCCTTAAACTGGTAAAATTATGATGGTCTTACTCCCATAAACCACAGATTTCCCAAAATGAGGTTTGGGTCTCCGTCTCACATTGGAGATGCTCTGAACAGGTTGAAAGCCTTTGAAACATAAAAGATTTAAAACCTCCCCATCGTTAGTTCACCCCAATGCAAATTCTGCCAAAATACATCCTGGTCCGCTTGTAGCTTCAGAGGTCACTCCTTCGAAATGGTGGATGATTCTCAAACGCAAAGGGAGTGTTTCAATGACAATAAATAATATTTCACAGAAAACAAGAAATACAAAAAACAAGGTTCTTATATAATCTATAGCAGAACTGTAATAAGTGACAAGTCAGAAGAAGCAACAATGAAACAAGCTAATCACATTCTTCTGCAACAAAAAACCCTTGTAAATCATCAACAAAATGATATCCCTACCCTTTCTTTGTACACAAGATAAGTCTTTTGTACTGTGAAGTTTATGAAACCTATTTCAAGAAATGGATTCTGCCGGATTCCTTGAAGACGAGAAAGATGACTTGGTTTCCCCAGGATTCCATGAACATGCACTTAGAGAACTGCCAGATGTCTCGGAACTCTTGTTGTCTCCATGACCTTTTCCCACAATCCATAACTTGTCGATAAGTCTCCTTGACCGTGATGGCCTCAAGAACAGACCACCTTTTCTGCTTCTGCTACCCTTCTGGTGCACAGCTTGACACTCCTCATCGCATACCTTCATGTTTCTCATTTCTCTGTGTTGAAATTTGTCATCATCAAGGCCTGAACATTCCAAATCTTCAGCTGGATTTGTCGTGGAACAAGAATTAACATTGGATATAGCCTGTGGAGTGTCTGGGCTGCTAACAGTTGCTGCCCTGACCTGCTCAAAGTAGAGGATCTGAACTACCAGGCGGACTGGAAGCAGATCATTCTGTGCTGCATGCATAGATGCTTCCGTGGAGAACTTTTTGACATCCATTAAACCACACAGCTTTTTTCTCTCAGTTTTTGTCAATTTAGGATGTTCCTGTAAGATACATAAAGTTTCAGGCTACATTAAGCAACAATTACAAAGCATATTTTCCAACCTTCGAGTTGAGTGAACAAATTACTGGTTGTTTATCAGAAAATGAACGGTTACTAGTTGGTCTGTGAAGCCAATTAACACTCATGTAATTTGTTTACTTTGGGGAAAGAATGATTTCTAAGGGAAGAAAAATACACAATCACAGGAGTAGAAAGCTTCAAAGCAGGTGAATCAAACATACAACAAATTACCATAATTACAAACAGAAAACAACTGCCAAAGTGCTTGTAAGATGGAATAGTTCAGGCAGGAGTGTCTGCAAACTCAAACTAACACATCAATTGCAGCCAATATATAACATAGTGAACCCTTTGCCTAATTAATTGGGCTCAGTAAGGAGAGCCATTTGAACTGAAATCCAGAAAAATATCCTAGATGAAACCCCGCAAATTTGGGATTAGTACATCAGTATAAGCTATTGAGAATGTCTGACATTTCCTCCATGCACAAATACCAACAATCTGAACATCTAAATTATGCAATGGATATACAAGAGAACTATATGCTTGCTTTGCATGCCATGAGGTTAAGGAAATATAAGGGGTAAAAATACATGCAACTTTTTAAGCACTTGTCAGAGGGATCAGACAACCTTTTTTTCTTTTTCTTTTGCAACATCTACATTAGTTTATTTTTTAAGACTCGTGAGTAGCAATGGTACTCTTATCATAACAAAAGGAGAGCAGGGAACCTAGGCATAGTGACCGATTAGTAACAAGTGGAAGTTGTAGTGTAGACTCTGCTATTTATAACAGGGCTGTAAACAAACAAATATGTAACTTATACGGTCACAACACTCATAAGTGGCAGCCATAAATGGTGCAAATTAACAACACTTTACCTTCAGGTAGATATCAATGGCTTTGTATAAACCATCGTGTAGTGGTCGAGCTGACTCGGGAACCAATTGTGCAAGATCAATGAAGCAGGCTAGAGAGAGATTCTGATCACAGGAAATTTCAGCAAGATAACCATCAATCAGCTTGCCAACTTTCAGCCATGACTCAAGTCTTAAAACATAACCATCTGTGCCAATCTCATTTTTCTTGGTATAACAATTTATGTCCTGTGCGATCTGATTTGCCACTGCAAACCGACTTACAATGTTGTGTGCCAGTCCAATGTCGTAAACAGTGGTGTCAGGCGACCGTGCAGGTATAAGCAAATCATTGACAGCAGCTTCATCCAGCCGCAAACTAATCCTGCCTATCAGCTCTTGTCTGGCAACTTCACCCGCCCCAACCAAAACGACGACTTTCAACAATTTTAGTAGGAAGCCACAAGAACAGCTAACAACTTTATCAGATGGCAATAACCAGACGATTGTTTCCACTAAAGCTCTCTTCCGCAGGGCATGGTCATTAGAAAGTAAAGCAACAATGGAGTTTGGCAACCATCGGATAGCATAAACCTTAAGTGCCTCTGCAATCACAGTACCAGGTGTTCTACCCTTTGCTTTGATGGCACTCATCACTTTCTTGTACAGGTCAACCTCGAGTTCACATATATCTTCAACCCACCAATCCTTGGGAACTGCCCGAGTTTTCTCTTGGAATCCCACTCCAGTCTCATATATCTCATTCTCTACCGCTAATTTCCGGTTATAGGTATAGGACCAATTGACATTTAGAGCGTCTAAAGAAGCTTTCAAAGCAATTGAATCAAGGCATCTTGAAAGCACCTTCAGATCCTCTGACCAGGGTAGAAGAGACTTGGTGGTCTGGAGAGCAATTATGGAATCTTTCCAACTACGAAAGATGCTAGAGTTGAGGAAAACCTCAATTTTGGAAATTAAATTTCCTCGATCAACGTCTTCATTCATCTCTAGGTACTCTGCTGCACAACGAGCTGCAACAACATTATAAGCGTTGAGGGTGACGGTCACACCATAGCAGAACTTTGCACAGATCTCAAAGGCTTTTGGTCCACCTGGAAAATCAACCAGGTGAACTTCATTGGTGCTCTCTTCATTGGCCACTGTCACCAGCTTATGCAAGTGATTGCTTTTGGAAATCAGAGGGAACTGCAATGGACAAATCATGATCTAGTAGCCATTAGCTATGGATTCTCACAATAAGTACAAAATTAAAAATTTAAGCGATGCGAATTCATGTGAAGTTAACTCACGTTAATGGTAAATACAAAATCTAACTAAACACGTACTTAAGGGATCCCTTTCCTTTGCCGGCCATCAAACACTTAAGGCATATCTATGAGCTGGCCCTTATAGCTAAACATGAGTGTTGCGACAAACTAATTGTGTTGCTTAAAGGAACAATATAACTGACGAAGAAGTAATCTAATGGATGCCTGGTAGCAGCAAACGCAGTGGACACAACATAACACGGCATCCACAAACATGTACTCATTCTTGTGATTAAGTACGTATAGCACAGTAAATCAATTGTGTTCACTTCAATGACAACTTCTCTCTTTCATGAATTTGAGAAATTTTTATTGATAAAAAGGAAAAGAAACTGAAGTTGCAAAGACATTCTATTTCCTAGAAGTGCCGTCAGTTACAAAATTATCAGCTCGAGAACATATTTAATTCATTCTAGAAGAGACAAGGTGAAAACTATACCTTGTGTAGATAAAACTTTTTGTCTCCAACACATATGACAGTGTCAGTTACCAGATCAGATGCAACGCACCTGAACAAGATGAGATGAATTTACACAAATCAATCAAAAAGATAAATAGCTATGCCACACTACTAAAGAGAAAACTTTTGAAATAGAAAATAGAAGTAGAAAAGAACAAAGCTGTATCTTATGATACAACCAGAATTGCAGCTTCAGATGACACTATATAGATCCATGATTAGGCAACTTCTGATGGGTCTTGAAGTATTGAGTGGTTCAACATTGCCTCATGGAGGTTGCATCTTTCAAGCCAGAATTGATTTTTTTAGTTATTTAATGACCATAAATACTATGGTGGTTAAACCAGGCTTAACTAATAGTTTTCTGTGGTGCTTGGATAGTTGAGCATTGTAGAGAGCCAAGGTAAGTGCCTAGATATCATGATCTTCAATTTCTAGGTGTACTCTCAAGTTTATCTTATCACTGCATGATAGATCATCATATCTCCATGTTTTTTCTCATGATCTTGAAGATCTCTGCGTACATGCTTGTGTTATTTTACCTATTTTTTCTTCGTGTCACTAGTTTCAACAATATATCAATGTCACTGACATGAGAATCAATAGTATAAAAGTTTTCAAGCCAATGTCTTTGTTCTGTTCACACTAAACCTCAACTCAAGACCTTATTTCAGTGACAAAACATCAACAATATTTGGTCCTTTTTACCACTATATGTTTTTTGGTGCAAGTGAAGGGCAAGAATCAAAAGGGTTTGCTTGGGTTGCCATCTCATACTAGAAAAAGACATATTTCATCGACAAAATGAGGATCAACTTTCCCTTTTTCCATTTAATGTGGTTAACTTTCAAGCAAAACCCCATCTAAAATAGAATGAACCTCTCTATCTCATACCCTTCTTCCACCCTTCTTCCATTAGTGTATAAGAGATTCAATCAAAACCCCATAAAAAATAGAATGAACCTCTCTATCTCATACCTTTTTAGATTAGTGTATAAAAGGTTAATCAAAACCCCATCAAATAAACCCAAGATCAAAACAAACAAAAATAGCCAAGAAACCATAACATCAAACAAAGGACACAAAATAACATCAAACATTTTAGCAACTAACTCAAATGTAGAGAACATATAGAGTGAGATTTGGAAACTGACCTTATTGAGTTACCATCAGATACAAACACATCAGGCTTGGATCCCAATTTCATAAACTTCATCTTCTTCTCCAACCAGTCCACTCCAACTCAAAAAGCAACCCCAAATCTCTCCTTCTAAAGAACCCCACTTTCAGTCTCTTTCAATACCACCAAACCAACTCACTTGAACACACTATCAAACCAAACAATCAAACCCCATTTCTCATATGTCCACACTATATCAGACTAAACCAACCCAACACCCATTTCTCATCTCTCCCCACTCCACCACACCCCTTCTGCAATGTGCTTATTTAAATTGGTGCCATAAAGAGCAACAGAGACGCAGAACAACACATCTTTCCCTCTCTCTAGGAGCCCAGCTTTAAAGCCAGTTGTTCTCTTTAATAAATACAAGACCTCCTCTTTTTCCCACTAGCAAGGTCGGCAGCAAGGCTGGTTGTACTCGCAGGATTTTCGAACCAATCAAATTCTTCTCTTTGTTCCACAGCAGCAGAGAGTTCCATGATGATGATAATGATGTTGATGATGACGACAATGACCCATTGCTTTTCTTCTCTATAGCTTTCTCTCGCAGCCTTTGCTTTAAATTTCTCTGATCCTATAAGATCCCTTTCTGAAAGAGTTATTTCTCGAGATCTCTTCTTGTCCTGCTTTGCATTGCAGCTCATCATCACTTTTCTTGACAGAGAGAGAAATAAAGAAAAGAAAAAGAGAAGGAAACGGAGGTCAGATGGGATGGGTATGGGTTTTGCTACACAAAGAGGGAGCCAATGGACTGTACACAAAAGAACTGAGGGGCCATTCACACCCACTTTTAGCTCAAAACACTTGGAGATCATGGAGGGGACTTAAAAAAAAAAAAAGTGTTTTTTTTTATTTTTTTAAATCTCTAAACCTTTCCCCTTCCCCTTTTCCTTTCCACCCCAGATGTTGCCGGCTGAATTTAAATTTCCATTTTAATTATTAAGCGGTCAACTAGTTTAATCATGATGTATCCCACACAACTCTCCGAATGTGATCCAGATGCTAAACTTTCAAGTGTCGTAAAACAACTCCAATCAATTATGCAATTTCATAGTCTCGGTAAAATGGCAATGTATTTGTAAATCAATTATTCATTGTCATCAATTTATTTATAATTGTCAAAATAAACAATTTGTTGGAGTTAGAGTTGAACAAAAAACCAACGAAACCGATTAAACCGACCAAATTGATCAAAATCAAATCGATTGATCGGTTAAGTTCAGTTCGGTTCGGTTTAAAAAATTCAAAACCAATATTGTCGGTTCAGTTTTCAGTTTTATATGATTTTAATCAACAAAACCGAACCGACCAAATAAATATATAAATTTTAAATAATAATAATATGATGTGTTTAAAATAGTTGGTCATATCGATTTTATTTCGGTTTTAGTTGGTCGGTTTGGTTTACGGTTTACCTAAATTCAAATCGGTTCCATTTTGATTTTTTAATGGTCAATTCAGTTTCGATTTGGAAATTTTAAAGCCGACCAAAATCAGTTCGGTTTGGGTGAAAAATCGAATTGTCGATTCGGTTTTCAACCCTAGTTAGAGTGTCGAATGAAGCACGATTAAACTTTTAAGTATCATTTATATACAGTTAGCAGTGAAAAAGTAGATGGAATGAAATTTACACTTTAGAAATCAGCTCTTTCTCTACAAAATCATATGCACAAATAAGAATATGGATAAATGAAATTTTAAAATCAAGATGTGGATAATGAATTAGATCAAGATATAACATGTTGAGATGATTTTGTACTTAAAACTAGTCAATATGTAAATGAGAGTATGAAATTGGAACAATGACACCTTGAGTAGCATTCCTAGCAAATTTATGTGAAAAATAAAATGAAATAAAAAAAAATCAATAATGAAATTTCGTATTTTTAAACAGTAGACAACTTAGATACTATGCGAAGG
Source organism: Berberis thunbergii (assembly GCA_003290165.1). Taxonomy (NCBI): domain Eukaryota; kingdom Viridiplantae; phylum Streptophyta; class Magnoliopsida; order Ranunculales; family Berberidaceae; genus Berberis; species Berberis thunbergii. The sequence continues at coordinate 100,339 of QNQO01000766.1, forward strand.
TCTTCAAGTTTAGGTTGTGTTTGTATATTGTAAAAGATTGTAAAATGTATTTGGGTTATGAGTTTCTCCGCAACTTTTAGCACTTGGCATCATCATGCGAAATTCGTTCATTACTCGTTTACTGAGCCTTATATATTTTAACAAAGATTTTACTTTGTAAAAGCGAACTCATCATTTCAACTTTTCCGTGATCACAACCCTTCATCATCTTCTTGTTACAGCCACCAATTCAACTCTACAAACCTCACCATTATCTCATAACATCACCACCGCCGCCATTGCCATCCCTATCACTACCATGTCATCATCACCACCTTCGCAACCACAACATGCCACCTCTAGCACCACTACCACCACCACCACCACCATAGCACACAATCAATCATCCCCACCTTCAAGGCCATGTTTGCCCCACTGCCAATACCGTTTTCAAAGTCACTGTTACCACCGCGAAATCACCAACCAACATAACATGGCCTTCATAAACAAAATGACATACAAGTCGTACTTTTGCCTCAACATGTTACTTGTTTAACAAAAGTGGTAACCACCACTCACCCAAAACGACAAACAAGTCGTAATTTAACACATTAAGGTGAAACCCTCATTTTATAAATGGTGTCATTAAAATAAATAAATAAATCGAACATCATCTTCTCCAACCTCGTCCACCCACCCTTCTACAACTCCAACCTCAACATCATCTTCTCCAATCTTTCTCCATTTTCACAGCCACCATCCCACCCCATTATCGAACCCATTCAAATAGCAAAACAACCTTCTCCTAGTACACAAATGCTCTAAATGAAAAGAGACTTTGTTGAATGCGAAAGTTTGAGATTTATGGGAGTTTTGAGAGAGATGAACATAGTGTTTTAGGTTGGGGTGGGCATCTTATTCCGCAATCCTGATCCCATCCCAATTTTTTCAGGTCTTATTAGGATAAATCAATTCCATCTTGATCTCGTCTCCTCCCGATCTAGAATGGGATGGGATAGGAATGGAGTTTTCAATCTCACCCATTCCGAATCGAAATTTTTTATATTTATTATTAATGTTTTAATATTTTATTTAGGAATGTTAATTACAAGTGAATGCTCCAAATGTTGGACATCACAACTTACTGGAGTATAGAAAATTTATCTATTGCAACCTAGAAATTATATGTTTATTCTCTCATATCCAATCAACTTGTGTGTTTCTCATAACTTTATGATGATATCTGACATATGCTTGATTTTTCATACAGACTGCTAAGGAAAACACGGATGTCATCATAATGGATGATAACTTTAATACTATTGTGAATGTTGTTAACTTGGGGTCGTGCATTTCATATAAACATTCAGAAATTTGTGCAGTTACAGCTGACAGTGTTGTTGCCCTCGTGATCACTTTTGTCTCAGTGCGTAGGTCCATGTGGCTACCTTTTATGTGATCACGCCTAGGATTTCTATTGTGCAATATCATCATTTTGTCTAGCGCTGGAAGTCCAGGCAGCTTGGAAGAAGTAGGCAACATCTCAATGCATTAATTGTCTAGTTTTGTATGGAAGAAGTATATTTCCAGCTGCAGGCATCATTGTGTTTCCAGCTGATCCTGTCCCGAACTTGTTTGAGATGAGACGAGATTGGGATGAGGTCTATTCCGTCCCGATCCCAAGTGAACATGATGGGATATGGATGAGGTCCATCCCATCCCGTGCTCACCCCTAGTTTCAAGAGAGACTCAGGTTGGAAGGTAGAATAAGAAGAAGAAATTGGGAGGACAATAATTCGTCACTGGGTTTCCGAGCGAATAGAATAATTTTTTTTTTGGGGGGGGGGGGGGGGGGGGGGGGGGGGCGCAGGACGATACACAGAGAGACACTACAAAAAAAGCTTTAATAGCTACGAAAACTAGCGACGGTTTTTTGATACCGTACCTAATTATACGATTAGCAAAATTAGAGACGACAAAAAACCATCAATAATTGCTTTCGATATTGTTTCAACCCATAATTATAAAAATCCGTCGCAAAATATTTAGCGACGGCTTAAAACTGTCACTAAGATTTACAAATAAAAATAATTAGCTACGGTAGCTAATGGATTTAAAAAAAAATATATATATATATATATAAATAATTAGCGACATCAATTGTACCGTCGCTAAGGTTTACAAATAAAACAATTGGTTTTTAAACACTAAAGAATTTAGCTACGACAATTTACCGTGGCTAAGTTTAAGATTTTTTTTATTAGTGATGGCAAAAAACCATGGCTAATTTGTTTTTTTTTAAATTAAACACTAAAGAATTTAGCTACGACAATTTACCGTGGCTAAGTTTAAGATTTTTTTTATTAGCGACGGCAAAAAACCGTGGCTAATTGGTTTTTAAAAAAAATTTAAAAACTAAAGAATTTAGCTACTGCAATTTACAGTGGCTAAGTTTAAGATTTTTTTTATTAACGACTGCAAAAAACCGTGGCTAATTGGTTTTTAAAAAAATTAAATACTAAAGAATTTAGTTACGACAAGTTACCGTGGCTAAGTTTAAGATTTTTTTATTAGCGACGGCAAAAAACCGTGGCTGATTGGTTTAAAAAATTAAACACTAAAGAATTTAGCTACGGCAAGTTACCGTGGCTAAGTTTAAGATTTTTTTTATTAGCGGCGGCAAAAAATCGTGGCTAATTGTTTTTTTGAAATAATTTAAAACTAAAGAATTTAACTACGACAATTTACCGTGGCTAAGTTTAAATTTTTTTTATTAACGACGGCAAAAAATCGTGGCTAATTGGTTTTAAAAAAAAATAAAACACTAAAGAATTTAGCTACGGCAATTTACCGTGGCTAGCTTAAGAATTTTTTTATTAGCGACGGCAAAAACCGTTGCTAATTGGTTTTTTGAACCAAACCCAATCACAGACCATCATCGTCTCCTTCTCCTTCGTCAACCATTCACAACGTTTACCCACTCACCCATCCTCACATACCCCAACGACATTGCAGCTCAACTGTTGTTGTCGTCCCCATCGTCTTCCTCGCCATCACAGCCAACCGTCCGAGCCAGAGCTTTCGATCTGATTTGTTGTGAGAGTTTACAGAAGAAATGTCTCCTTGATCCAATGGTTCTATCCCTGATCGCATCCAATGGTTCTTTCCATGATCGCATTCTCTTCTTTAGTTTACAGAAGAAATGTCTGAAGAACAGAACAGATCAGATCGAAGAATATCAGATCGGATCTTTGATCAGATCGAAGAAAATCAGATCAATCGAAGATATGATCAGATCGAAGAAGATTAGATCAGATCCGAGATCAGATCAGATCGAAGAATAAGATATGATCAAGGTCAATATCGAAGAAAAAGATAAGATATGATCAAGATCGAAGAAGAAGATAAGATCTTGATCAAGATCGAAGAAGAAGATATGATCTTGATCAGATCTGAGATCAGATCAGATCAAAGAAGAAGATATGATCAGATTAGATAAGATCTTAGATCAAATCATATCTTGATCCACCTTACAAACGACGGGTCGAAGTCGAAGATCAGAGATCAGATCCGCCTTCATCTTCCGGATCTCAGATTGAGATCAGAGATTCTTCATATCCGCCTTTTTCTTCCAGATCTCAGATCAAAGATTTTTTTTGTAATTTGGTGAATGTTTTTTTTTGTATTTTGTAATTTTTGTACGTATGATGAATGAAATATTTTTTTTACTGTAGAAGTATTTTTTTGCTATTAGGACCGAGACCGGCCCGTAAATCGGTTAACCGGGACCTCGATTACCCGGTCAACTCGATCCGGTTTCGGGTCTCATAAACACGGGGCCAAATTTTTTGGGCCGATTTTTGGTTTTTATCTTTTGGGCCGGTTACCCGTATTTGCCCAGCCCTACTCTTTAGTGCATTTTAATGTCTGCTTTATGGTAATTGCCTAGCCTGAACCAACCTCTTAACTCGAAATTTGATCTCGAGGCAAGTCTAGCTTGGTTTTAGTTTAGTTTTGGTCAGTCATGGGCACACCTTCTGACTCCCCACTCATCAACTTCACCTTATAATAATTGAGATGATCTATGTATGTTAAACTAGTCAAGATTTCTTGAACATAGTCATTCACTAATTGGTATTATCAGTGGTTGCTATTGGAAAAGGACAAATACATCACATGGGTTCATTGGCAAGTTTCCCAAACTGCATTGTCTCCTCATTAAGACTAGGACAATCCTTCCTTGCAATCCAAACTTCAAGCTGAAGAAAGAAAGAAAGAAAATAAAATAAAAATACAGATGCAAAGGAGTGAAATAAGGAGGGGAGAACAAGTGAAACTTTGGTTGAAAGAAGCTTAGAGATGCAGCCTTTGACATTGAAGTCTGAAGAAGTCCCCAGAATGTTTCAATACCACCTAAACATGTCTCGATTGAGTTTGTGGTATGGGAGCTGTGGAGGATTCGTTCACAATATAGTAACAGGTGTTCTATGGGATCGTAACTTTGTTATTCAGATTCAAGCCATGGCCATAAAAGTTCTGAAAAAAAAAGATGTCCGAAGAAAAGTTGGGTACCTGGTAAGTATGTCATTAATTATTTTTAAAATACAAATTTATATGAATTATTTGCTACTCGCTAATTAATTTTTCTAATTAACATTATTTTTATATTAGTGACGGTAAACAACTGTCGCTAATTGATTTTTTTTAAATAACATTATTTTTATATTAACGACGGCAAAAAACCGTCGCTAATTATTTTTAAAAAAATAACATTATTTTTATATTAGCGACGGTAAAAAAGAACCAGTCGCTAATTGATTTTTGGAAAAAAAAAATATGCACTAAAGAATTTAGCTACGGCAAAAAACCGTGGCTAAGTTTTAGATTTTTTTATTAGCAACGGCAAAAAACCGTTGCTAATTGGTTTTTTGAAAAAAAATAATTATACACTAAAGAATTTAGCTACGACGACAAACGTGGCTAAGTTTTAGATTTTTTTTTATTAGCAATGACACCAAACCGTGGCTAAGTTTTAGAATGGACAATCATTAATAGCTAATTTCATTATAAAAAATGAATTATAATATGTAATTTATAATTCTTAAATTTCATTTGTCAATATGATTTGCAACAAAGTTGTCCCTAAATAGCCACGACAAATACCGTGGTTGTTTTGTCAATTAGATTTGCAATTTAGCGACGGCAAAAAATCGTCACTAAATTGCAAAGGCAAAAAACCGTCACTAAATAGCCTTAGCGACGGCAGAAACCGTCGCTATTTTGCAAAAACCGTTGCTAAATAGTCACGCCAAAAAGGTCGCTAAATAGCGACGGCAAAAACCGTTGCTATTTTGCAAAAATCATCGCTATTTTACAATTAGTGACAGTTTTCGGCGAAATTTTCAACAGTTTAGCGACAAATTTTTTTGAGTTAGCCACGATTTTTTTGCCGTGGGGAATTAGCGACAGGATAGTTTACCGTTGCTGATTCAAATAGCGACGATTAAAGTAGCCACGATATTGCGACGGTAGTTGTGCCATGGCTAAATCATTGCAGCGACAGTTTTTTGACAATTAGCAACGATTTTAGCCGTTGCTGAATCGTCTTTTTTTGTAGTGAGAATAGAGGGGAGTGGGGTGGGGCAGGGTGGAGAGGAAATAAAAAGGGATGTGGTCGATGGTGATGGTGATGTTGGAGTTGTGGAAAGGTGGATGGATGAGGTTGGAAAAGATGATGTTTGATGAAGGTGAATTTTTTAAACCATTATATATATATATCTCGAGACACACATGTTAGTATTTTTTATATTTTGAACCATTGATTAACCTCGAGATACTAATTATCATTTGTTCGAGATCAACATTTTAGCCCCAACCATTAGTAACAATATGCAATACAATATCCAATAAGGGGAATACCCCCAAAATACACCTTGTTAACTTAATCACTAGGAAGCACTGATGCACCAAAAAAAATCAAACGTACCCATATTAGATACACCTCGATACCAATACGACCCTGATACACCCTAAATATAGTCAAAGAGTGTAATCTCATGGTCAATGGGTAGAATACGACTACGATATGGCAAAACAAATTTATTTTCTGTATTTTTCTTTATAAATTGCGAGACTAGAATGAAATATGAATATTTTTCGTAGGATTTGCATGTTTAGAATATATATTGATTAGTTATGATAGCTTTTTTAGTATTTAACAGATTAGTGAAATGACATTCATACGACTTGTTCTTTATACATTTATGTTTATAGTTTATGAATACGATTTATTAATAACTATTATGTTATCATATATTTTTCGTATCCTACAAATTTCCATAGAGATTTTGTATCCGTACCTGTGCCTGTCCCGTGGAACCGCAGCTTGATCATGAATACAGCTATATAAGGAGTGAACTCTGTGGACAAACATGATTCGACAAATTCATTGTTCGACTCATACCAACCGACACAGTAAATGAATTTGGGAAATTCTAAATGTGATGGACAACGAGGGAGGGGGTGAATCCTTCAATCCTGGATGCGTGCAAACTGTGTCTTGAGACTTTTTACGCATCGAGGGGGTGAACGGCTTCAACCCTCCTCGCTGTTAGAACCAAATATGAATTTAGAACAAATTAAAAACCAGAGCTCTACGCATCTTAGTTAATTTCGATTGAGAGATTCTAGATGTCGAGGAAATGGGCGAGGGAGCCTCTCTCGCACGTGCCCGACCTCTGTTTCAAAAAAAAAAAAAAAAAAGGAAGGGGAAATCGAATTTGGGGGAAATAAGAGGTAGGGAACTGTTTCCCTCTCCCCAAATCCATCTCCACACAGAGAAGAGACTGAAGCATCCCTCTCCCCAAATCCATTTCGACACAGAGGAGAAACCGAAGGTCTCCCCAAACCAGACTCGACACAGAGAAGAGAAGAGAAGCTCAAAGCTCCATCACCACCCTCCCAAAAGGTAAAGCTGCTACCTTCTTTTTACTTCATTTTCTCTCTTTCTGGGTGATTTCTTGTTGGGGGTTTCTGGATCTAAGGTTTCTACTTTCTCTAGGGTTGATTTCTAGATCTATGAATCAATTAACTTAAGATATATTTTTTTCAACAACTAGATTTACTGATATGTTGTTTTTGAATCTTGTTCCTTGCAGCGCCTCGGCTCTTCACAGCTAGGATAGCTGCTTTCGATGAAGGTTACTATGCTAACAAAGGAATTAAATTTGTCAAGGGCACACTTGCAGTTGGGTTTGATTTTGATGAAAGTGGAGAGGTAAATACTTGAGCATCCGAGCCATGTATATTGATGGAAGTCGCACCATATGCATGTTTCATATATAGTATTGTTTCCATATTACTGGTGAAAGCAGTTAAGCTGAAGGATGGTGGAGTGTTGGATGCAGACATTGTTGTTGTTGGGGTTGGTGGAAGGCCCTTTATTACACTTTTCAAGGGCCAGATTGAAGAAGAGAAGGGTGGAACTAAGGTACTGTGCTTAGTATATGTAGATGGAGTGATTTGTGAATATGATTCCATGTTAGGTTGTTGGTTTAGAGCTTGGATATATTGCTATATTGAGCTCCAAAGGTTTTATAATTGTGTGTGGGTTTACGTCGGTAAATCCAGTAAGCATGTCGGTAAATCTAGTAAGCATGTTGATTCCATGTTTGAAGACTATAGGATTCTATCTAGCGTAGAAAAATGCTAGATGTTTCTCGATAATGTGGGGGATGCTAAGCCGGGGGTGTGAATCATGACATTGTATACTATGGTATAGTGGCAATACGAATTCGCATTCAATATTGCCTAAATTGAATTACTCATAAATGTGTGTTATTATTCTAAGCTCTCCCTGCTGTTCCCTGCTTTACCTAATACTCATTTTGCTCCTCATTGCAACCTGAGCTGAGAATTTCTTTTTCCTTGAAAACTTGTGTTCCTGAATACTGCTGATAAATACATGTGCGACTATTCAAGTTTTAGGGTTTTTGTTTATAAATGTACGTATTCAGGAGACTGCACCAATCTATGTTGCCACTTTACTTGAATTGGAGATTATGTTTTTTAATTGGACTTGTAAATATTTGATATTGGTTTATTTGTAACATTGTTTCTAGTTGAAGTTGGAATTCATCAGCCCATTTTGTGTTTTAATAATAGAGTTGGAAGTTGTCATTTTGTGCTGTTATACCACAAGCCTGAAAGTGAACTCTTCAATTTATTTATTGTCGAAGCCTTTGATAGAAGTTCTTGACAATATATGATATTTTGTTTAATTTAAATAGTTGGATCTGATTGCGACGATGATAGAATAGAATTGCTTCTATCTCAAGTTAAGGGCAAGGATATCACAAAGCTCATTGCATGTGGTCGGGAAAAATTGGCTTGAGTGCCATCGTGGTGGTGTTGCTGTTGCAGTGGCTGCATCAGGAGCTGGTGGCGCTTAGTCCAAGAAGGCCTTTCCTTTGTTTCGATTAGTCAAAAAGAGTGGCAGATCGTAATAAAACCAGTGGCAATACCGTAATAACCCCCCAGATCTGGGGCAATTCTTCCCACCTCACCCGTTATAGTTTCGAAATGAAGCAACTCACCTTTTCTTAACGTACACAGATATTGCAGGTCGCCCGTCCCATTCTCTCTCCATCTACAAATCTTACATATAAATAAAATCACAACCCCGGAAAGCAAGCAAACGAGATCGAAAGAAAAGAGAGAGAGAGAGAGATTCACATAGCGAACGAGCGAAGAGAAGAGGAGAGAAGAGAAGAGGTTTAGTTGAGGTGAAGCGAAGCAGAAACCCTAGATCTCTATCGATCTCTCTCTTTGGAGGACATTTTGAGTTGGAATACTTGACATTAATGGCGTCGTCGTCGATTCATCGATGCGTCGCAATTCATCTTTGGATCTCAGCGTTTCTTCTGCTTTGCTTACATGGAGATTCCTTCTACTTGCCTGGTGTAGCTCCGGAGGACTTCGAGAAGGTTCGTTATAGTTGATTTGAATTTTCAGATCTATTTGATTTGTTTCTTTGATCTGCTTTGGTTCGTTTTAGATCTGTTGAATTTGATATAATTTGGTGTTAATAGAATGTGATCTTTGAATGTTGAATGATTAGTGATGTGTTTATGAGATTGAGAAGGAAGGAATGGTTAGTGGTTAGAATTTGTGGATTTGTGTTGTGTTTAAGTCAGATTTGGCTTGAATTAGATCAAAATTAGATTGAATTCGAGCTTTAAAAATGGTTGAGCAGCTCATGGATGAGATTTGATGGATCAGTGGTCTGTGTTTCGAATAAGTTGATTTAGACTACAATTAGCTTGCATTGGTCTTTTGGTAAGCAATGTTGGTTTTCAGGCCTTTATTTGAGCTTTAGATATTTGTGAATGTTGAATACCTACAGTTTGAAAAAGTTGAATTTAGACTAAAGATCTTGGCATGATACGCGGCTATGCGCTCTCCCTGGCAAAAGTATCATTTTAGGTACTGAAATTGAAACATGCAAAATTTGTAATGAATACTGTGAATGTAACATTCTTTGGATTTTGGACCAGTTGAAATTGAAACACGCCAAAATTTGCGTTGTATATAAAAATATGAGTAATATAACTCTCCGAGTTGGTGGTGTCATAAAAAGTAAGAAAGGCTTGAGGAATAGAATCATGAGCTAGTTCCTATTATAATAAGTCTTTCCTTGAGTCATTCCTATTATAATGAATGGAAAACTTTTTTTTAATTACATATTAAAAAACGTGGGTAACTAATACTAGTGTGATGATTGTGTCTATATATGCTCGATCAAGGAAAAGGAGCTTGTGATGTGAACTCTCTAAAATGGTGGAATAATAAACTTTCTCATTTGTGAAGAGTTCTTCAGCTTATTTGACTAGTAATAAGCATGTACTTAGTCTTAACGATTATTTATAAAGTAAATCTACTAGGCTTAATGATTATTTCTCACTGCTTTACATAATATACAATTAAATTTCCTCATTTTCATGTCTAACACATTTCTACTAGCTTCATGGTTATTGCTCTACGAATTGAATTTCTCTTGGTACTGCTTTGGTGTAAGCTCTCCCATTAGTGTTTTCTACATCTGCAGAATGCATCCAACTGCAAAACAACATCACTTTCAACTTGATCACAAGCAACCTTTCATTCGTAAAAGCACTTATAGTTGGTCCTACACAGTACTTTTTTGAGAATAGAAGGGTTGTTTATCTAAAGTTGGATGAGATGCCATCCCTGGAATTTTTTTGATGTGAAGGTATGAGCTAAGTTATTAATGCGGTGAAAAATCGCCGATTAATCGCAATTCGGGGTTTGACCAAACCGAATTGGGTGAATCGGTTTAGGTTTAGTGGACACTGATTAATCAACAAGTCACCGATTAATCGACCCAACCGACTCGCTGATTTATCACTATGTATAAAAAAGTAATAACAATAAAAAATAAAAAAACCTAAACTCATGATTCTCATGTCATGACTTCTTTTATTCTTTTGTCTAGAATATATTGGCATAATCCTTTGGATGTGGAGTATTTTTGTTTGTATAAAGTGACCCCTCTAGAAATATCTTCGACGCAAAGTAATACGATTTACCTTCATGGGTTAGTGGGATAGGTGGGTTGGTTCTTTCTGTCAAGTTTGACATTTATTTTGCTTTTGAATGTTTGTCTTGGTAGCTTAGATGTTAAAACAATCTCTGATTTTCTTTTAGTTTCTTTTTAAGTAGTTTGGCAGATAATTAGTAAAGTTATATAGTTATAAATTACACCATTTTGATTAATTATTTATTTTTGCAATCTAAGACGATTAAATTTTAAAAATAATTTAAAAAAATTGACCGATTAATCCCGTTTAATCGTAACTCGGTCCTGGACCGCGTTGCAACCGCTTTCCGATTTAACTGCATAGGGTGTGAGTTGGATGATTTAAAATATGAAGGATGGAACTACACAATGTATCACTCATTGCAAATCAGAACCATCTAAGAAAATGGGAAGAACAATGAGAAACTACCCCATTTTGTTGTTTAAAAATTATTAGGCATTAGATTTTTGCCATGATATTGAGGATTCAGACCCTTCCATATTGGTTTTTGCAGGGTGATCTACTAAGGGTCAAAGTGAACAAGCTGACCTCAACAAAAACCCAGCTTCCATACTCCTTCTATTCTTTGCCTTACTGTCAGCCAGATAAAATAATTGATAGTGCTGAGAATCTAGGGGAAGTTCTTCGTGGTGATCGAATCGAAAATTCTCCTTATGTGGTTAGTAATACTTCACTGCAATTCAGTGGGCCTAACCTGTTTATTATTTTTTATTTAGTTAAATTTTTTATTTATTGCGTATACATTTTTCGTTTTGTTCTGAGCTATTTGATATTGTTCCAGTTTAAAATGAGGCAACCTGAGATGTGTAATATCGTCTGCCGGGTAGTGCTCGATGCAAAAACTGCGAAGAGTTTCAAGGAAAAGATAGATGACGAGTATCGAGTCAATATGTAAGGCTCTGTTTATTACATCCTGTGAGTCATTCTTATAGTTGCAGTCTCCTGTATGAATGCCCTATTTGTTTAATAAGCTTGTCTTCCATTTTATAGGATTCTGGATAACCTTCCTCTCGTTCTTCCAATAAGAAGAATGGATCAAGAATCTGCTATCATATATCAATATGGATTCCATGTTGGAATCAAAGGCCAATACAGTGGAGTAAGTAACAGTTGTTATTAGATATATGAATGCTTATTTGTTTTATATGCAGCTTGGTTATGAATGTAGTTATTATGTATTTACTTTACCATTTACTTGATGCAGAGCAAAGAGGAAAAACATTTTATTCACAATCATCTAGTGTTTACTGTCAAATATCACAAAGATTTGCAAACAGACTCAGCAAGGATTGTGGGATTCGAAGTCAAACCATTCAGGTGTTCCCCGAACCTTCCCTCTTTGAAATCTCCTGATACATTAGTAAACTTTTGGGTCACCACTTTTCATATCCACCATGGGATGGCTCTTTTCTAGTATTTGACTTTCCTTTTTTTGAGGGTTTCAGTGTGAAACACGAATACGAGGGCCAATGGAACGAGAAGACTCGTTTGACTACCTGTGATCCTCATGCAAAACGAGCAGTAACTAACTCAGATTCTCCACAAGTGGTTGAGGACAAAAGAGAAATTATATTCACATACGATGTTGAATATCAGGTGAGACTTTACTACCATCAAATTGCAACAACCTGTTAATATTGAAACCATGTGAATATAATTTCTTTCGTAATGTTTCAGGAGAGTGATGTGAAGTGGGCTTCTAGATGGGATACCTATCTTCTAATGAGTGATGATCAAATCCACTGGTTCTCTATTGTCAATTCACTAATGATTGTTCTCTTCCTTTCGGGTATGGTGGCTATGATTATGTTAAGAACCCTGTACCGTGACATTTCCAAGTACAACCAGCTGGAAACTCAAGAAGAAGCCCAAGAAGAGACTGGGTGGAAACTGGTTCATGGAGATGTTTTCAGACCTCCAACAAACTCAGACCTTCTCTGTGTCTATTCTGGGACAGGTGTGCAGTTCTTTGGTATGATACTAGTTACCATGATGTTTGCTGTCCTTGGGTTCCTTTCTCCATCGAACCGGGGTGGGTTGATGACAGCGATGCTCCTACTCTGGGCCTTTATGGGCTTGTTTGCTGGTTATGCTTCTGCCCGTATCTATAAGATGTTCAAGGGAACAGAATGGAAGAAAATCACTTTAAAAACAGCATTCACTTTCCCTGGAGTTGTCTTCGCCATATTCTTTGTCTTGAATGCTCTCATTTGGGGGGAGAAGTCATCTGGAGCTGTGCCTTTTGGAACTATGTTTGTTCTTGTCTTCCTTTGGTTTGGGATCTCAGTTCCACTTGTGTTCGTGGGTAGTTATATTGGTTTCAAGAAGCCAGCAATTGAAGACCCAGTGAAAACTAACAAGATCCCTAGACAGATCCCAGAGCAGGCATGGTACATGAATCCAATTTTCTCAATCTTGATAGGGGGTATTCTTCCATTTGGAGCCGTCTTCATTGAACTCTTCTTCATCCTCACATCAATCTGGTTGCACCAGTTCTATTACATCTTTGGCTTCCTATTCATTGTGTTTGTCATTCTCATCGTTACATGCGCAGAAATCACTATTGTGCTCTGCTACTTCCAACTGTGCAGCGAGGACTATCTTTGGTGGTGGAGATCATACCTGACCTCTGGGTCATCAGCACTGTATCTTTTCCTCTACGCTGCCTTCTATTTCTTCACGAAGCTTGAAATCACGAAGCCAGTATCTGGGATACTTTATTTTGGTTACATGCTGATTGCTTCTTATGCATTCTTTGTTCTAACCGGAACAATTGGTTTCTATGCATGCTTTTGGTTCACGAGACTCATCTACTCCTCTGTAAAGATTGATTGATCAATTAAAGAGGCGGACAGTGTTTGCCATCTTTGCAAGAGAGTGAACATGTTGGCATCTTGAATGAGACACGGGGATGTCCCCCTTTTGACCTGTCAGAGATTGCATTTGGGCTCAGTTTTGATTATTAAGGTGCTCTCCTTCTGTTGTCATAGAAAAATTGTCACTTCTCAATGCACAGGCTCTTCTAGGTATTAAGAATTCCTCTTCTCCCTTTTGTTTAATTCATTTGTTGTTTTAAAGTTAAATTTCTTTTTTCATTGCTTTGATGAGATCTTTGAGAGGACTGTTACAACCAATCTCACGCATGTACTCATGACTCAAGTTAAGTTAATGATATGCACTTGCCACTCTGTCTTGATTGGTTAAATCTCAATGTTTGTAATATGATACCAGTCTGTTGCACCTGCAGTAACTGAACCTTGTACTGAGCCTTTTTATTTTGGTTATGCCATTCTTATTCCTGTCTCTGTCAACTTGTCTTTCTATATCTGCGTTGACCTTACTTGTCTTCTAAACTTCGTATTGCGATAGTCATTTCATTTTCCAATTTGTATGAAAATCTGAACTGAAGACTTGCGAGATTGGATTGGAAAGCTGCAAAGAATTAGAGCTACCCTAGTGGGCAAAGCAGAGACACCAGAACTTTGTAAAATATGACTTTCAATTATTATATAATGCAAACATGTTTTTAGCAAAGACCAGATGCATCCAACTAAAACATCCTATATCTAAAATCTCTGAAGGAGGAAAATGTGGTATGGTTGACTGCATATAATTGTCTGATTTTATAGAGTTAAAACTGAAAATTCTGCATGAAACTTTTGGTTGTAGAAATATGCATTAGAAAGATCAGAGATTTGTTGTTGGGCTCGATGGATTCATCAGCCATTTATTGGTTTGATTGTGCCTTCCGATCAGATTTTCTTCACTTATTGGTAACATATGCAATTGTCAAGACACTAGCGAGCAATTGCCATCAGGGACGGAGCCTTTTCTGCGACAAGGACTGAATAATGCTGTGTTTGGGTTTTGAGAGAAAATAATTGCAAGAAGGTATAGATAGAGTGAACTAGCCTTTTTCTTCAGTTTCCCTCTCAATCAACCATTTCCCTTGCTGGTTTGACAAACATCTCAATTCAACAGCACCAAAATGAGCTAGTTTTACAGGCTAGATGCACATTATTATCTTGTGCAGTAAGTGTGGTGAACCCAATGGCCTTAATTGAGTAGGTTTTACTATTGTTATTATTATTGTTTTTGTTGTGACTGCAGTGTTTTCAGTGTTTGTTTGGCCACAAATTGCTGTTAAGAATCTATATGTTGAGCCCCCTTCTTCTCATGTTTATGCAAGTTTCAATTATTTGTATACCACTGGGTTGTTGATGATGCAATGATGTAATCCATCATCGATCATCTTTCATTTATATTGCACGGAACTGACTTTTAGTATATAGTAGCTAACAAATAAATCGTAGTATTTGCCAAGAAACACTCGAGAATAAATATGTATCACTTGTGCTTAACTTCTCACAAAACAAATTTGTAAAAACCAAACGAGCTTCCCTCCACATTTCATCAAGTGGTTATGCTACAGAGCGATGGATGTTTAAGTTGGGGACAATATTATTGTAGGCTGCGAAGTGGTTCTGGGGGCGTAGCTACCTTCAACACGAATTCAACACGCACGGTTGCACTACCCACCATCCACACCGTAGCAAGCAACGAACTTTTAAAAAGAATCAAGAAAAGTAATGTGAAGCCACTTTCCCTCCAAATCATATTCTTTCCTCAGCTTTTTCTTCAAGATAGCAAAACACACAGATCAGATCGTCTCGCCAACTTTTTCTTTTCAGATAAAAAGATTCAACACTAAGCTCATCTTTACGTCTCTTTAATCACCCATTAATTATTCTCTAACTAATTCATCCAAATCTAATAAAGCATATTTGAT
This sequence comes from Berberis thunbergii, assembly GCA_003290165.1. Lineage (NCBI taxonomy): Eukaryota > Viridiplantae > Streptophyta > Magnoliopsida > Ranunculales > Berberidaceae > Berberis > Berberis thunbergii. The sequence continues at coordinate 115,726 of QNQO01000766.1, forward strand.
CTTCCTTCCTTCGCTTATAAGTTATAACTGTTAATCTCACCCACCTCTTCACGTTCTCTCAATCTCTTCTCTGAAAATGTCTTCAAGACTCTTCTCTATGAAGTCGAACTCTAACCAGGTTTTGTTAATTTCGTTTGCAATATCATCCTCTTCATGTCTTATCATTGCCTTCATCATCTTTTTATTATACCTGTTGTACTCATTTATCCGAAGATCTCGAACTAGCCCTTTTGATTTGAACGCGCAGTCTAAGTTGCAAAGGTTTTCTTACAAGGAACTGAAGTTGGCTACGGGTTCATTTGATGAGGCGAATTTGATTGGGAAAGGTGGGTCTGGGATTGTGTTTCGCGGTGTTCTTTGTAATGGAAAGGCTATTGCAGTTAAGAAGCTGGATGCTTCAACTTTGCAAGTCGAAATGGAGTTTCAGAGCGAGTTGCAAATACTTGGTGATTTAAGATCACAGTTTGTAGTTTCTCTTTTGGGCTATTGTGTTGAGAAGAAATGGAGGTTTTTGGTTTATGAGTTTATGCCTAATGGGAGTTTGCAGAAACTACTATTCAAGGAGAAATCTCTGGTGTTGGATTGGCAGCGGCGCTTTCAAATTATATTGGATGTTGCACGGGGTCTCAAGTTTCTGCATCTTGGATGTGTTCCACCAGTCATTCATGGTGATGTGAAGCCAGGGAATGTGTTATTGGGAGCGGACTATCGGGCCAAGATTTCGGATTTTGGGCTGTCAAGGACTAAAGTTGAAGGCGAATGCAGGATCAACTTGTTTAGTCAAGAACTGGGTCTTAGTAGAGAGCTTTCGAAGTCTAGAACTCGGGATCTTTCAGGTACTTCAGCACAAATAGCTCCCATTGAGTTGGAGAACAATAGTACCAAGGTAGTGGCTGATCTATCCTTGCAAGTTTCTTCTTCGAAGAACAATATGAAGACTTTGAATAGTAATGCTGAGAATGAGAATGATTTGAAGGATCCCAATGTGAATAGGGAAGACTGCAAGAAGTTTATTTCTTTTGCCGAGCTCTGTGGTTTGATCAGAATAAGGAGTTGAATCCCAGTAATTCACTTGTAGATGACACCAAAGTCGTTGGCAAGACATTGGCAAAGGATGGGACTAGTGATTCATTTCGTTATCTTATGGAGTGGATCAGTGGTCAGATTCACTCAAATAGGAGTTTCCATTCAGATCAACCGGATTTAGATGTTTGTGCTCAACTGGAAAAATCAGAAAGTAGAAATGAACCAAGTTTTGAGGAACTCATAAAGCGAGAGAGCACTCCAAGGAAGCTCAAAGCCAAGTGGAAGAAAAGGTTCAAGATCCCACATCTGAATGTGCAAGGATGTAGCTTATGTAAACGAAGCAAAACTACTTTACAGAATGGTTGGAAGAACACGAGGACTCATTCTTCTAATAGTGAGATGTGGAGTGGGGAGCACTTAAGCCGGGAGCTGAGTAGCAATACAAGCACAAGAGGCACTGTTTGCTATGCCGCACCTGAATACAATGTAACTGAAAAATCTGATATTTATAGTCTCGGGGTTCTGATCCTTGTGATCGTTTCGGGTAGAAGGCCTTTGCATGTTCTGTCTTCGCCCATGAAGCTCAAGAAGGCGAATTTGGTAAGCTGGTGTAAACTCCTGGCTCAAGGAGGAAATGTGTTGGAACTTGTTGACGCAAGACTAAAAGATGGATATAACAAGGAGCAGGCTAGACTTTGCATAAATTTGGCTCTCCTTTGCTTACAGAAAACACCAGAGTTGCGACCGAGCATTGATCATATTCTCAAGATTTTGAAAGGCCAGGTGGATCTCACTGACATGCCAGTTGAGCTTACTTCAACCTCCAAGCGCTTCAATAGATCAAGACGAATAGGTAAACTTGATTTGGAGTAAGATATAGTCTCTGTCACCTTACCTTCTGCTCCTCTGTCGAAATGCTTGTATAGATTATGGTATAGAAGACATGTAAAATAACTATTTTCTTTGTAAAAATGTTTATAAAGACTCGAATAAATTGGTTTGGAGAGGTATACATGTACTTTGACAGATGTTAAATAGATGTTAGTATCTTACTAAGATTATAAACTGAAGTGCGATGGAGTACTTTGGCGCAATTGTTACATTTCGCGCAGTTAGCGCTCTTTGACGGAGTTACCGACTCTTATGATCGACTAACCCATGTACAAGTGCTGTTCACATGGAACCTTTCTCCTCTTCGGCCTTCAAAGTTCTCATTTGAATATTTGCTACTACCACCAAACTCTGCACCGAAGGAAGCTCCGATCGGGTTCATGCCCCAGATTTTGCAGCTACCACCGAGCCTTTCTACTCACCAGGCCTGATAATTGCCCCAACAACTGGGTATGGGTCATGCGCTTAAGCGCCATCCATTTTTGGGGCTAGTTGATTCTGCGGGTAGTTGTTACACACTCATTAGCAGATATCAACTTCCATGACCACCGTCCTATTGTCTTAATCGATCAACGCCCTTTCTGGGTTCTAGGTTAACGAGTAATTGGGCACTGTAACTCGGCTTCTGATTTATCCCGCATTGTCTGTTCTACTTACAAAAAATGACCCACTTGGAGCTCTCAATTCCATGGTACGGCTCAACAAAGCAGCCACACCGTCCTACCTATTTCAAGTTTGAGAATAGGTCCGAGTGTTGCGCCCTCGCTGCCTCTAATCATTGACTTTACCCGATAGAACTCGTGCTCGAGCTCGAAACTATCTTGAGGGAAACTTCATATTCTATTAGTCTTTCGCCCCTATATCCAAATCAAACAAACGATTTACACGGGCCTCCACCAAAGTTTCCTTTGGCTTCACCCCACTCTGGCATAATTCACCATCTTTTGAATCCTGACATACATAGTTCACCAGAGTATTTGGCGTAATTTTACCAGAACGTCAGCGATGAAAATGTAACAATTTTGTAGTAATTTTCACTGACCTACATTCCCAAGTGTAGAAAGAACTGATAAACTAATAACACTTGATGCTCTGCATAATCATTTTCTTTAATTTAAACTTTGAACTAAAGCCAATCTTCAAATTAACAAAATCATCACAAAGATTAGGTTACATTGAAGTTTGAACTTCAAACAATCCATTTCTTCCTAAAACACCCTTCCGACGAACGAATACTACCAAAACTGCCACTGAAGTATCAGCCTCATCAGCTCCTCCTATTTATAACCCACATGGAAATGAGAGACAGAAGAAAAAAAGACACATAGTTATCCAAAAAAAAACAGTAAACATGTCGGATGCAGGATCTCTCCTCCTTAGGCTCCTACTCTTCTTCTGCTGCGCCAGTTTCATTGGCGCGACAGACCACATAGTTGGAGCTAACCGGGGATGGAACCCAGGGATCAACTACATTCTCTGGGCCAACAACCAAACCTTCTATGTTGGTGATCTGATCTGTAAGTTCCACACATTCTGATATCTCTACGACCAATTTTATATTGTATCTAATTCATGATTTGGGTTTATATTATAGCTTTCCGATACCAGAAGAACCAATACAATGTGTTCAGAGTGAACGAGACTGGGTATGATAACTGCACTACTGAAGGTGCCTTGGGGAATTGGAGTAGTGGGAAAGATTTCATCCCACTTAACTTTGCGAAGAGATACTACTTCATTTGTGGTAATGGGATGTGCTTCAATGGGATGAAAGTGTCTGTGCTTGTTCATCCACTCCCCTCGCCGCCTTCTGGGTCTCCTAATGATGTAAAGAAAGTTAAATCTGGTACTGTAAGGGTTGGATCTGGGGTTGCTGGAGCTGTCATGGTGGTGGCTTTCATGCTTTCCAGCTGGTTTGGGTTTGGAAGCTTGTGATCTTTGATTGTTTGAGCTTGTTTTTTGTATTTGGTTTCATTGATTATGGATCTGATTTCTACAATGGGACGAAGGTCTTTTTTTTTTTTTTCAAGAATTGTAAGCAATGGAGTAGTCAAGAAATTGTTCACCACCTAAGTTGTTATGAGATGTAAATGGCCAGAATTCCAATGTGTATTGCTGGTAATTTGTCCTCAATTTTAGCACATCAAGCAAATGTTGTGTTTTTTTTTTTTTTTTTTTTTTGTCATTAAATTAGCATTAGCACTTTAATGCAACCATCATCATCATTAAAGCCCATTTTCGATAATCTCGGGGCTGACTACACGTGTTGTGGTTCTCAAAAAATGCATAGTGAATCACAAATGTTGAAATAATCCTACATTATTGCTCAAAGTTGAAATAATCCTACATTATTGGTCTTAATTTTCTGAGTTTCTATAGTGAATCACAAATGTTCTGAAATGGGGAAACATTATACCTAACTTGTGGGGATGTTTAGGCATTGGTGGGTATGACAATGGGTTGGCTTTGACTAGTAGATATATATATATATATATTTTTAAATACTAGGATTTTTATTATTTGAAAAAATCTTTTACATCAGTCGGGGGTACATGATGACTTTACCCGATAAAGAGAACCAGAGGATATACATCATAGCAAACCCAAAATAAATAGTGACCAAACCCCTCGATCAATGCCTATACTTGCTGTTACTTTTCTTAGTTTTAGATGATCTACGAGGATATACCTTGATGTCTTTGACTAGTAGATATACTAATACCAAAATTGATGAAGAGTACAATTATATCTCTTGTATTCCTCTGTTATAGAGGTTGAGAAGTGATTCTACAGAGGAATATTTGTATGTGTGCGATATGTGTATGCATTTGTCGATATTCTAGTTGTCCATATTTTGCATCGAATGGTTTACAAGGTAGACACAAATGTGAAGAACAAACCTATTGTAAGCAACACTACATGCTTGTGATTTCTTCGGTAGTAATGCACCTTCTAATAAAAAAAAACTGAATGTTTCTTCGCAATGACATATGAAAGTAATTTGTATACTTTCTTGATTAGAGATACATGAAATACACTGACCACTATTGCTGCAATCACATTACAAAATGTAATAAAAACTCTACAGGAAGTGAGATAACAAACACGATTAGCTTTCAAGAAACCTAGTGATCTCCAATTCCTACACGAAAAACTGATTCAGATAGACTTTGGAGCATAAACTCAGAAAAAGATCGACTAAAATGTATTTAAGCACAACAACATAACGTATGTCTTCTCCTTTATTTCGCTAAAACCTTGTTTGTCAATGTACTAATGCTTGTGAGTGGTATCCTTATCGGTGACACCAGCTGCAACCTTGGCAACATCATAAGCGGAGGCTTCAGGCTTTTTGTTAGAGTAAAGTGTGAAGTAACCAATGGTGGCAACCAATACAAAACCTCCTACAGCCATTCTCACAGGGCAGAAGGGGAAGCTGCGCCGTTGATGCAATACTTCCCCTGGTGGAGCTGGAGACCCTGGTGGTGGCTTATGCACATGTTCTGAACTCATCTTCCCTAGCCCGTCTCTATTTCACTAATTCTGGTTTCTATCTCTCTGAAATGAAGAAATGTGATATGGTCAGAGTTAGGATAAATAAGAAGATTGATCGAAAAAAAGTTATTTACATGGAGACGCGAACCTGTCAGTATTAAATGAAGCATTTTTCCTAATTACCCTCTGGTAAAGACACGCCATTTCTTACATTTGCATGGATTTAGGATCAATTACATAATTGTGGTTTGGATTTGTTAAAGAAAATTCAGGTATAAGTTTTTAGTCTCTGTGGTCCCTGTGTTCCTCAAAAATATTTTGGGGGATTATGGTTATTCAGTTATTGATCATTTAGAAAACAAATCCATGGATAAGCCCATAGGCCTAAGCTTCTCAAATTAGCCCAACCCTGCAAAGCCCAAAAGACAGTGGTCCAAGATTGACTGAAACGGTCAAAACACACTGTCATCCACCGCCACCAAATTCAGTGACAGAGAAGGGCAATTTCGTCCCAAAATTCTAACAGCCACTTTTTTTTTTTTTTTTCTTTTTAACTTTTTCAGTTTTTACGCTTCCGTTTTTTCACGACAAATCTGCAACCATTGAGCCCCAATGCATGCCAATATCAAACAGGGCGTTCCATTAATCCGGACCAAACTCCAACCTATAATTCAGGGAATGCGATTTCTTGAAAAATGTTGAAATTTTATGAAAAATATTGTAATCGACTCCGAAAATCTCAAAATGAACTTTGATGATGATGATTTAGTGTTCCAATTTTAAATTGGAGCTCTTATAGGGAGTGAGAGAAGGAGTTAGTGTCAAAATTTTGTTATACAAGTAATCAGAAATTCTAAATGAGCGAGGAAATCAGCGAGGGGAGTGAAGTGGAGGGGGAAGAACCATTCACTCTCTTCGGGATGTGCGTAAGAAAAATCAACACGTACATTTCAAGGGAGTGAGTGATTCTCCCCCCTCCACCAAGTAGTCAACCCGGGCTGGAAACCCAGGCCATTTAGAATTTCTGAATATGTAAATATTATAATCAAACTTTTACGTTTTTTATGTACACAACGACTTGCCGAAATTATCTAAAAAATGAAATCACATTCACAATCATTACTCCGGACCTAATCCAACGGCTAGTTTCCTCTACTCTCTATAAATACAATCTAAATACTCTGAAGCAACTCACTCTCTGAACTCTCTGTTTTTGCTTCTTCTTCGTTTGAGCTCACATTTGTTGGTCTACAATGGCGGTCTCATTCAGACTTCTTTCATCTTCTTTGGTGGCTGTTCTTCTCTTGACTATCAGTCTAGCTGAAGCTAAGGAGTTCTTGGTTGGAGGCAAATCAGACGCTTGGAAGATCCCATCTTCTCAATCTGAAACACTCAATCACTGGGCCGAAGCCACTCGATTCAATATCGGCGACTCCATTGGTGAGTTATTTACAATGGGTTTTCAGAGATTTCTATTTTTTCTCATTTTCTTGTTGCTCTGTTTCTGACATTCCGGGTTTTGTTGTGCTATGTTTTGTTGTACAGTGTGGAAATACGACTCGACGCAAGACTCAGTGTTACAAGTGGACAGGAGGGCATACATGAACTGCAACATATCAAGCCCAATTGCTGAACACAAAGACGGAAACACCAAGGTTGAGCTTACCAAGTCCGGACCATACTACTTCATAAGTGGAGCCAAGGGGCACTGTGAGAAGGGGCAGAAGTTGATTGTGGTGGTCATCTCTCATAAGCACAGGGCACTACTTGCCCCTGCACCTTCTCCTATGGTGTTCGACGGTCCTGCAGTCGCTCCTACTAGTGTTGCTCATGGATTGAAGAGTGGGTTGATGGTGGTAGTCTTGGGTAGCTTGGTGGGTATGGTTTTCGCTTGAGAGATGCCTCAGAAAATTCTACACAGCCTGGTCAGAGAGCACCAAGTTGTGCCTACGAGGGTGTTCCACACGGGATCGGACCAACTCTACCTTTTTCCAATTTCTCCAAACCCGGAAAGAAAAGTAGAGTGGTACGATTACGTGCAGACCATCCTCTTAGGCACAAAATAGTGCTCTCGGACCAGACTGCATAACAGAGATCATAGTATTACATTTACAGGAGAGGCAGAGAGGTTTGTTTACATCTGGAGTGTTATGGGAGAGGGAAATCTTGATTTCCTTTTTTCTTATATGATGTTATGGTGATATATGTATGTAGTGACTTTAGATTGTAATGAAATTTATTTATTTGTTTAATCTCTTGTGTGACCAATTGTATGTTGCATTGCTCTGTTTAAGCCAACCAAACTGATAAAAACTAGAAATTCAGAGCAACCAAATGGATATCATTCGTCATCCAAAATGATTGTTGATATCTGATCTGAATAAGGTAAAACCCAAATTCGATAGCGCTACTGGATGTCCGACGAACAACCCTAAATTCTAGATTTTACTAAAATGCCTTAATCTTCTAGCAACTAGCTAAGTCAAGCAAAATTAGATTTGGAGTAAATCAACAGCAAAAATATCCTTTCTTTAAGATTTGGAGTAAAGCAAAGGAATTATGAGAAACATTCATTGTCTATTAACCATGATTGAGATGGATTCATATGGTCATTAATGAAATGTAACCTACAATAAATTGTATTCGTAAAAAGTCAATACATGATGAGTTCGTCGTGATCGAATCCATGTCTCTGTCTATTCAGCAGAGCTTTCTCTCATCCTCTTAACTTCCAGGCTGGGCTAGACCATACTCCAAAGATTTTATGCATATCTTGAGGTTGTAAAAAACTCCTCTAACGATGCCACATCATTCTAGTTGCAAAACATGGTTACAGAACCTGGTTTCCTAACCTCACTTTTCATCTATTGGTTCTTACTAGTTTCTGTTTGCCTAGTGCTGCTCCAGAGTGAAATTCCTTCATTTTAGTTCATGCACCTTCCACATTCTAACAGTCCATTCTCTTGCAACATTGTCCAACAAAATGTCAATCATTTGGTCTGCCATTTACACCCCATTTTACATGGATTGCACTCAACTGCATGTGTACTGGTGATGAAGTTGTAGTTCACGATGAAATTTCCACATCTAGTCTTGTTCATGGTGAAAATGACTAAACCACCTTACCATGATATTCGATGCGATCAAAACTGTGGCCTAGATTCATATCCATATGATTCTTAGACTGGAATTTGGCTCCCTCTTCTTACCAAGTTAGCATTACTGCATATATGACAACAGAAACTATTTCAGTTATTCAATCAAACGTTTCAAACATAATAATAATCTTATAATCATATATATCATATACGTGGCAAATAATATTATAATCAAGCTCTTTTTTAGATAAAATCGTAATTGCCAAACTAGACAATCACATAATCTAGCAAGTCAAGAATCACATAAACAAAAACCATAGTCCATACCAGGCAATTGATCATTTGATCTTCAGGCATTCCTTTGCTTGAAGTGGACATTCTTTATAACAACAACCTCAATATTCTCCGCGTATCTCTTCTCTTTCCCCTTCGATTTTTATCACCTCCCATAGGCTCCTCAAAGAGCTCAGCTTTGAATCATCTGGGAATCCCCTCAATCTCATATCATCATAAAATTTATTAGCTTTTGCAAGCCAACCTCAAAGTGCTAGTCCTCTTACCATACAATTATAATGTGCAGAATCGGGCTCTACTTTGTACTCGAGCATTTCAGCCCACATCCTCACCGCATTACCTGGCTGATCCAGTTTGAGCAACTTGTTAAGAATCAGGAGAAATGTATGCCCATTAGGACCACAATCCGCTTCATTTGTTTAAGCCGCTCTACAATTCCTTCTATGTCTTCACCCTCAACCTCAACAAAGGCATGATATGTATCAATTGTTGGTTTGACGTTCTCCCTGACCATACTAGCTAATATACTCCGTGCCTGCTCTGGCTTATCAGCTTCACATAGAGGAAATACCATGGAATTATAAGTAGTAGACTCAGGCTTGAGACCTGCTTCTTTAATTTTTTCTACTACCTTAAAAGCTTCCTTCAAGCAATTGTCTCGAGTTAGTACAAAGATTTTTCTGAGTTGTAGACCTCAAGAACTGGGATCCAACCTCTTTTCTTCATCTCATCGTACAGTCTTTGAGAGTCGAATAGGTTTATCAACCTTCGAGAAACACGAGATCATGTGGGTATAAGTAGTTGCATTTGGCCTGATACAACAGTTTGACATTTACCTCCATATTCTTTTGGCTTCAAACACATCAACAGTGATGTTAGACCACCCATTTAGAATTATGTTAAAACCTCAGTTTCCAATGGGAAGAAATTCTTGTTTAGAAACATATACTCACTCTTCAGCCTCTTCGATGTTCTCATTCTTACAGAGAGCATAGAGGAGGATGTAGAAGGCCTTGGAATCTTATGTTACTCTAAACTTCTCCATAGCTTGAAAGGTTCAAATAGCTTTGCTTGGATAGTTCGCATCTGCATAGCTTATCATCAGAAAAGGAAATATCAGAACAAGCCTTGAGCAAATATTTTTATTTCAAGTGTAAAATATCAGTATGAAAACTTTTGGAAGAATGCAAAACAAAACCAGTAATTGGGGTTCTTTTACGAAAATTACGCAGAAAATTCTGACCTCGTGAAGCCAGCAGGGTTCGAATATTGAACATGTAATACCATCCGCCACAAGCTTACTAGGTGAGCTGATACCGCATTGGCTTGTAAAAACCTTTCATTGTCAAATAAGAACAAATTTAATTTCTTGAAGCTTATGAATTGGAGATAAGCAATCTCACCTCTCAATCATGATGAACAATGCACGTCGAGCATCCATCAAAGATTGAACCAAGTTGCGAATAAGGTGCCACGCAGTACCAAACTTCCTCTGCTTACCCAACACCCAAACCATCAAATCCGGAACTCATCCATTATTACACCCCCATTTCTCACCCCATTTGAATGCCAACAAGGCCAGTTCCCAATCATTTCTAAGCACCCAAATAGCTGAAAAAACCAAACTTTCAGTTAACTGCACACCAGACTCATCAAGAGAAGCCATGGCTTCCATTTCTGACTCTAGCCCATTGGTCTTTCTAACTAATTCGACAACCCCATCAATGCCTGGTTCATTAGGAAGGTTTGTTTGATCATTTTCAAGTGATTCGAAATCGATTGGATTGTAAATGGATTGATTGGTGAAGAAATGAAAGAGCAGAGGTGGTGTTTGAAGAAATGTTTTTATCATTTTTCTACTGGGTTTCCTTCTTTACCTCTCTTACAATAATTAAATTGGTGGAAAACAGCGACCATCAGTCACTGCACAAAGATTTTACATTCACCTTTGCAGTGATAAAGACTGTTGAGATTTCTATCTTACCAAGTACAATATGCAATACCCTGTAAAAAAATTATTGCAAGAGAGGTAAAGAAGCTTCATTTTGTTCCATGGAGTGAAATTTATCTCCTCCTCTTCTGCTGAAACAGAGCAGAGGTTGTTGTGTTTGAGACTTAGGAGTCTGAGATGGGTGAGTTGAGTAAAGGGTTTGATAGAACTAGTGAGACCCAAGTTTTAGAGAACGATTCGTTTTTGCAAGTAACCCCAAGCCATCACCCGGAACAGGGGTGGGTTGAATTGGACCAAGAGGTGAGGGACTTGGAATTGTCGTATGAACTGTGCTTGAATGCAAGTAAGGGTTCGAAGTTCGACGACGAAAAAGAAGAAGAGGAGATTGTTGTGAAGGAGAGCAAAAACAGTAGAAGAAAACAAAGCTCAAATTTCTTCTTCATCTCTTCTTTGCTCTCTCTAACAAGAGTGTTCCAGTTCTGAATCAGAGGGTAGAGCGGATGGTTGTTGCCAAGTCTTTTGCTAAGATCTTCTGAACCTCTGTTTTATAAGTCGCAAATCATTAAAAATTGTTGATTTATGATAATGTGCCCCTCATTGCTCGATCTCTAGTCCCTTTTATCTAAAATTGAATTGCATTAGGCATATTGATAGTCGCTGGTATAGGTAAAGGATCGAAAACTTGAGAAAGTAACGGTGTAAAGTGTAAACCATACGGGTGTAGGCCAAGAGGGACTCGGGAGAAACACAAAAATCAGCTTTTCAGACCAGTTTATTGTTACCATTAATCATACAAACTACTGAAACGACGATATGGCTAGTACTTAACCAACCAAGTTAGTCGAAAATAAAGCTGCACAATCCCGCAAGGATATGAAACACGAAATGAAATGACGTCTTGACACAATATGAAACCATCCAGAATTAAGAAAAACATCAAACGATGAGGTCATAGGGAACGAAAACTACAAGTTTCCATGGCAAGTTGCAACAGTACAGTTCTAAGGAAAGCAGACTAAACCCAATGGCAACATAAACTCTGATCACTTGAGGAGTGTCTTCACAATGGACTTCACATTAAGCTTCTTCAGATCAGTGTAGGACTGTCCACAGCCAACAAACATCACGGGTGCTCCAGAGATGTAAACCATAGAAAGCGCAGCTCCAACCTGCAAACAGCCAGGTTTTAGGACAAATCCATAGGTAGGAACGCCAAATATACCAGCAATTGCATCATTTTAAGTGCTTACCTTGTCATCAATAGTGTCAAACTTGGTGAGCAGGATTCCGTCAATCAACCTTGCATTTGGTGAATTGGAGAGGTCTGCCAATTTCTGCATTCGAGGAAAGGTAACGTCGATCAAATCAATCAGATTCTCAATGAAAGACAAAGATAAATCCACTGAATAAATTTTCAGATAAGAGGCCTGGGATATTTGAAACAGACCTGATCGAACTTTGATAACTGATCGACAGCATCATTTCCCACCAGTGCTTCACCAACAAACAGAACAAGATCAGGCTTGTTCAGGTAGATGAGCTTAGAGAGTGCTCTCATCAATGGTTCGTTATCCTGGTAGAACAGAAAACATCGCCTTGTTAGCCATTCTAGACAGAGCATATATCCAAATTATAAGTTATAGCATCAACTTAAGCTAAGTACCTAAACAGCAAGAAAAGATTATATGAAACAAGAAGCAATAAACAGAGTCTGACAATTTAGTGAACTGCTACAACCATTTGTCTTGCCCAACATCATTCTTGATAATTTAGAATGATAATTCTACCCAGGACTTTAGTCTAGAACAAGTTAAAACAATTTACAGTCTAGAATAGATATAGAAAAACATGGGAGAAAAGAACATACAGAAAAAGGTAAAATACACAGATAAATGTAAACTAAACATATGATGAATATTTTAAAGATTATTCTTTAATCTGTTTAATAGATTGATACAGCTTCAAGCCAGTTTCCTGGTTTACACTTAGAGTTTAACTGGTTAAGATCTTAAAGATCAGAATTAAGAATAAAATTTAATGAAAATGAAATATGCATGAAATATACTTTTATTATTAAAGACTTAAAGAAAAGACTTGCATAATAGAGAAGGAAGGGTTATAGGGGAAGAAAGCTTCTAAGGTTTACATCAGAAGAGGGGTTCTATTTCGTCTATAAGATCTAACATACCTTATAGGATTGGCCTGATATTGAATAAAATTTAATTTATCCAATTCTGCCATAGGATCAAAATCGTTACTGTCAGAAATCAGCACTAATGTCTGGATTAGACAAATTGTTGATTCAAGATTTAATGCAACCAATTTGTTGAATCAATTGATTTGGTGTTGTTAAAACATTTTGGTCAATAGACATAGGTGTAAAGTATGTTATTGGCTTTGTTTCAACAGATTGTTTTTGTAAAATTTGTTCTTGATTCGAAAGGTTTTGTTGGATTTGATCTTGTATCATTTTATCAAATTTCATGAAGTAAAATGTTTGTATAATTATTTTACCTAATCCTTTAAATGTATTATCCGTTGCTGGATCTTTAAAGGGTGAGGCAATTAATTCATGACCCAAAATTGAGAATTGAATTTCCTCAATGTTGGTGGAAATTGACCACTTATGGTGGTTTGCAATCACTAAGAGAGAATTAAACACAACAAAAGGAAACACTCTTTTTATTCAAAGAGAAAGGAGAACAATCTCAACTCACACTTCTACTCTCTTATTTCTCTCTTTGTTTTCCACACTTAGAACACATACATCCTCTACCTATTTATAGGTAAATGGTAATACAACAAGTCTACAAAGGAGGCTAATAAATTCAACAATGGTGGCTATGGTTGGTACAACAACCATGGTTGTTGAAGACCAAGGTTGTTGAAGGCCATCTAGAAGTTAAGACCTTCTAGATTAAGTTTATTTCCAGCAAATTCCCCCCTTAAACTTAATCTAGAAGGTCTTAACTTCTAGATGGCCTTCAACAACCTTGGTCTTCAACAACCATGGTTGTTGTACCAACCATAGCCACCATTGTTGAATTTATTAGCCTCCTTTGTAGACTTGTTGTATTACCATTTACCTATAAATAGGTAGAGGATGTATGTGTTCTAAGTGTGGAAAACAAAGAGAGAAATAAGAGAGTAGAAGTGTGAGTTGAGATTGTTCTCCTTTCTCTTTGAATAAAAAGAGTGTTTCCTTTTGTTGTGTTTAATTCTCTCTCAGTGATTGCAAACCACCATAAGTGGTCAATTTCCACCAACAACTGGTAAGAGGGGGCAAGATTGATTCTTTATTTTGATTCTCAGAAGTGCGCCAAACTTTAGAATAAGTTTTTATGACATTAATGTTTTGAAGATAGATGTTAAAATACCAATCAAGGAATGGTAAATTTTCTTTCATTTCTTCACAACATTCATAAAACTGTTTTCCTAGATCTGTTCTTTGAGAATCAGTTGTTTGAGCATAAAACTGTTGTCGTTTTTGCTTATTGATTTCTTGCATGAATTCTTGTTTTATATGTTCTTTGTTTAATTCAAACGGAACAGACAAAACATTTAATTGAGGAGGAAAATTCATCTTAGATTGTGTTGGTGATTGATTTTCATTTTCTTGTTCAGGAGGATTGTAAACAGGTTGAGGATCTGCGGGTATTGAGGATTTGTCCTAATGTTCGCAAGATCAAGATGGGGAAGAACATCTGGTGTAGATGTTCTGGGAAGACGAGAGGGAGCAGTCCTGAAAGACGCTTCAGATCTACGTCCTGATTGAAAATCTTGGGGATGAAGTCTAGTAATCCTATCTTTAGAAAATTGTAATTCAACTGTACCATCAGGTAAAGTTATTACTTGATAAGCTGACTAGAAGGAGGTTTTCTACGAGCAGCCTGAACCTGCCATGTTTCAGGTAGGGTGCCTTGATTCCAGTGTATTGTTTTGGGAACAATAACACTAGTTTTGTCCTTGTTGGCCTGAAACAGGATAGTGTATCCTTTGTCAGACTCCATTAAAGTTTTTGGGCTTAACTGAGTTTTCATGCCCTTGTATGTAATCTTGTAAATAAGAGCGCGAGGTTCAGATCCTTCTAGCATATCAAAGCCAGAGGTCTGGAGATTGAGAGTTAGTGTTTCAAGGATATTTGGATCCTTAAGGGACACTGAGAAATTGGGGTAACAGTCGAAATAGACTGGACCCATGGCCAAGGTTGATTCTGCAATTCCAAGCAGAGAATCATGAAACCTATTGTGTCTGCAATCACGAAGAGCGATCAAGGCACATGTATCTAACCCTGTTCTTGTAAGAGGTTTGAGTCCTATTTGGATCAATCCTATATGGATATACTTGTAATCTTGACTTTGTAAAAATTTAAGTGTTTGATTTGAAAACAATTGTTTGGATTCTAAAGATCCATTCAAAGGCACTGTCTGTTCGACAATGTCTATGAGATCTTCAGATTTTTGAGAAAACTGGACCACCTGATACGGAATCACCTAACTCCGCTCAACTTGGCGACTTACCTAGGAGTCTCTACGGCTGACCAACATATCCTAAGGCTGACCAACGTTATCAACGGCTGACCAACGTTATCAACGGCTGACCAACAGTACCTTGGACTCACTACTATTCCCCCCTGAGAAAAAGAAGATGGCTCTGATACCAATTTCTACCCAGGACTATAGTCTAGAACAAGTAACACACAATAGACAGTCTAGAATAGATGAAGAAAAACAGGAGAGAAAAGAACATACAGCAATAGTAAAATACACAGATAAATGTAAACAAAACATAAGATAAAC
Organism: Berberis thunbergii; assembly: GCA_003290165.1. NCBI lineage: Eukaryota > Viridiplantae > Streptophyta > Magnoliopsida > Ranunculales > Berberidaceae > Berberis > Berberis thunbergii. Next base: position 131,280 of record QNQO01000766.1, read on the forward strand.
ATTTTTAAGATTAGTCTTTAATTTGTTCAATAGATCGATACAGCTTCAAGCCAGTTTCCTGGTTTACACTTGGAGTTTAATTGTAAGATCTTAAAGATCAGACTTAAGAATAAGTTTTAATGAAAACGAAATATGCATGACATATACTTTTATTATTAAAGACTTAAAGAAAAGACTTACATAATAGAGAAGGAAGGGTTACAGGGGAAGAAAGCTTATAAGATTTACATCAGGAGAGGGTTCTATTTCGTCTGTCTTACTCTGCAGACTTACATTCTTATTTATAGGCTAATTCACAAGAGAAGAGATAAGTCTTTTCGAAAGGCTTGAGTGGAGGATGAGGTGGATCCTTATCCTTTTGTTTGTCTTGATGCAGAATAATTGAAAGTGGGAGTATTGTTGAAGATGTTCAACTGTACACCTATTGACTTGAGTACGGTTACTGTTGGAACACGCGCTTGCTTTTGAAAAAGAAGAAAGATGCTGTCGAAAATCTGGCTGAAAGCAATCTTGTCTGCTAGCGGAGCTGGCAGATGCTTGTAATAATGGAGAAACACCATTATGCTTGTGGAGTCAGACTTATGCAAATGGCGGAAAGATGCCAAAGCAATCGTCTTCATTGTTTGGCCCACTGGAGTCTGTTGCATCATCGTCTTCATCAGAATCTTCTGATGCAATTTTTGACAGAGTTTCCATGAGCTGAGCTTTTGTAGGCTTGCCTTGTAATTGCTTCTTAATATGTTGTTTAAGAAGCTTTGCTTGAGAGGGATTTTAACAGAGTTGACCAAAGGTTGAACTTGAGACCTATTTCCAGAGAAGAACCTAAGGACTCCATCTTTGGTTGCATGATGTGGTCAAAAGTTGGCCACCACTTGATCTTGAATCTTCGACAGAACCATAAAGGAGGTTGAATCGACTGATTGATACTTGTAAGAGCTGTGACAGAGAAATCCCAGCAGCAAATCCAAGTAAGATTGAACTTGATAAAAAACCATAAGAACAAAACCTGTTGAGGGACAGGTGTTGGCGGATTGAACTTAGTCTTGAAAATTTGCCATCCTTCATTCACCAGAAGTGGAAGGATACCATCTTGAGCTCCAAAGTTATTCCACCATGTGTGTTGGAACCAAAGAGGGATTGCAGCTTGCTTGAACTTTTTGCAGAAAAAAGAAAAACCAAGAATGAGGGCAATTCTGAGATGAAACGATGAATGCTCTAGACCAGGCTTGCTTGTAGTCGACATAATTGAAAGATTGCGGAAGATAATTGACAGAGAACTTCTTGTGGTAGAGCGGATGTGCTTCTGACATAATCTTCAAAATCTGTAACTTGGAATGAGAAATCTTTTCTGGAGAAGATTTCTCTCTATTGTGAGTGATCACCACTGAATCGGTGTCCACTAAGATGAATTCATAAAATTGTTGAGTCTTGAGACTGTCTGATTCTTCAAACAGTGCCTTGGGAGTGAAAACATGTTTTGAGATCGCTTGAGGATCCTTGGAAAGAGAAAACAAACATGGTTCGAGCATGAACAAAGGCTCCAGACATGACTTGGTAACATAAGGGTTTTGGATAGGAGCTTGAGTCTTTGGGAACAAAGTCATTGAAGGGCTTGAATCAACTTCTTGGAGGGGCTGATAAGGATTGGTTAATGAAAAGACATAAGAAAGAGGTGGCTTGTGCTGTGTAGCAGAAGGCTGCATAGCATATTGGGCTTTTGATTGGGGTTTTGCAGAGGGAACTTGTGAAGAGGATGAGCTCTGCGAACTCATTTTTGGATGAATTCTCTAGTGAGGAAGTCAGCTAGAGAGTTGTCTTTGCCGTTTATAAATTTAATTTCAAAATCGAATGCAGATAAAAGACCTTGCCATCTGGCGAAAATCTGTTTGGACACGAGATTTAAAACATCTTTTGTTAAAATCTCTTTGGCAGATTTGCAATCAACACGTAAAAGAAAATTTGATTTGTGAGATCACTTGAAATATCATGATGCACAAAACAATTGATAAAACTTCTTTTTTAACTGTTGAGTAATTGATTTGAACAGAGTTCCAAATACCAGAATGGTATCAAACTAATTGGATTGAGGTAGAACCAGGAAGACGTTGTTTAAGAATACCACCGTACCCTTGGTTAGACGCATCTGTTTCTACAATCTTGAAAGCATTGGGATCTGAGATTCCTAAACAAGGAAGACTCTTGACTTGGGCTTTGACTTGATGACTTGGGTATGGTTTGAAGTCCATGGGCCAGGATTTTTCTTGAGCCTTGCAAACTGTGGTTTAAGTAAAACACGGAGGCCTTTGTAAAAATCTGCAACATAATTTAAAGATCCTAAAAATCTTTGTAATTGGGTTTTGTCCCGAATTTCATCAGGAAACTTCTCTGCAAATTCGATTGCTCTTGAAATGGGAGTAAGTGTCCCATGAAAAATCTCGTGACCTAAAAATCTAACATTTGTTTGAAACAGATTGATTTTGGTAGGTGATAAAACCAAACCATTTTCTTTGATACATTTTTCAAATTGATACAAGTGTTTCCAATGGGCTGCAATGGACTCAGAGAAAACAAGTATATCATCGATATACACGATTGTGAATGAGGAGAACGGAGAAATGATCTCATTCATGATGTTTTGAAACTCACTGTGAGCATTCTTGGGACCAAAGGGCATTACATTCCATTCGTAATGTCCAAAGGGAACATTAAATGCAGTCTTGTATCTATCTAAAGGATGAATCTGAATTTGCCAAAATCTAGATTTCAGATCAAATTTAGAGAATACACAGGCTGAGTGTAACCTCTTAAGAAGATCTCTTGTTGGGGATTGGGTACCTAATCCATTGAAGGACCTGACTGAGGGACTTGTAATTAATGACTAAGCGAGGACTTTCGTGCTCAAGTTTTGCGATTTTTCTAACATAGAAAGCAGAACAACTCCAAGAAGATTTGGAATGGCGGATTAGATTTCTATCCAACAGCTGTTGAATTTCTTGTAATTTACTCCTAACGGTTTCAGCAAAGATTGCTGGTAGACCAGAAATGAACTTTCTCTTCCAGAATGGGTTATTAGCTTCAAATTGAAGCATAACCTTTTGAGGAAGATATCCTTATACCATCTGAAATGGCTTAAGGTTGGACATTTATGAATCATTAACAAATCTTTAGACTTATTTTGAAATTCACGGAGGTTGCCAATGAAATGTTTCAAAATACAGAAAATTAAGGAAGAGACAGAGTCTGGGATGTCAAAGCCTCCTTCAGCCTTAATTGGAAAACCGTTATGGTCAACTTTTACAGCTTGTAAAACAGCTTGTTGTTCACCAGTGGTTAAATAATTATCCCACCATCCATTGAGTAATCCAGAAAAGCAAGCGATAATGATAACGCAATGGTTCTATCATTCTTGTTTTCGCTGCGATGGGCAGATGCCATCATGACCATTTCTTGGGTTAACTCAATGATATTTTCTTCAGTTAATCCATCTATATTTCAAGTATAGAGGTTACCTGTAGAAAATGATCCATATGTATGGAGAGGCTTTTCTTCGTACTGCATATCAGGTAAAGAAGGCCTAGGATAAAAATTTCTGGTAGTTGGCATCTTTCCTCCAGTGAGCTAAACAATGAAGACGATTGCTTTGGCATCTTTCCGCCATTTGCATGAGTCTGACCCCACAAGCATAATGGTGTTTCTCCATTATTACAAGCATCTGCCAGTTCCGCTAGCAGACAAGATTGTTTCGGCCAGATTTTCGACAGCATCTTCCTTCTTTTTCAAAAGCAAGCGCGTGTTCCAACAGTAACCGCACTCAAGTTAACAAGTGTACAGTTGAAGCATCTTCAACAGTACTCCCACTTTCAATTATTCTGCATCAAGACAAACAAAAGGATAAGATCCACCTCATCCTCCACTCAAGCCTTCGAGAAGACTTATCTCTTCTCTTGTGAATTAGCCTATAAATAAGAATGTAAGTCTGCAGAGTAAGACAGACGAAATAGAACCCCTCTCCTGATGTAAACCTTAGAAGCTTTCTTCCCTTGTAACCCTTCATTCTCTATTATGTAAGTCTTTAATAATAAAAGTATATTTCATGCATATTTCGTTTTCATTAAAACTTATTCTTAAGTCTGATCTTTAAGATCTTACAGTTAAACTCCAAGTGTAAACCAGGAAACTGGCTTAAAGTTGTATCGATCTATTGAACAGATTAAAGAATAATCTTTAAAATGTTCATCATATGTTTAGTTTACATTTATCTGTGTATTTTACTTTTTCTGTATGTTCTTTTCTCTCCTGTTTTTCTGTATCTATTCTAGACTGTAAATTGTTTTAACTTGTTCTAGACTAAAGTCCTGGGTAGACAATTCAGTGAACTGCTACAACCATTTGTCTTGCCCAACATCATTCTTAGAAGGGATCCATAATAGAAGTTAAAACTAGTTCTCTGTAAAGTGTATCTTTGGCTACAGGGGATTGGTCCTTCCCCAAATCATTCAATTCCCAGAACCTGAGAATTCAACTACATAAGAGATCATTATCAAGTTACAAATGCACTGCATGCGTTTTATTTCCTTAGAATTGAATACATTGCAACCCAATCATTTGGGATATTAGTGAATTATATTTCCGATGTGTCAGATCTTCAAGTGTTGAGTTCCTCTGGTTCTAGTCCAACTTATGGGTATTGCCAAGCATATACGCATGGTAGATATTAGATAAAAGAGATTATTTTCCTTATAATTGAATTCATTGCAACCCAATCCTTTGGGATACGAGTGAATTCTATTTCCTGTGTCAGATCCTCAAGTGTTGAGTTCCTCTGGTTCTAGTCCAACTTATGGGTATTGCCAAGTGTATAGACATGATAGATAAAAGAGATTGCCATCATGAATGAAACAATTTCTATTGCATCATTGAACTATATGTTTGGGTCCAGAAATTTGGAAGGAAAGAAAAAACCCATAATCATAAGGAAAAAATAGTTTAGAACTATGTACAAACGTCCCCTAGCGTATCTCGTATTGTATTTTCAGGCCAAGTATCCGTATCGGATACTAGCACCCCTATCTGTGTTGTTGTTACATAGCTTATAGGTTTAAGACAGAGACCGTGACAACTATATATCAAAAAATAGAAACTACCTGCATCCGTCCAGCTGTGTCTACAAGAACTACATCCGAACCATTACGGGTTGCCTCCTGGATGGCTTCCTTGGCTACAATGGCAGGATCTTTCTCATAACCCTTCTCAAATATAGGAATCTGCACCAGCCAATAAAATCAGTCATGACTGTCTTGAAATAATCTAGATACACACCCACACCAACATACACTTGTGTGCACTCAGGTGTGTATCATACCTGGAGTCTACGAGCATGAGTCCGGAGCTGCTCAACAGCTCCGGAACGGAATGTATCACAAGCAGCCATCATGACACCGACCTTGTGCTGCTGAAGCCAATATGCAACCTATCACAGCAACATTTCAAAGAAATTAGATTATGAAGCATTATGAGCTTGAACTAAATCACTACCACTTTCAGATCAGTAAGAAAATTTAAGGAATGTCATTAACCTTTGCAAGGTTGGTGGACTTTCCGACTCCATTGACACCAACAAACACAATAACATATGGTTTTCCTTGCTCCTTGGCAACATGTACATCCCTCAATATGTCAATAGAGCGTCTGGGAGTCAGAATGCGAACAAGAGCCTCTTCCATTGCTGTCTGCATTAATTGTTGTACAAAAAATTAATACAAACTATAAACAACAGTATAACAAGAACATAATCATTATTAATAACTCTCTGCAGGTAGGCCCAGAAAAGTGACGTTTACAGACCTGGACAGTTGAAGATATCCTGGTGAATGAAGCCAGCTTTTTACCCTCTAGGCTAACTGCAACCGACTCACAGAGCTTCTCAGCTATTTCCTCGGCCTGTGAATGACAATAAACCCCATGAGCAAGTACGATAAGCATGAAAGTGATGTATAACATAGGATTTAGCACATTTATTTAATTTAGTTTGGTTGTTGGGTTGGGCCTAAGTAAGCTCATTAGAATAAGTGGAAATTAGGGCCCTTAACATTTAGGGTTAGATTGCTTGATTTGCAATTTAGGTTTAGTATAAATAGGGCTTATAGGCCATTGGTTGTCATTGGGTTTTAATGAATGAGGAAACACCGAGATTATATAGTTTTGTTTAGTTTTACTTAACTTTTTTATTTTTTTTTAGTTTGTAGTTTAGGTTACATTATTTGGTATCAGAGTTGACGCTCTTTGACTTGTGGGTTCCATATGAAGAAGATTGATTGTTTGAAGAAGGAAAAAAGGAAGAAGAAGAAGATTTGAAGGTCAAGAAGTGAAGAGACGACGTTTGTTTGGAGAAAAGCTTGCAAAAAAACCAAAAAATATGCGTAATATGCGCCGCAGATTTTGTTCAGTGTCATTGTTAGTCGTCATTATTCATATAGCCCAAGTTAAGTCCAACCCCCCGCAGTGTCCCACAACCACAACCAATTTTACTATCCACAACCACAATACACCTGTCCCCCAACTTGAACCCGTTTCTCCTACACCACCCCCACTACGAATCCCACTGGCGGGAAGGATTTTTGGAAAGATTTAAAAGAAATGAAAGAGTGAGAAGAAGAATAGGCCCAAAAAAAAGACGGAGGAGAGGTACCAGGGGATGGGATGACCAAGATATTTGACGACAAAATAAAAGCGCTTCAGGAAATATTGAAGAAAGACGCACTTGAACAAATGCAAAAAGAGTAAGATGAGCCATTTTGTTTGTCAGAGTCTCTCCGCTTTTCGAAAAAGTTAAGGGCACCATCACACATACTCGATTTCCATAATATGGGCTATTTGACTTCTGCGACTTCTTTCCCATTTTTGAGCAAACATGATGTTCATACAGAGGCATGAGTGAGTGACGATGATTATGTTGATCCATATTAGATTTTTTTGCACAAACTTATGGGCAAGAGTTTGTTTAGCATTTGTTCCGGATTATTATTCTTTGAGTCACTTGGCAATTTTTCTACGCTGATGTTATCTATGGAAGTGTGTATCACAAAAGTTTTGAAGTTGTCTACTTCGTGTGCATTTTGCCTTGAGTCATGTGACCGGTTGTTTGTGTTCGGCGGACTTCTTCGACTCCAAGCTTGATGACGAGCTTCTTCAACTCGAGAAGGATATGTAACATATGATTTAATTTAAATGTTGGATCTGACCTAAATAAGCCCATTAGAATAAGTGAAAGCTCCATAGCCTTTAGGATTTAGATTGCTTGATTTGCAAGTTAGGTTTAGTATTTGATGAATTATTTGATGAATGAAGACATTCCAATTGAGATCATTTAGTTCTATTTAGTTTTACTTATCTTTTGTTTAGATTTATTTTAGTTTGTAGTTTAGATTAATTCGAAAGTGAACATATATTAGACATAGAATGACAAACATACCACATTCTTGGTCATTAGCCTGTCTTTAAGAGCTTTTAAAGCTGGTTCCAGGTCTGACTTCTCCAAATTTGCCTTCCCTGCAATGCTGCAAGTAAAATATCACAAGAAGCTTACCATGAGTTGATGCCGGTGCTCACTATTTTGGATATTAAATATGAAAATGAATCTTAATAGCAAAGTAAAGAATAATGTTGATCATACAAAAAAGTCTCAAATGGCAATTATGACCGAGGTGGAAGCAGCTCCTTGTCACTTCACGGGGTAAAATAAATTATGCATACTACGTGCACCATAGACATGCAACCTCGTTCTTCAGATGTGAGACTTAAGTTTAGAGCTACACCAATTAAGATCTGATTTGGTAACTTATTGGGTCATTTGAGGATCTACAGCAGACTGATCATTTAAGTATCTAACCAAATGAATGGAAAACCTAAGACAAGTATGCTAGTTAGTCACCAATATAAACTAGGGCCCTAACTTCCTAACTAACATACCCCTTATGTATAATTACTAATATTGAGTATTAAAAATCCTATAAAGTGAATTTTTATACTGGTATATACCTATCTATGTGTGCATGTACACGTGCACGTTTAGATTGCAAGCATAACACATGCAGGTCCACATTTACTATCAACCTATAAATGTTTGATATGTTTTGCAGATATATCAGCTCCTAGAGTCTAGGCAACAACGACATCGTCACTGACACACACCCGCAATATGTGAAACACGTTAACTGAAAAACAAGAGGACAAACCTAGACATTATATTTAGAAATAAGTTATATATATTGTCATATTCTTTCTTTCACTTGTAAATGTTAAGTGTCCAATGGAATTTCCAACGAGTGTTGGACTGTTCAATATTGTTCGACACAAGATTTTTTTTGAAAATGAAGTGTCATTACATAGCCTAGATTAAATATTTAACCATTTTTTTTACATGTTTCTAATTTATTTAAAATCATAAGATATAGGTGAGGCCATGAGGGGTATATGGATTTTGGATTGATAGTCGCACGCGATTCTTTGGAGATTATGGCAAGAATATTTATTTATTTGTTATCAGCAAAACAACAAAGCATATTGTATTAAAATACCTAAACAATAGGATCTTTGGAGATTTGGAAAAGAAATAAACAATAGGATCTTTGGCGATACAATGGTATAGGTATCAGATTATAGTGAAAGTTAGAATCGTTTGGTGGGTTTGGGCAAATACTCGGGGTCCACTAGAAAATCTTATTCTACACGTATATTTACACTCGATGTTTTGGTCCTTTTGTATGTTGGGACGCAAGGGTTTGTGAACACCTAAATCACGTCTTTTTTTTTCTTCTCTTGCTAGCCTAGTTACTAAAACAATTCTCCTTATTACACACACACACCAAGTAACCCGCAAAGGTGAAGGTCTCCTCGAAATGAACACACTTGCACTGACTTGACAACATCCCATTGCAACATTATTAGATCACCTAATTCATCCCAAATACCAAATTGTCCAAAAAATGACACAATTAGAAGTCTAAAATCGTCAAACACGTGTATAGATCTGAATTAATTTTAATGCACCATAAAACTTATGTTGCGACATCAGTAACATAATTGCAGTCTCAAAATATCACGATAAATCACAATTCATATAGAAAATCAGTTGAAACCTTGAAATTATCAGCTATATTTGACAAACAAATTATCACAACTTTTATCAAAAAATCATGGGTCAATATATCACACTACTAACAATTTTTCAAGCAAACAAACTGCTGTACGAAACATAGCAAGCTAACTAACGAGGAAAATGATATACTATAAAAAACCGTGTAACTGATTAATTTTTTTTTTACCTCTGGAACATTGATGAAAACCAGCCCTTCTTTTTCTCGCTGACCTTGGTGTCCTTCTCCACTTCCTCCTCATCATCTTCACTCTCGCTCTCACTGCTTATAATTTCCTCCTTGTCCATCATACTTTCACCATGAACCACTTCCACAACTTCCATGTTCTCCTCCCCTCTCTCATCTACAGGATCAGTAAAATCCAGTTTCGACTCTTTCGGGGTATCATCCCAAACTCTATTTTTCTTTGTCATCTTTTTCTTCGGCTCCACCTTTGAAGCCTTGTTGTTAGTAACAATATCAGTTTTCTTTGCACCTTTTGATCTCAACTTCTGAAGCTTATTTACATCAAAAGCCCCAGACTCATTATTCCCATTCTCTTTATTATTATTATTCTTTACACCACGCAACTTATCATCATTTCCATTTTGATGATATCCATTAGATTTCCCATTCTCCAAAGCTGGTTTCTTCGATGAATCATTATCACTACTACCATCATTCCCAGCACCACCACCATTGCTCTTCTGCTTCTCACCACCATTCTCCAACCTCGCCGCCGCACCTTTCCCTTGCTTCTTACTCAAAACATTCGTAACCTTGGTCACCTGCTTCGATCTCTTCATCTCCTCTGCCCTAGCTTCCGCCTCCTTCCTCAATTGCCGAAACACATCATCAAAATCATTGTACACCGTCCTCTTCGGATCATAAATCTCTGAAAACTCACGCTTAACCATCATAAGCAAATCATCCACATACAAAAGATGAAGGATCTTCTGATAAACAGCAACGAAGATCAAACCAAGATCATTATTGAACGTCCACTTCAAGGTGTAAGCAGCACCTGGAGCCTCGTAATTATACGAAGAATCACCAGATCGTTCCTCCAGTAAACAAGATCGAATCAAAGTGTCTATCGGCGATCCTTTCAGAGCGTTTCCAAGCTCTTTACATGTCCAGAGGATCAATCCTCCTCTCGTGAAGATTAGTAACTGTTCTAACATCTTTGATTTCTACAAAACTACCTCTCTCTCGATCCTGCAATCAATCAAATCAAATCAAATTACAACCAATAATTCGATCAAACTACAAAATTAACATATAGAACCCTAGAATTAGACAAGAATTCAATAACAGATCAAAACTACCTCTCGAACCTGCAATGAATACAATCAATCGAATTTCAAAAATTGAACACAATAACATATAGAAAACTAAATTTTAATTCGAGAATTCGAGATGATCGAATTAAACCCTAGACGATTATAATCTGGAATCAACTTTTTAAAATACTTCGAATCCGAAAAGATGTGAAAAGCTAATCAAAATTTGGGAAGTTTAGATTAAAAGAAAGAATAAAAAATGTGAAAAGAGAGGCTATTCTAAAGCAAATTTCAAAAATTGAACACAATAACATATAGAAAACTAAAATTTAATTCGAGAATTCGAGATGATCGAATTAAACCCTACACGATTATAATCTGGAATTACCTTGTTAAAATTCTTCGATTCCGAAAAGATGTGAAAAGCTAATCAAAATTTGGGGGAAGTTTAGATGGAAAGAAAGAATAAAAAATGTGAAAAGAGAGGCTATGCGATGATCTAACGCATGTGAGTGAGTTATATAGAAGGAAGGAAAAATAAGTCAGGTTTGGACTCTGGATTTGTTTGTTCAACGAGACCAAAGTGGGGGATACGCGTTGTGTTGCGCACACCGCCCCCAGTCCGACAAGATCGGTTTGTCTAGTGGTCATGTTGATGTTGATGTTGATGTTGATGTCTTAAATCTTAACCAATTTTTATTTACTTTTGGGAAATTGGGAAATTAGATTTTTTTTTGTTATAGAAAATTAAAAACGAAAATACGAGGTTTTTTTGCAATCAGGATCTGCAGCCAGCCAAGGTGATGTAGTGTTATTTTGGAAGAATGATGAAATTTTCAAAGTACTAATGTGTATCTCGAGATTGTGGAGAAAAATCCTAATAATTGTGCTACCTCATTTTGATTGCAAAATATGATTGCCTAGCAAAACTAAATTGTAAAAAATAATATATAGTAAAATTGATATTATTGTAGAAATTTTTTTGGGAGTGAAACACATAATCTATTGAAAAATAAGGAAAAACAATTAATGCAAGTTGATGTCTTAATTAATTTTTATTTATTTTTTGGAAAATAGGGAAATTTGATATTTAAAAGAAAATTAAAAACAAAAATACTAGAAAACTGGATTTTTGCAAGTAAATTATGCAATCAGAAATGTGACGTAATTTTGGAAGATCTCTAAAGTATTTATGCATATCTCGAGGTTGTAAAAAAACCCTCTGATCGTGTCACATCATTTTGGTTATAAAACATGGTTATCTAACAAAGTTCAATTAAAGAATATATGGTAAAAGTGATATTATTTTAGGAATTTGTGCGAGTGAGACACATAATCGATTGAAAAATAAGAAAAATAATAAATAATGCATTTAGATGTTTTTGGCTTGATGTCAGGCTCTGATGTTATACGATTGATGGCAAGCTCTTATACGAAATGTTATTTGGTTTGATGTTAGGTTTTCAATTTAAAGTTTTTTTTTTTTTTTTTTTCCAGATTTGACATAATTTTCGAATTTCAAAGCTATGTTTAGTATGTTAGGTTCTCATTTAAAAGTTTCAAATAAATTTGTGAAGTTATGGATAAAAATAAATGATTTACAACGGGTTATATGACTTGGTATGTTAGTGATATTAATTGAAAGTGTCAGCTTGACGACATGATCTTATTTGAAGGTGTTATTCGATTTGATATCAAATTATTTGAAATTGCTTTTCGAAAGATTTTGTAATGGTGAAGATAGTTGATCACTTATGAGTTCTCAAAAAGCAGTTTTTCAAAATATCCAATTTTCGGTATATGTTCCTGATGGTCAGCTACTCAGTAGAGAACGTTTATCAAACCCCTGCTTTTAATGATAAGGTTTGGGGATCCTCAAAACCCCAGCTTACCTTTAAAAAAAAATCTTAAATACCAAGAGCTTGAAAGAAATATAAAAGTTGAGTGCCATTGAGCTTCATGGGCCAAATGTTTTTAATGAGAAATATTTGTTTTATTAATTTACCAAGTATCATACCAAACATCAACAATCGGATCACTTTTTCGAGAAATATGGAATGATTCAATTGTTGACAAAATCAAATCTTAGGTTGGAATGATTATTTGATTGACAATGAAGTAAGATAATTATTTGAATGATGATGAAAGGCATTGTTCATGTGTATTTCTAGTACTAGCTCAATTGGTAGATTTGTGGTCGATGGTATTATAAGTCCAGTACTAAGGCGCTTAGTTCAAATAAAGCAGACATAAGTCATGTGGACGCTATGTTGTGAGTTTCGTTTTTAAGGTTTGAAGCTTTTTAAGTTCGTTGCCCTATTCTTTTCCTAAAATGTATTCAATACAATGGATATCGTAGGAGGAAATAATAGCAACAGACCGAAGGTTTTCATTATTGTGACGAAGGAACGAGAGGAAAGAGTTGGACATTGTTAAGAGCAACACAGTGAAGATCTCTGTGAAGCATCGACACCAGTATCATTCAAACACCAATATTGCTGACCCAAAAGAGCAATGGAATCTGTACAATAGCCACGGAGAGCAAGAGATAGTGGCGCTGGCTGGAATGCTTATCGTAGCTTCTCATCTCTGTAAACAAGATCCTTTTCATGATCTTCACCAAGAACACCCCCATGGAGAAGCATTCCCATGTAATCACAACGTAATACGAGTTACTCCACAGGATCCTGGCCAGCATAGCTAACGATACACCTGTAAAAGCATATCCACCATACGCAACCATGTCAAGTAATGGCACCTCCCCACTGCCTAGCAAATGTAATATCACTTTTAGAATCATGACTTGTAAGAACCAGGCAAATAGTCCCTTTGTGAACTGAGCATTCAGAGCTTCGGGGCTGAACCTGCAAGTTCAGGACAATTAAACTAGACTGTAGAGCTTTCTAAGTTAATTTGCCTCGTTAATGAATATGGTGAAGCATGCACACTCACTTTCCATTAAGACCCAGTAGAAGGCCTGAAAGAACTAGATAGGTTCCGAATGCCATTAATGGGATGTACAAATCTGGGGCATTTATGTCGTAAATAGGAGGTTTGTAGGAGAGCCTGCCCTCAATTATTTCAGTTATTCTAGTCCAATGTCCCTGTATAAAAGTTTAAATCGATAAACGGATTTCAGATTTTCAGAAAGAAAATCAATTATTAACACAATAAACAAAAACACAGTTCGTGTTCTCATTAGTAGTTATGAACACAAACTATACGAAAAGAAGCAAGTTGCAGCTCTTACCTTGTGGAGGAAAGGTAACAAGACGACCTTCAACTTGTTCTTTACATAATGATCATTCACTTGGAAATAATAATGAGGATCTGGGAAGTATCTGCTTATCTGTTTTACAAGTCTGAACAATGTGAATCGATGGAAGTTCGTATTGAACAAAACTATTAGAACGATCAATGAACATAGTTTTCTAACAGCAACTAGAGAATATTGGCAGCATTGATGCTTTCTACTAGAAGATTTAACTGAGGAATAATCTGTCACAGGACTTTGCTCAATGAGATGATTCTAAACTATTAATTACTTCGTTGGATCATTAAACAGAGTAAGCTTCTTCTGTCATATTGTTTTGAGCTTGTGTGAGTATGTTTCAGCTTACATTTTTTGCATGTACTCTGAGCCTGATTCCATGATCTTCTCTCCATAAGCACCGAGCTCACTTTGGATGAGATCTGACCCAGCTCCATAGATTACATTCTCCAACGGGTTGGGCTGCAGATACATTGGGGACTTCTGGACTTCGGCGTAAGTTCCTGAATGCTCGTACATTGCTGAAATAAAATTTTGCTGTTAGTTAATTAGCAGGTAAGTTAGTGGAGATAAATTTGCACTGAAAGAGAGAATGCACACTAATGAAGCAGAGCAGTACTGATTTATCTACCTCTGTAGGCTGTAGCCATTGAAGTCCACAATGAAGCTCTCTGATCAACACAATATTAGGCCATCCGATTTTCTTGTTCAGAAAACTGGGGGGAAATTAAGGTGTCAAGGGTAGGATGATAGTTGATGGAAAAACTTGTGACGGACCGCAACCCAATGCACACACCCCAATGCTTCTTAACAATAACAGAATAACACCACTGACAGAAAATTTACAGACCAAGTGTTGGTTAATCAGATGGTCACTCAAATTGCCCAAGTGTTTAAACAAACAAACAAACAAAACTACTAATAAATTTAAATGAATCAGTAAAATGGTGAAACAGACGCACCATAACATGAGCTTTTAGCAGATAGAGTTGTATCACTTGTCGATCAGTCATCATAAGTAATTTGACAGTATTTTAAGACTACAAGTCTACATCCCCTTTAGATTTGCCTAAAACTTTGATGTCAAATATGAGTGTTACAGGCCACTTTACATTTGAACAACATTTTGGTGTCAAATATAAGTATACTGTATTTTACGACCATCAAAAGGTCATCAGAATTTACACACAATGATCTTTGGACAAAAGCATATTAAGTCTGACAGTATTTTCTCACATCGTAATTTTTCTTCTAGAAAAAATTCATCAAATTCACAGAGACCCATTTCTCTTCTATAAAAGATAATCAAATTTAAATATAACAATCTGCAAATAAAAAGAGATCACTCCATATGGCTGGTAAGTTCCCTTTATTGAATCACTGTTAGTAGGATGTTCTTCATGAAGTCAATTTCAAAAATATTCTCACTTTAACTAATCTGAAAAATTTATGAAACATACTTTATAAATATTCCTTTTGTGATTCATTCTGCAGAAAGTTGAGAACTTTCTTTTCTTCCAGATCAAAATCAACCTGGAGAGTTGTCCATGCCAATCATTTCAAAGTAAGCTGCTGTTTGAATTCCAAAAAACCACGTACTTTTTTTTTTTCCCACAATCTGAAAATTTAATGGTCGTGGAATTCGGAATGTCCTGCCATCACAGTCAAAAGAGCAAGTGGGTTCCCAAGAAGTAAAAACATTCTCATTTTAAATTTGTATGAAATGTTGGGTAGGCCGGGAGTCACTGCTAAATTATTTTGTTGATAGATGATCCTATGAAAAATACATAACTTCATTGTGACAACATTTGGAAAAGGGAACAAGCTCTTAAGCTATCTTTTGTTACTAAAGCTCATTTGGATCAATGCAATGTAAATTGCTAATTCAGCTCGCAAGAGAGCACAAAATTGAGGCTTGTTCAAGTTATCTCTAAAAACAGACGAGCCTTCTCACTTTAGCGTGTCACCAAGTCCTTGTGGCATCCCACCTGGCATTCCCAGACTCTCAGCAAGATTATTCATCCTCTCCTTCATAGCCTACAATATCCAACCCCAAAAACTCCAGTTCAGACAGGAGAAAGAGATTACAGGTTTATCCGAAAAAAGGGGTTATTCTTACCACAACACTCTTCTGGTGTGCATCTTTGTAGGCCTCTGTGACCAAGAGCGACAGCTTCTGTATCACCAATGAAGTATGTCAGTAGACTGAAGCAGAACATTTCTCTAATACAACACTTTAAATAAGGTTACATGCTTACATGAAGTCTGTGAAGGGTAAGAAGCTCATACAACATTACACATCTCGAATGTGTTGAAAGTAAAATTCTGGAGGAGGCAGTGTGGGGAGGGGGGGGGGGTTGTGGTTTAAGAGTTGAGGTCATTCATAGGAATCACTCTTTAGTGGGGTTTAAAAGAAATAATAGTCTGCAAATCCTTCACTGCTTGAGCAGCACATGAGTGAGTCATATATTGGACAGTGCTTATAGATATACATAAGAACGCGCAAACACTCCTTAGTAATTGCTATGTCCGTGTTAACACCAAATGCTCATACAAACATGTAATCTATGAAAGTATTCTGCAACGCCTTAATTTTGGAGAGATTCATTTTGCATAATGATGTAAACTGTTAAGCAGTTTCTCAAGTAGGTCCTACATCTTTGTACAGAATACAAAACCAATCACTATTTTTAGGTACCCTGAACTTATTGTTTAGCACTTAAAGAGACTTTTTGGCAAAGCACAGTAATAACATGAAGTTTCAAGCATTACAAAAAAAAACCACCATCATAGAAGGATAAAATCATGTTACTTACTTCTGGTCCCAACTCCATTGCAGCCTCAGTGATCTCAGTGCGAACAGGTTGCTGATTTCCAGAGAGAGTTACCTAGGAAAAAAACCCATTTAGCTAAGTAAGTATTACCCTTCAAATTCCAAAGCATGTGTGGAACAGCTTTTCTTTACATTCTTGTTACAACACAATATTAATACATCTATAAAATAAAACTTTCATAAACTGAAAAATTCCCTTCCATCATATTTTCTACTTAGAATGATAGTTGGGCATTTTTTCAATAAAATCTTGAAAGTTCATTTCTTCTTATTCTTCTGTCCTCTTCAAATAATATTTCAGGCTTCTAGTACTTGAAAATCTATGGTTGTAGGCAATGGCATTGCAGTTATATGGTTATCACTGTATATCATTCAAAGGAAATTTGCACGGTCAATCGTGAGATTTTTTTTTAGTAATAGTCTCTATTATGTGTATCACAAGTATAAAAGCACTTGTAACAGACAGATTTCAGATTTCTCTATAGGTATACTGCAATTGCTTTATTTTCTGAAAAATAATAAATAAAAAAATAAAATAGAAGGGTGACACATAGCACAATTGACAGAGGTTTAAAAAAAAACACAAAATGATTTGTTAAACTGTCACATCTCAGAAAATTGGGCTTAAAAGTTTATGATGACAATCCCAAATTGATCACAATATGCACTGCTATAACTAGAAAAGACTTCAAATTGATCATTTTTCACTGTTTTTGACTCTCCAAACAATGCAGTTTGCATGTTCCCCTTTTCCCTCCACTTTCACTATACTAACAACTATTTCCTCGTTCCTGATAAGAGTTTCAATGGTTTACAAATAATATAACTATTTATTGTAACCAATCTTATAGCGCAAGACTAATCTGTAACGTAAACTATCTACAAAGAAATTGATATGCCACTGACAGAGGCAATTAAGATCAGCATCCCATATCCATTTCTGAATCCCTAACTTTAACAATAAAGAATTGTAAGTAAAGAAGTAAATAATTAACAACATTCATATACCATAGCTTGATAAATACATGTTTAGAATTTGAAGTTTTAACAGCAATGGAATATGCACCACAACATTCCAATTTCAACTTTTGTCATACAGAAAATTGCTTAGATGTTGGTATTACACCATGACCATCAAAAGCATTGTTTTGCACACATGTTGATGAGACTGACATGGGTACATCACTTAAAATGGAGCAACATTAAGTACTCACAGATATAGAAGAGTTTAGTACTTTTATTTAAGAAAATCCATGAGTGTCAGCGTACCTTTATAAGCTCACCTTCACAATAACCATCAAATTCTGCTCTGCACCACAGAAGGATATTGTAGAAGAGAATATCATGTTTACGTCATCAATAGGAGCAAAAGGAATTACGCTAATTATAATTTGGTAAAACATACGCAGCAAGTTCTTTCTGTACACGCACTGCTTCTACTTGGACAACCATCTGTGCCTTCTTAACAGTCTCAAACAAATTTTGCATATTTCCTAGACTACCTGCCTAAAGTCATATCACAAGTAAGAAATGTTAATGTTAATAAGGATGTTCAGAAATCTATAAATCTTTTTGTATTTTCTAAAGCTAGGCAAGTGCCGTCAGCAATCAAACAGGAAGTTAACTCGAGATGGCATCCCCGGCCTCATGGAGGCAAGCAGGAAGGCCAGAAAGAGCATCAAACAGAACAAATGTGAAAGGATGGCCATCAATTCAAGCATTGCTTTCATTCAAAAAAGCTTGATTACAAACTTCATTTCTAACATAAAAGAAAACTGAGTTTCTTCAATGGTAACAGCCCACTGCAATGAATACCTATTATACTCCTTTGCATTTTTAAGTTTCGCCTCAGACAAATATCCATGAATAACACTAATGATCTTTCACTTTTTGCCAGAGCAACGAGTCCAAAACATCATTAAATATCCACATAAAGAACAATCTTGTTGATAAATATCCAAGTTTACAAGGTCATAGGTAGGATGATTTTGAACACTGATTCAAAGCTGTGGATTCAATTGAACTAAACAACTTATAGCTTAATCAAACACGCGGCAATTCAAGCATTTCAAATGTTATCTAAAAGAACTCAGTTACTACATTGATGTTCAACTAATTGTACTTCGGACCCAAAATATGCGGAAATCAAACCAATCAATTACGTGCATCATAGACATTGTACACCAATTAAATCAGCTTACCTTAGACTCTTCATCTTTATTGTCCTTCTTCCCTCCAAATAAACCATACACACGACAACACCTTCGGGCATTTCCTGCTCTCTGACCCGGACATGATAAAACGGGTATACCAATTGGTTTTTGGTTTAAGCTGATCTTATCACCTACCATACATCACAACAATGCAAGCCCAGCAAACACGCTCAGCACATTCAACTACCTTAAAATTTGATACTTTTCAATAACAACTCAGAGAATCACTTAATAATACTCATAATAATCTACTAAGTAACACAAGTGCCCCACAAACATATTGTTTAGGATGAAGTAAATCACATTTTGAAGTCAAAAAGCCCTGAAAGTGAGATTGAAGTACACAATCTCGGTTTTTTTTACGGTGTTGTTGAAACGATTCGACAACTGAAACCTATTTGGTTTGAGATGAAATTGAAACCCTAGAAAGATTGAGTAGTGAAAGGAGTGAGAGAGAAGGGAGACTTACAGAGGGAGAAGGAAGAGGAGATAGGGTTTCTGCGGTGGTGGTATAGAGAGATTTGAGCGGTGGATGCACTTGTTGAAGTCATTACTGAACAAGAGAAGAGAAGAACAGAAGAGAGAGTACTATTTTACCCTAAAAAAAAGTTTTATACCTAAAAAGTGATAGTCATTTAACATAAATTAAGAGATAAATTATAGTCATAATTAAGAGATTTGGAATAGAGCTGCCGATCCAGGAATGTGATTTCTCGAAATATGTCGAAATTTCATGTATTTTAGAGTTAACAAAATATCTTTTGAAATTTTATTATGTGAGTGATTATTATTCAAATTTTGTATCTTTTAGTTTGCTGTAATGTTAATTTGTATCAAAAATTTATTATGTAAGTGATTATTATTTAATATGTAACTTGTATAACACTACTTTTATGTATTATTTAAGAGTTTAAAATGTATAATTTATGTTGTTAAATTCAAAATTATAATAAAAAATTTATGTTCTTTTACATAAAAATAAATATTTCTTAAAATCAAAAACTAAAATTAACTCAAAAAATGAAATCACAATCCTTGGTGCTGCTTACCTAAAAAAAATAGAAAGGTATTATTAAAACATAATATATATTTATCTGGTAAAATCATATTACATACAAAAATTAAGAATATCGATTACACTACTGATGCCTTGCCTTAATGGCTTCATAATTGAGTTCTTTACCAATAAAAATATATTCGGACATCTTGAACCATGTTATAAGTCACATATGGATGAGAAAAGGATGTTCTACATGCTTGAGAATGGTATGATGGAGATCCTCTGGTCCAACAAGCAGGGAAACACCTTTAAGTTAGCACTACTCTTCTTGTCCCTTTTTTTTTTTTGATTTTTATAAACACCTTTACGTTGGCACTACACCTGTTCTTCCATACGCATTAGCATCTGTCGACCTTATCATCTTCTTACCAACATTTACATTTTGCAGAAAAGCAGGGATGAAGACTGCCATTTTCTTTGTATCAGATTCTTGTGAGCTATATGACACAGTCATTATATGCTGTAAATATTCACCCCCTTAAATACTTCACCTACTTTATGCATCTAAGAATTTATTATATTTCACAAAGCATTGCTACAGCGCACCGGGGATTTGCCCGGTATTTAGCCTGGTGTAAACCCTCACCATCTATTTAGCCTCGTGATATGTACTACACTCATCTCGAGACAAAATGAATGGCGGGGATTTACACCAGGCTAAATACCGGGCAAACCCCTGGTGCAACAAAGAATTTTCGTATTTCACATATAGAGGTTTTCAAGGGCCATGTAAACTACATGTAGATCCATTACCCACCTCTCCCTTCCACTGTTACCACCCCTTCTTTACCAACAATTCTAGGCAGTCGTGAAATACAATCATATTTTTGTTTGGTTTTAAGCTTTTTACATTTTTATCCCTTTTATAAATGATGTTGTTGATTGTGTTTTAAAGAGAATGAGTAAAAATATAAGATCAGTGAAGATGGAAATTAAAATTTAAAAGTTTTTCCACTTATGAAAAGTGTAGATTTCGTCTTGATTTTCATGTTTCAAAATTACCTTTCATACCTTATGATATTTACAATTAATATTTAATACCAATATAAAGTGATGAGTTTTTTTGTTTTTTTTTTGTAATTTAAAATAATAACACATTTTTACATACCTTTTTACCGATTCAATTCAAATTACTTACAATCAAATTGAACACTGCTCAAATATTGTTAATTATAACCAAATTCTTAACACAATTTATTAGAAATCATTCAATTACCTATAAATTATAAATATATCCTCATATCTAATTTTTTGATTTTCCATCAAAATCAGCCTCTATTAAACATTCATTAATTATACCTAGACCAATATATAATTTATTTGAAGTCTTCAAATTATTTAAAAATTATAAAAAAAACTCTTACAACACTTTTGAATTTTTATTTTGGTTTCAACATTTCGTACTTTTATAATCTAACTTGTCATTCTCAAACATTAAATAATTTTACCTATATCTTTAATATAAATGATTTGAAACTCAAACTTTACATATGCTTTTAAAATTTTATTTATTTTAAATTTTATATAAATTTTTTTATTATTAAATTTTATAATGAAATAAAATATTCTAAATATCCACGCACGTAGAGCGCGTCAACAGCTTATCATCCTTATCTAATAAGGGTGGATTAGTAACTACATCATAAGTGTAACTTCAACCAGGTACAAAAACAACAAACAGGCACCTGCAACTGCAACCACATCAGAAAGCCTAGAGAGATGAAAAGGAGGAGAAGAAACCAACCATCTTCACAACACTCACATCACATACCATTGAAAGAGTCATCTCTACAACAACACACACATACACCACCATCTCTCTATTCATTCATCTTAATGGCCCAGCTGGACCAAAAGTTTATGTTTTGAAGAAAAACAAAATAAAGAAGGAAAGAGTGAAGAAAAAAGGAAAGAGGATGTCTCTTCCAATGTCTTTCTTTGAACCAAACCACCCCTCAATTTCTCCTCTCATCATAAAACCAAACTTTCTTCCCTCAATTGCCCTTTTTTGCCTGCAACCTCCAACCCTTTTCTCTCTCTCCTTTTCCATCTCATATTGGGTTGTTTTTTTGGTCACGGAGAAAAAAAAACAGAGCTTTATCTGTTTCTTCTTCACAGCCCCACACCAATCTACCTTTAAAGTCCATCTTTTGTTGCTTTTGCTATTTGGGGTTTGAGAAGAGATGTTGAAGAGGAAGAAGGTTGTGAAGGGGGGTTTGATTGATCCGTCTCCATCTAAAGCGTTTGATGAAGATGCAGCGAGGTTCAGCCGGAGATATCAGGATCTGTTGCTGGATGTCAATGATATGACGAGGGTGAGATCTCTTAAATTCAATTTTGAAACTATGGGTTTTGTTCAATTTTCGATTTTGAATCATGGGTTCCTTTCAGATTCTGTAAACACCCTTGTTTTGGGTTTCAATTTCATGAAAATTTTTGTTGGGGTTCTATAGGTTGATCTGTTGTTTTACTACACGTTCATGTCTATTCTATAGATTTTACTTTTATGGGTTTTATTGATAGAGATATTCTGATGTTGTTATTAAGATTTTGATCTGTTTGAATCAATTGTTTGTGACTTTAGAGGGTTTTTTAATTTTTTTATTCATAGGATATTCAATTGAAGAAGAAGAAACTAAAGGAAGAGAAACGGAGGAAGCTAACCCTCTCTGCGGAAATTCGGTATTGTTTTAATTAATTTCTGAGAGGATTTATTGATTAATTTTGCTGATTTGAAGAACAGGGAATTGAAGCTTGATGTTTTCCTTGTTTTCTGAATCAGTTTTTTGAGGCGGAAATACGAAGAGCTGATTCAGAACCAATCCCTAAAGTCCTCTTCAGTGAAGCGGGATCGACTCCAAGCTCCAAAAATTCGTAGAGAAGCAGTAGTAAAGCCGAGCCCGAAAGCAATTCTAGACTTGAATCTGATTTCGGTATTGAATCGATCAGACTTTTGTGTACAATTTAAGCACAAATATAAGTGAATTTTGTTTAATTGTAGTGTAATTCTTTCTGTGTTGCAGAATGGGGATGAGGAAGAAGGTAGGGAGTTTCCGTTTGCTTTGGAACCACCAAGAGTGGAGAATTATTCCAAGTATACAATTGGTAGAAATGATGAAGAGCAACGACCAAATTTAAAAGGTACAATCTGTAGAAACGGTCGAAGTGGATCTAATCGTACAGGGAAGAGGAAGATTTCACGGCAAGATCAAGTAGTTGTGAGAGTGTAGGCATCTTGTCTTTGATTGCTGTTGACCCTTTGATCCAGTATGTGAAGAAGGAAAACCGTCCTTCACTTCGCATCGGTAATCTACTATGTTCTTTGTGCTAATAGCATTATAATTCATGTCTTTTGTAAAGAAAATTTTGCTACACATAGAAATTGTGCAAGAATAACAAGTACCAAGTGATTAGAATATTTCCATCAATACCAATTGATGTTTGGTTACTAGTACCATGAGCGTGCCTTCATAATTCTCATACTATATAAATTGCATTAGATTGTTCATGTAGTAGGCAATTCTTCAGTGGAGTATTCATACCGTTGTTTCTCAGTAGGGTGATAGAGTTGTTGACAGTGTTAATTGATTGGTCTTTGTTGGCGAGAGTGATTCAGTCACGAGTTTTTTTTAAATAGATATATTCATTCTAATTTTTTTGTACGAGTATCTCATTATATGTTTCTAGCAGTTTTTGTTGTTGATATCTTTTATATCAGTGCCATGATTGTGAACATGAGTCTTATTTGGCATGATTGATTCTTTAAGGAAATGACGCTGTAGGCAGACGTGGAGTGCCCAGCGCAAGTCATCATCTAGATTCTAGAGACAGTGAAAGGAAAATGTTTTCTACATAATAACAGAAGTAATGAGCTAGAGGGTAAAGGGGAAGGATTTGA
Organism: Berberis thunbergii; assembly: GCA_003290165.1. Taxonomy (NCBI): domain Eukaryota; kingdom Viridiplantae; phylum Streptophyta; class Magnoliopsida; order Ranunculales; family Berberidaceae; genus Berberis; species Berberis thunbergii. The sequence goes on from QNQO01000766.1 coordinate 154,972, forward strand.
AGAGTGGGAGGAGATGATCTTTATAGTGAGAAGAGAATGATCCTGGCACTGAGAGAAAGGCATAGGTGGAGAACAGGGAACTAAGAAGATGGTCATTATACTCTTTTGCAATTAAATCGGGGGCGTTCATAGTGACGAAGGGGGTTGAAGACCAAGAAGCGAGTTATTTATACCGAGCATTCTTCTTATGGCTAGATCCAATCTCCTGGTCCTGCGGAAAGGAAATTTTTTTTCACGTTCTTCCTTTCAGGAAGGGAGAATTGGGGAATTCCTATTGATTTCAACTTTCTCCATACCTCTGGGAAAAACATGAAATAAAGGCTCGAATGGTACGATCCCTCCGTCACCCCTTTAATTCTTGGGTGATCTCGTAGTTCTTAGTATGTGAAGATGCGTTGTTTTGTTTTCCCATCGAGGTCAAACCAAGAATGTGATCTTGAATATGTTTTTTCAATGCTAACGCGGGTAGGGGAAGTGGATGATTTCATGGGATGTTTGGCAATTGTAGATGATGTTTTTGTACCAAAATTGGGTTGCTTCACTTGCCATGTGATGGTTTTATTACAAAGAAAGGCCTTCCGTCGGAAACCTGTACAGCAAAGCTTGTTTCTTCTTGCATTTCAAGTTAGTAGAAAGATAATTGAAAGGAGCCATTGAAGTCAGTCAGTCTAATATTTGATTGAGTTCATCCGTTGCCTAAGAGATCATTTGTTCAGGCATTGTCTTCTGACATAGTTGAGACTTGGGTTGTGCCCTCTTTCTGGAAGGGGATGCTTGTTTCAAGGAATTTGCGCAAGTGATACTATTTGATCTCTCAATGACTATTGTTACTTTTTTTTTTCTTTTTCTTTTTCTTTGCAATTGTTTTGGACTTGAAATATGCTTGCATAATGTGAATGCATGTAGCAGGTCTTATTGATCTCGTGTAAACTTATCTTTTTAAGGTCGGATCAAACCAATAAATCCTTTAACCTTGGGTTTTGAATCCTACTTTGCACTCTCAATATAGGCCAATTAGTCTTTGTAATGTTATTTATTTAAATCTCTCCTTGTTAAGATTATTTCTCCTTCTCAAGGAGCTTTTATCCCTGGTAGGGCTATTGGAGATAATAACACTAGTATTGAACAATGGTTGGATCAGCTCATTGAACAAATTCGCAGGATTAACCTTAAGAGTATTAAATTTATCGGTCAAATTCACAGAAGCAGAGACCCTCACCCTCATCCTCATCTTCATCCCGTGCTTCTCATTAACATTTCTCATCTTCCTCATCATCCCATTCTTGTTATGCTGAATCCACAATGCTGCCGCGCCACTCACCATTTCTATTGCAGCTGCCATGATCAATCCTGCAATCAAATTTTTTTCTCCTTCTCCAAAAACTTTTACAAAACTTACAAAGGTTTTATAGCATAATCAAACTTGTCATATATAATAACATCACCACCACCACACCAAAAACTGGCAAACCCCAACTAGATCACAAAAGAAATGGATGGTTTCGGTTGGCTTTAAACTTCAACTTTGTTATATGAAATGAACAATAGAAACTGATATTAATTAGATGGATTGAAAACAGTGGGAAGCTATATTTATAAACTGGCCTGCATGTTGTTGTTTGGTAAAGAAGGCAGACAGGAAGGTCCTTATCCATACTTGGTCGTTAACTCTTTACGTGTCTCCTCCTATTTTTACGTATAAACTTGTCCATAATTGCCATAAATTGATCTCTAGAGCATACAATCAACCCTTCCGAATCATTGTCGATGTGTAAATATACATATCTCTATGAAAGTTGGTGGTGGATATTTAGATAGTGTGTTGGTGGAACTGGTCGAAGAGGTCTTGTGGAGATTATATTAGTGGATAAAATTCGCGAAAAGTTCGGTTAAGATATACGTTAAATACGTGGCAAATATTGTGTCTTTTGGTGGATAGTGATAGTGTATAGTGGTTTGTTGTTGATGACAAAATATGGCAGTGGCCGTATCAGGTGGTGCAGAGCATGTGACCGACATGAGTTGGTACTACATTTATACTCTTACAGTATTTTGATTTTACTTGTATGGCATTTACGCGGTAGGGTTGACGGTGAGGTATCTCAAACGATGGTGAATATGGTCTTGATGAGAACATCGGTGATTGGATAGCATTTACACCAGTACTGAATGTGTATGAGCCAATGAGGTATCAACTTAGCGGTAGGCTTGTGGTAAATAAAATCACAAGCCAAAAAAACACTATCAGCAGATCAAATTAGCTAACAGTCAAATTGTCAATTACTTGGAAACACTGCCAATCATTCAACAAAGCCTAATAGATCCCGAACATTGTATCTCTTCCTCTGCCTCCATGACCTACAAATGACAACCTTGGTATGAAATAATCCAAGTCCAAACTAAATCAAATGTAAGCTAAAAATGAATCTCGTAGAGAATTATCAACTTCTTCGTGACCGTCACCCTAGCAGTGTGGATGAAACGGCTCTTATTTCCCAAGCCTTCTCATTAACCATCCCTCCTCCCTGCTTCCTTCTAGTAACCTAAGAAAACCCGGGCAAGTTCAGACTTTCCAGAGAGTCAATCCAAATCGAAGTAAGATTTTCAAATTAAAACTCTTCCCAAAATCTAAATCAAATGTAAGCTAAAGGCAAATCTCGTAGGGAATTGTCAACTTCTTCGTGACTGTCAGCCTAGCAGCGTGGTATAAATAAATAAAACAAAATACATAAATAAATAAAACCTTACCATCTCACCCACACAAGCATAGAAAACAGTAATGAAGAGGGTTTGTATTTTATGCAAGTAACATTCTGAAATTGATTGATGAAGCTAAAAATAGCAAAACAAAAGTATAAGAACGTCCAAGCCAAACAATTCCCACTCCACTTATCAAAATCACGCTTCTGTGGAGCGCAAAAAGTACAACCTCTTCTTAGTATTCATCTTACAATGCAAATGGTCAGGTCAAGTGTTTCCAAATCTAACCTATCCATAGAACAAGAAACGTATGGATAGAAACAGATCACGGTCTCGTGCACAAATGAAAATCTAGGATTCAGTCAGGTAAGAGAGGAAGAAGTTGTTCATAGATGGCAGAAATTAAAGAAGCCAAAAATTTGGTTGATGCAGAGCATGTGCATCATGTTGACAACAGTCAAGGGTGAGAATCAAATCATAGATGTCGCCTAATATCTTCAGAACGAAGATATTTCATGCCTTTTTGTGAAACTCTCTGCCCAAGCGTGAGGATAATTTTCCAGCTCTCGAGTGCTGCGAAACAAATCTTCCCAAGAACTTCTCAATAAACCTACCAATGAACATGGGGAAAACAATTAATTTCGTTCAAGACAAATATAAATAATTCTGGACGACATGGTTTATCAATTCACATGATGCAATTTGATTGATGGTGCTAGTTCATGGTCAGGGAATGGATTTCTTACTCACCATCATTTTTCTTGACACATATCACCTTAATAATTCATACCACTCAAACTTTGCAGGATTTACATATCGCTGCATAGTTAGTTTGGAGAACCCTCTGTTCAGTGAGCATGAAAGTTAGCGTCGTTTGTTAATCTGATTATAATAATAAAAATATTTGTGAGCTGTCTAACTAACAAGCTCATTGCAATCATAATTTCAAAGCATATATTTGTTCATTATGTTGTTTTTTGCCTTCAATAGCATTTGCCTTCAATAGCAATGTGCATAGAGAATTCAAGTCAATGATTGATTTGATTCATTATCTGGAGATATGGGGAAAAGATGTAGGTATTTTAATGCCAAATATGTAAATAACTTCCAAGGTAATTTCTTTGGTTATTCTAGAACTTAAAATTTCCAGGAAAGAATCATATCTCCTTTATTGTTTTCCCTTGGAGACTCAATATATGCACATAGCATCCACAAAGTCGTAGTAATTCCTAAAGGAATTGCTTATTCCTTCAGACTTTTCCACGACGTGAAATGCCTCGTGAAAATAGTAAATTAACATTGCAGAGGACACTTTAGTGACTGAATTATTATGATTTTTTTATATGTTGGTTTAATGGTTATTTGACACTGAATACATCTTAGGATCCTTTGTCCTGTTAGAAACTGTAGTACTATAGAGACAGAGGGTGGTAAATGTTTTTACATGACAAGATTTTTTGATTTTTTTTCCCTGGACAAATGACCCACCCAAAGGTCTTATTTCTAACCTGTGAACATTTACGAGTGGTAAAGACGGATCCATAACTATCCAGGATTAAGTGACATTACATCAAGCATCTTATCTTCAACCATGAGCAAAAATGAAAGACTCCAAATTGTCACCAGTCGAGAAATTACCTCAACATGAACTCTAAAGGGAGCTTGAATTGGGTGGAACCTCCATTCATGAATTCAAGTTTCTTTCATACAGGCAAATCTTGCATTTATTTGCCAAATACTCCTATTGACATTAAAAAAAAAATAGGTTAACTCATCAGCTTAGTTTGATTCAATACACTTGGAATAAAGTACCAAAACTAAAAAAAATTCAACCCAATCAAAAAATCAATTTGTAGAGGCATATAATCAAACACTTTAAAAACAAAAAACGATAGGTAGGTTAGGAAACACAAATACTCACATCCAGGGCAACGGCTGCTTGTGATGCAAACTTGTGGAATGTGAGCAATCTTGAACCAGTCTTCTCCCTTGTCCTTGTCGCATCGTCTCTCTAGCTCTTCATTGCAACCGTAAATCTCTAGTTTTCTCAAAGCAGTGAGGTTTTGCAGCCCTTCTGGCAACACTTTGCGATTCTTGCAACCTTCAAGCCTCAGAAACAGGAGGGACGTTAGAGAAGCTATCCACTCGGGCAAGTCCATCTCATTCTCTTCTTCTTTTGACCAGCAACCTGTAATGTTTAGCCACCAAAGCATCGTAGCGTGTTTTAAGGCCACTGGAAAACCTCCTCTCAACTTGCACTTTGTTTAATTCAAGATAGTTAAGAAGAAGTAGGTCCTCGTCAAAATCCTCCTCAGTGGACAATTCCAGCTCTGGACAATCACAGATTTGCAACTCGTCCAAACAAGTCTTATTAAATTTGGGCAAACGTTTCAAATTAGGACAATCTTGAATGACAAGGGTTTCCAATGATGAGAGGTTTCTTTCTCCCAATGAAATCAACTCCCCACAGTCCCGAATCCATATACTCTTCAATGTAGTCAGCCTTTCTAATTCTACGGGCAAAGCTTTAAGCTTTTTACATTCCATGATCCGCAATCTATCGAGAGAGGTAAGGTTCTGTAACGCCCCTTCCGGAAAACTAACCAACTCATCAAACTCTACAATAGAAAGTCTCGAAAGGCAAGGGAGGTCTCGCACGTATCCCAATATCGCTTCACTGCATTTGTTCATGTATAGAGATCGTAGAGAGGATGACAATGGTACAGGTCCTTTCATCTTGGGGCAATTTAGCAAACGCAACTTTTTAAGGCGAGGGAGTAGTATTTGTTGTGTTGTAGCTGCTTGAACAGATGATGACCAACCCTCCAAATTAGGCATATTAAACAAAACGAAACTTTCAAGTGACGGAAATCCTTTCCCCTCACCTTCACCATAAACCTCGCCATCAATAAACTTCACAGAATACATTGAAGATATGTCCAACACCTTGAGAACAGGTAGTTTCCCAAGTGGAGGGAGACGTACAACTCTTCTACATCCTTCAAGTGTGATTTGAACTAAATTTGGGACTGCCGAAACTGTCATCAACCAATTAGGGAAAGTTACTCCTTGGTATCCTCTAACAAAACACCTTCTTAAGTTTGAGTGGGGCTGAAGGCCTTCTATCACCTCTGTAACATTCTCTTGCACTTCTTCTAGACCTTCTGACCACGATAACTCCAATGACTGCAGGTTCTTCTTGCTCCTCAAATTGGCTTCCTTGCTCTCCACTGAGTTCTTCACATTTTCAAGCTTTTTTATTTCCAGTTCTCCTTCAAGGTGGTTCAGCCTTTGCAACTCCTTGATGCTGCATCCATTCTCCATCCCCACAATGAAGAAACTCAAGGTATGGAGGCAAATTAACTTACCCATATCAATTGGCATTCTCTGTAACATATCACATCCCTGGATTTTTAGGTGTCTAAGGTTGATCATTTGATTCATATCTTTTGGCAAGGACTGAAGTTGATCACAGAATTCCAGATTCAGCGTTTGAACATTTTTCAGCCCACACATACATTCCGGTAATGATTTGATACGATTTCTAGAAAGGTTGAGATATCTGAGGTGAATCATTTCACCTATACAATTTGGTACCATCTCAATATTGCATCCATGCAAGTCCAAAGCTCGTAACCGCGTAAGGCTGAAGATGATAGATTCATAAGCTGCAGCCGAACTCTGATCTAACCAGACAAGGGAACGTAAGCATTGTGAGGGTGTCTGTATATATTCAGGAACCAAAGGCAACATTTGTTGCCTGAAAATGGATACATGACGCGTTTGCGTTCTCTTGGTTATATTTCCTGCACTTTCAGCATCTGCATTTTCAACATTCAGAGAGTATGATTCATTTCTTGCCATATAGCATGCAAGATCATGCACAAGGTCATGCATCTTACACGTTAACATATTCTCATCTTCGTCTTTCTTTATTTCTTGAAACATGGACCTCCATAGCAACGCCCTAAAGATCTCATCGCCTGCATCTTCCAAGTCAGCATTACCCTTGGGTAGTACCAAACCATTTGCCATCCATAGATGAATCAAATCTTTGATATTGATGTAATGGTCTTTCGGAAATATTGAACAATAGGCAAAGCATTGCTTCAAAGTTGGTGACAAATGGTTATAACTCAGTGCCAACACCGGTAAGATGTCATTCTCACCGTCCTGAGGGAGCTCCCAAATTTCACTATCTCTGATAGATAACCACTGACTTTCCTTATTCTCAAAGCGCAGCAAGCCGCCCATAGCTTTTGCAGCCAAGGGTAGACCTCCACACTTGGCTACAATCTGCTTCCCAATCTCCTTCAAGGATTGCCTCATTACATTCTCTAAGCCAAATGCACGTTGCTTGAATAGACACCAACAATCCTTATTTGAAAGGGCTTTTAGATCATAAGGAAGACATGTGCCAGCGATGGATGCGACTGTCTTGAGGCGAGTAGTTACAATAACGCAACTACCTTTTGCTCCACATGCCAGTGAGACCTTCAATCTGTTCCACTTGTCCTGATTGCTGTCCCAAAAATCGTCTAAGACGAGCAAGAATCTCTTGCTACGCAACTCGTCTTGAAGGCGCTGCTGTAGAGGAGCTAATGCTTCTAGATTGCATGGATCTTTTGAAACGGAAGCTATGATTAACTTAATGAGGCGTGTGACGTCAAAATTATCAGATACACATACCCAGGCTCTGAGATGGAAATGCTTTGTTACCAACCCATTATTGTACAGCAACTGTGCAAGGGTGGTTTTGCCAAGTCCACCCATGCCTAGTATGGGACAAACGAAGATGTCGTCCTGGCTGCTCACTTGGTCCTGGGATTGCCTCTGACCTCTTGGGTGGTGGCTATATTGGGGAGGACATTGATCCAACAATAGCTTCACCAATTCTTTTTCCTCTTCCTCCCTCCCATATACTTTTGGTTCAGTCAAGAGAGCACCAGTTTCTCGATATGAACAGATTTCAGGTCTTTTTTGTACCACTCCTCTTTGCAGATGAAACTCAACCATGTCTTTAGTAAGTTCCTCAAAACTCTCCATGAGCTCTTTGAGAGAATCAATTACCTTTCCAGGGACTAGTTGCTGATCTAGAAATGCCCATTCCTCCAAAGTATCATCAGCCTTGCAAGCTGCATCCTTTAGTTCATTGAGCCAATCTCGAATCTCCTCATCAGCGACTTGCTTCTCCTCGGCATCATTAAGGGCATATTTGATTTTAGACAAACTTTTGGAAAGCTTCTTCATCTCTTTCTGGACACGCCATACTTCACCAAATTTGTTTTGGATCAAAGAGTTGAGCTTGTCAAACACAACTCCTATGAGTGGAGACACAACCACTTGATATGCCATCTAGGTCCTTTGGCAGAAAGAAAGAAAGAAAGAAGAAACAAATAAGTGGGATTGATACAGAAGGATCTCTCTCTGGTTCTCTTGTGTGCTAGAATAAATTTGAAAGGACACTCCTCTCTATGGTTAGGTTAGAAAAGCAAATGTATCAATTCTCAAAGTCTTCCCTTGTATTATTTTTTGTCTTGCTAGTTGATGCCTTGTTAAACATCAATGGTTCAACCTTGGTGGGACATATTGTTAGGTGAGGTTATACAATTTTTTCAACGTTTTTCGTCTCTCTTTCTTTTAATTTTTTTTTTTAGCTTTCATATTGCTAGTTGGTGGGACATATTGCTAGTTGACTGCAGATGTTTAGTCTGTGAAATTTGAGCTATTTAATTATCTTAAGCCATTTTAATAGATGACTCAGAACCGTCGATTTAGTCCAATCCAAAGATTATCAGTGTGGGTGTAAGATTGGGTCACGAGCTTTGTGTCCTTAGATCCTAATCCATTTGATTAAAGTATAATTTGTGCAGAGATAACTTCTCAAAGAGCTTTTCTAGCTGGCCTAGGTTTCCAGCCTGGGTTGATTGCTTGGGGAGTGAATTTATACTTTTGCCCCCTCTTTTTTAAATACTTTTTTCAAAAAGGTTGTTAAAGAGGGGGGGCAAAGGTGTAAATTCGCCCTCAGGCAGTAAACCCAGGCCATTTAGAATTTCTGCTTCTCAAATCTTAATAAGAGGCTCTAATTTAAATTTAATATTTTTTAATAGTTCTAGTTTATTAGAGCTTATCAGTCATCATCAACATGGTATTTTTTAGGAGCTTTGCTACAGAGCGAGGGAGGGTTCGAGGGAAAAGGGCGAGGGGTGGGTGTAACCACCCATCCTCCTCGGGATGAGCGCATTGTGTTGGAGATGCACGCGAGCATTCATCCCGAGGAGGATGGGTGGTTACACCCATCCCTCGCTCCCTTTCCCTCGACCCCTAGAATTTTCCATTTTTTAGTTCTTCATTGAGCTCTTTGGTATTTCTTACAATTTACCTTCAAATCAAAAATATAATCATGTTTTTTTTTTTGGAAAGCAAATAGGGTTTTAAGGACCCTTTAACCTTTATATTAATGATGTTGGGACAAATATCAATAAAATAATACCAAAAAATAATCTAAAGCAATGGTTAATGAGACGCCAAGATTTGCGTGGAAAATCCTTCAATGTGAAGGGAAAAATCACGGGGCAAATCCGAGATAATCCACTAATCAAATAAAAAGAATTACAATAACTTCTCAAGCTTTTTGTCCAAAGTTTGAGTAATACAAAGAGTAAATAAGCAAATAACACGGGTTACCTCACAGCAAATTAATCCAAAAGCTCATTCAACTTCTTCTGCTACCAAATCAATTGACAAAACTAAGTCGATATTGCAGCCACGCGTCACACTTTGTCACACAAAATCGCGCCCAAAGAATCAAACAAAACGTCATCATCCACGCGCACACAGCCGCACCAAACACTAAAGAGAATACTATGTTCTCTGTTGCTTATTCACGCAGCAGCTTCTCTGAAAACACTATATATAAAACTTTGTTTTTTGCACCTATTTATACTTGTTTGCAGCCGCCCAACACTGCCTCAAATAGAACTTTGTTTCTATTTAATTAACCAGCTGCCAACTCATTCCTTATTCAAAACAAAAACTCTGTTTTTGTTTCTTATTGAAAAAAAAATTTCCTTATTCAACCAAACTTGAAATTATATTTGATTAATTACCAAAGTTGGATCCACCCTAATGGGTTGGACCTCAACAAATCTCCCCCTCCAGACCATTAGGGAAGAATCACCGCTTTATCATATTAGGTCATTCCAATGAGTTTTCCTTTTGGAACTACTTTTGTCATTATGTCGAAAAAAATTTCACTAGTATGAATCTTTGCAACCTAGAAACAATTTTTCTCAAGCACATCACGTATCCAGTGGTAACGTGTATCAATATGCTTGGTAAGTCCATGGTATGTTGTCACGCCCCGACCCGCCACGAAAATCACAGCGTGCCGATGCGTGAACTAACCCGTAATACAGGCGGATCGTAACCGGCCACAATATCACAATATAACACATTCTTGATACGAGAATTAAACGGAAATAAAAACTACGATAAAAATTTGAACAAAATAAGTATATTTGATTCGCCCCGCCAGAGTCATAGCGACAAAACCAATATACAAGCATCTAGTATAACAATATAGTACACCTGATAACACAGAGGAAACAAAACATACCCGTACAAGGTGGACACGACCAAACAACACAAAACGCGCCTACAACGAAAAAAGGGGCCTAAGCGCCACGATCAGCAGGAACGCCAACACTGCCTGCACTCCAATATAAGCACACCCCTTGCGGGGTCAGCAAAGCACTAAGCTAGCTGGTGCGAGCGAACTAAATACAAATCACAGAATAAATACATGGAAAATTCATGCCAGACAATAAAGAATAAGTAACAAGTTCTAAAGTCTAAATCACACCGTGTCTCTAAAGATAATATTTCTAAGTTCAAGCAACAACACAAACATTTCAGATTCAACAATAACTACAAGTTTACGATATATGCCGATCATTACACGTGATTCAAACATGGTAAATATCAAGCTATGAAAATAAAGACAATCTCATAGTTCTTCCTGGTCTCCTAGGTATAGCAATCAAGTCAAAACCAAAAATCCTGTAAAATTCTGTATAAGTGTCTCATATTGTAGGTATCCGCATACCCTACGAATGTGTCTCACCCAGACACATCCCACAACGTGCACCAGTACCACTTCGGACTTGTTTGTATCCTAATGGGGTGCCATCTGCCAGGATACAAACTCAAACATCCCGAACGACTGGCCTAACACTACCAACCTAACACAATCAAACTCAAGCGCGCTGGGAGGGAAAGCGAGTAATCTCCAAAGCACGTCCTTCGGGATCCGTCCTACTGCACTCTATAGTGGCAAGTGCATGCGGGAGCTCACCGCACCTCAGCAAGCTTGCCACATGCAATAACGTTCTCAATGTCAGGTGCGAGTCATCTCAAACACTATCCAACTCACGATGCGAGCAAGCTCCTAAGCATCGGCACAACAAACATTATAGCGGGGTAAAGACACTTACACTAGCATCCACATGCACAAATGACGAGTCTGTACATAATCAAAGGTAACACACGTGCAATCATAATAAATTCGGCAATTTTTATAAAACCACGACTATGCCAGGGTCCCAACATGACCCAATTCACCACGATAAATTTATTCAAGTCGATTATCATACATGCTCAAGACTCGACAATCCACGGTAAAACATGACATACTATGCAAACTCGAAAACGAAGCATACAAGTTCAATGTCATTACACCAAAGCCTAATCACACCAAAATTCATTCACTATTCGATTTCATTCAAATATATCATGCTTTCAGAAAATCCAATACATAATTCATTCACAAATAACCAACACAATCATCGAAATATCTGAAAACTCCGAATTTCGAATTTGGATTCAATTGTACACATTCGACAGTATGATGTAAAACTTAAAGTTCCACTCACCTGGGCGGAATGGGTTTTCAGAACCCAATTCCTACCGGTCGAAGCTCCTAACTCGCAAAACAACGAATGCGGGACCACAAAATTTTTTAAAACTGCAAGGCAAACTCGAAGGTGAGCAAACTAGCTGAAAACTGGAAAAATAAATAAATTACAAGAGGCGCGTGACTGAAAGAAAAACTTACAGACAATAAAAATTCGGCAAACACCCCGCCGAAACCCTCCCTACTCCGGTCTGATCGCCTCCAAACCGCACAACAGGACGGAAATAGGTCTAAGAACACTCGGAGTCACGAATGTGTGGCTCACCCACGCACCCAAAGTCCGAATTCACGCCGAAGAACCCTCAAAACGAACATGCACCCTGATTTTTTGAAAAAATTGGCCAACACCGAAATCACCCTTGCATGTCGGGTCTAAGGGCTCTAAATGACGCTACCAAGGCCCCTCAACGGCTGATCGGAGCTACGAAATCCGATCAAACAAAACCAACACCAAATAAGCCCACACAAATATGAAATTTAAATTTTCTTAAATGAAAAACCGAAACAAGAAGGAGAGGGGAGAAAGAGGAAGAAAAATGAGGAAGAAGAGGTGAGATTTGGGGGAAGAAAATCGACAAATACCACGACGATTTTCTCGCTGGAGATGAAGAGGACGAAGGGGTCTCGCTCCCTGGAAAGAAAAAAAGAAAGAGAAGAAAGAAAGGGGGGGGGGGTTGTCTTTAAAGGGTGGGTGGCTATGTGCCCCCACCGCATTTACCGAGTATACCCCTTGCCAAAAAGTTTTTTTTAAACACAGATATTACATCATATACACCTTAAAAGAGATCTCGTCCTCGAGATCGGACAAAGCCACGACAAGAAAATCTAGGCGAAAAGCTCGGGGTATTTCTGTCTCATCTGGTCCTCCAGCTCTCAAGTCATGTCACCCTCTCGGTGGCTCCATTGAACTTTCACTAACTTCACTGTCCTCCGACGAAATTGTTTCACATCATCATCAACAATGGCTACTGGCCTCACTGGATACGTCAACTCATCAGAAATCTCCACCTCAGCGGGCTCTATAATCTGCGACGGATCTACCAAATACTTCCGCAACATGGATACGTGAAACACGTCGTGGAGACTTGACATACTCTGCGGCAAAGCCAATCTGTAGGCCACTGGTCCAATCCTCTCAGTAATCTCAAATGGCCCTACATACCTCGGTGCAAGCTTCTCTCAACTTCGGAACCTAACAACTCCGCACATTGGGGAAACTTTCAGAAAAACCCTGTCCCCAACATCAAACTCTAACTCCTTACGCCTCTTATCAGTGTAACTCTTCTGTCTACTCTGGGCTGTCAACAAACGCGCTCTAATCAGCTCAATCTTTTCAGTAGTTTCTCTTATCACATCCGCCCCCATCACAACTGACTCTACAATCTTTGCCCAACAAAAAGGGGACCTACACGGTCGTCCGTAAAGTGCCTCAAACGGTGCCATGCCAATACTTACGTGGTAGCTGTTGTTGTACGCAAACTCGCATAACGGTAGGTGATCTTCCCAACTGCCCCCAAAGTCTAAAATGCATGCAACTGACTCTCCAATCTCTGCCCAACAAACAGAGGACCTACACGATCGTCCGTAGAGTGCCTCAAATGGTGCCATGCTAATACTTACGTGGTAGTTGTTGTTGTACGCAAACTCGCATAACGGTAGATGATCTTCCCAACTGCCCCCAAAGTCTAAAATGCATGCTCTAAGCATGTCTTTCACTACCTGATTCACTGTGAATGATAAGTTGTACTCATGTCCATCCCGCCGTCCGATTCATACTAACAGGAATGAAATGTCCATCCTGCCGTCCGATTCTTCATCTCTTTCTGGACACGCCATACTTCACCAAATTTGTTTTGGATCAAAGAGTTGAGCTTGTCAAACACAACTCCAATGAGTGGAGACACAACCACTTGATATGCCATCTAGCTCCTTTGGCAGAAAGAAAGAAAGAAGAAACGAATAAGTGGGATTGATACAGAAGGAATGCTGGACTTAACAAATGTATCAATTCTCAAAGTCTTCCCTTGAGTCTTCCCTTGTATCAATTCTCAAAGTCTCAAAGGTTATACAGTTTATACACCTTTTTCGTCTCTCTTTCTTTTAATTATTTTTTTAGCTTTCATTTAGCTAACACACATTATTGACTGCAGATGTTTAGTCTGTGAAAGCTTATCATCTCTTTATGAATGGTTGAAGTTTTTCTATCCACATGTAGTTGTTGGGTGAGACGACCACTTGATGTGCCATCATTTTCTTGCAAATTGAACTGTAAGACAATAGATACTACCAGACAACCTGACTTGCTTTTTGCCTTTATTTTTCCTTGCATTATATCTGGTGGTCACAATTTTGTAGACTTGACAGCAGAAAGAACAGAAATTCTAAATGTTGAGGTTTTGGGCGAGGAAAACAGCTAGGGAAATGAGGTGGACGGGGTAGAAATCGTCCACCCTCCTCGAGATGTGAGCGTGAAAAGTCAACGCGCACATCTCGAGAAGGGTGGACGGTTTCCACCCCGTCCACCTCATTTCCCTCGCTGTTTTCCTCGCCCAAAACCTCGACAGCTAGCAAAGCTTCAGAAAGAAATATCAAAGTTGAACATCTATCAAGTATTAACATCTCAGACTGAGTGCCAATCCCTTTCCCCATAATTTCTTGCTCTTTGATCTTCATAATCTTAGAATATATGTGTTCCATATTTGAATTCCTAATCTGAGAATGGACGTATAGATGTAAACTGGGTACTGAAATAAAAGAGAAATGAACTAAAGGGGGGTATGAGAAACAAATGAATAGGCTCAGCCTAAAATTTTGAGCTATTTAATTATCTTAAGCCATTTTAAAATAGATGACTCACAACCATAGATTTAGTCCGATCAAGGGTTATCGGTGTGGTGTAAGAAAAAAATAAAATTGGTTAAGAGGTCATTCAGAGAGGGCGCCTAATATCTTTAGAATGAAGAGATTTTGTGCCTTTTCGTGAAGCTAGAGAGTTTTTGCCTAAGGGTGAGGATAGTTTTCCAGTTCTCAAGTAGTGCTACGATCCAAATCTTCCCAAGAACTCCTCAATGAACCTACCAACGAACATGGGGAATGAATCCTGCAACATAGTTCTTAATTAAGGGGGTATGAGAAACAAATGAATAGGGTCAGCTAAAATTTTTGAGCTATTTAATTATCTTAAGCCATTTTAATAATAATTTTGATTAAATTATAATAATTCTCTGCAACATAGTTTATCAACTCACATGCTGCAAATTGATTTTTGAGACGATGCTAGTTCATAGTCAGCGAATGAATCCTCCAATCTAAAACTCAGCCAGACATAGAGATCCAACAACAAATTGTTGAGCAAAGCAATGCAAAGAAACTTCTAGTTACGAACCTCATCTATAGACATTGTAATTCACTACTCGTTTTTTAAGACAATTTAGTGATTTACAAACCTCCTAGTCCTTACTGATTCAGTATCTTGGTTTGGTCTATAAGACTGGTAGGAAGGGCCACTCACTCAAATCAACGAATATTAACATATTAGAAATATATTGGGTTGGTCTATAATACTGGTAGGAAGGGCCATTGTTACACCCTATGTGGGCGGGCTCAGAGGCTGGCAGATTATTATGTGTGGGCGGGTTTAGAGACTGGCAGGATATATGTTATATATGTACAAGGTTGAATCCACATGACACAACACGTTTTAAAGCCGTGCGGTATCAGAGCCCTAGACATATTAGGGTCTATGTGTCTAGGGTCTATGTTGAGGTAAATTTCACATATAACAATGACTACAATTCACTACTAGAGCAAGCGGTATTAGAGCCCTAGACATATTAGGGTTCACTACCAACTTGGACATATTAAGGTCTATGTTGAGGTAAATTTTCACATATAACAATGACTACAATTCACTACTAGAGCGGACTCTGTTAGTTAAGAGGACAAAGGTGTATTAATTTATTTTTTAGTTTTTAGTTTGGTGGAACTTGAATAAAAATTATCAGTAAAAGAAGTCAAAATTTTCAGATAAAAGCTCATCGTGAAGAAACCATTTGCAAATAAAACATTTGAAAACATAGCGAAGGGACATCAATAAACATATAAAGGCAAAAATTGTAACTCTTAATCCATTTGTCACATTGATCATTAACTTACACATATAAAGGCTGGTTTGTTTTTTTTGACAGAGACAAGATTTCATCCAGCTTGGAGGCACGTAGCCAAAGCTATTTTGATTCTAGTTCAGCTTGTTTTGGTCCGTTCTCTGCTCGTTCAGATGCGGAAACAGTTGGCGTGGATATAATTGGTTTTTTGAACTGCGCTATGATCATTGTCATGTTGTCACAACCTTCGCCACCAGCAGTTGATGGTGCCAAACACCTGTCTAGCACTCTTTCACATACAGCAGATAGCTTGTTTTCCTGCTGAGTTTCATGGAAATATCATAAGGAATGGATCATTCCTTCACATGTTCTACCCGCAATTTTTGAAGTTCAACCACAAAAACTAGTTAAAAGAGTTGTCAAACATCAACATTGATCGAATGGATGATGTTATAGGAGATTATTAATTTTCTGACATAAATTATGGACTATCAGCAATTTTAATCATCTGCAACAACACTGACATGCATAATAACAATTCAATGTGGTTCAGCTTGGTCACTTTTCTCCAACTGGAGAATTGAGTGTGTAATTTGAAGTGATTCAGGTCAGGATAATGGTTTTCAACAAAGGCATGGTTTACAAAGGCACATACGGGTACAAATCCATAACGCTTTTTACCAAGAAAACCCATAAAGTCATGCATGACTAGAGACGCTTGCTGAAGCAATCTTCAAGTGATACGGGTGAGCAATCGATTATAAATTATTTTGCATCACTAAGGAAACATTGTCAAAGCAAAGATCAAGCAACACAGCTAAGCATTAATACATAATCTGGTTCCAGCTCCACAGCCAAGCATCCAACATCCCACTTGTCGATAAATCTATACTAAACAATCTATCAAATAAAGATCATAAAGTAATAATATAAGAAAGATAATAAACCATAAATCTATAACCCAGTTCAGGAAAGAACCCAAACTTTCAGGGATCAAACAAACTCCTCTGTCTGTTTTCCTTTCCCACTCTTAAGAAACCAAACAATTTCCACACAATATTTGTCCACAGTTTAAACTTATAGTAGATAGCGCTTCACTTGGTATATAGAATTAAACGGGAAAAAAAATAGCATAGATATTGCATCAGCTAGGCTGCGACCACATTCTTAATTTTTTGGGCCAATATCCTTCAGGGCGCAGATTGGCTCTTCTCCCATTGCGGACATAACTGACATGACCAGGTCTTTCCCTTCATTAAACCCATCTTTAATCTGTGAACACAGAATACAGCAGAACGTAGTGAGTGAATGTTAAAAAAATAAAAATAAAAACCAAATCATACATAGTTGAGTAATGGAAACTAAACAAACCTGAGTGAGCAGAGTGTCATCGGTGGGAAGCTTCAAACCATCCTTGGTGTTTCCAGTTTCAGTCAAAAGGCTCACCTGCAAGGAATTCCAACCAAGTGTTTGTTTAAAATCATAAGCATTAATAGATTTTTCAATTTGAAAACACATCCTTGAGTTTTGATTGTGAAGGCAAACTTACAAAACCATCTTCAGAGATGTCAATAAGCTGATAATCAGTACGATTCACATGGGGAACCTGAAAAATCAATACATTCATATTAGCTACGCAATTAACTTATTAAACAATGTTGGTCGATTAGCGGTAGAACTCCATCAATCAGTCATGTAAGAAAGATGGAAGAAACATTACATCACAATTGTGGGAGGAAGGAACAATATCTTCAAGCTTCTTGGCATTGAATATATCGATTGTGACGAAATGGCACTTGGCATGACCATGCTTCCCAGTCTTGGAGACGGAGACCTCAACAACCTGTTTGAAGACAGACAACACATGCATACAAAACCAAAACAAAGCATATGAATTAAAATGGCTTGGTCAAAAGCATTAACGTAAACAAATAAGATTGTCCTGTCCAGACAACATAAAAGGTTTAGCCTAAGATCTAGAATACTAGAAGAACACAACACAAAGAACTTGTATGGTACATATTCCTAATTTATCTTGAACTGGACCCAACAAATTACATGATATCATGTATGTACATGTAGAATGAATATGGATTTGCAAAAGGAACTGAGAAATTTGACCTGGGAGATCAGGTTTGCACAGGACATCCAAAGTCGAGGGATAGCATTATTTCTATGTTTCTTGCAAATAGATTGAAAAAAGTGTGCATCTCCTGAATCGAAGGTTATGTAAACGCATTGGTTTTTAAGTGATGCTATTGATAGTCATCCAAATACACAATGTTAGTTTAAAGATAAATTTGATGTTGGTCCATTCTGATGGGATTAACGCCATTAATCATGCATAAAATCGTAATTGAGTTTAATCACGAATGGTACGTGAAACTCGTAACATTTGAAAGCTTAATTCATTAAACTAATCATCTAAAGTGATGAATTGGAGGAGAAAATCCCCAACCAATCCCCTGAACTTTTATATTGAAGCTCAAGCTCTCAACTGAGAGATGTGAATTGGGTAGCTTCAAATCGCTCAATAACTAGATTTTGATAGTGGTTATCAAGGATTAAGTGACATTACATCAAACATCTTATCTTCAAATGTGAGCAAAAAATGAAAGACTCCAAATCCAAATTGTCACTAGTTGAGAAATTACCTCAACATGAACTCTAAAAGGAGCGGAACCTCCATTCATGAATTCAAGTTTCTTTCATTTCAGGCAAATCTTACATTTATTTGCCAAATACTCCTATTGACATCAAAAAAAATTAACTCAAGTTAACTCGTCAGCTTAGTTTAATTCAGTACACTTGGAATAAAGTACCAAAACTAAAAAGAATTCAACTCAATCAAAAAATCAATTTGTTGAGGCATTTAATCAAACACTTTAAAAACAAAAAACTATAGGTAGGTTAGGAAACACAAATACTCACATTCATTCCAACGGCTGCTTGTGATGCAAACTTGTGGAACGTGAGCAATCTTGAACCAGTCTTTTCCCTTGTCCTCGTCGCATCGTCTCTCTAGCTCTTCATTGCAACCGTAAATCTTTATTTCACTCAAAGCAGTGAGGTTTTGCAGTCCTTCTGGCAACACTTTGCGATTCTTGCAACCTTCAAGCCTCAGTTCCTTGAGGGACGTTAGAGAACCTATCCACTCAGGCAAGTCCATCTCATTCTCTTCTTCTTTTGACCAGCAAACCAATATTTCTAGTCTCGAAAGCATCGTAGCGTGTTTTAACGCCACTGGAAAACCTCCTCTCAACTTGGGCACTTTCTTTAATTCAAGATATTTAAGAAGAAGTAGGTCCTCCTCAAAATCCTCCTCAGTGGACAATTCCAGCTCTGGACAATCACGGATTTCCAACCTTTCCAAACAAGACTTATTAAACTTGGGCAAACGTTTCAAATTAGGACAATCGACAATGACAAGGGTTTCCAGTGATGAGAGGTTTCTCTCTCCCAATGAAATCAACTCCCCACAATTCAAAATCATTAGAGTCTTCAGTCTTTCTACTTTTACGAGCGAAGCCTTAAGCTTTTTACATTCCACAATCAACAACCCAGCGAGAGAGGTAAGGTTCTGTAACGCCCCTTCCGGAAAACTAACCAACTCATCAAACTCTTGAATAAAAAGACTCGAAAGGCAAGGGAGGTCTCGCACATATCCCAATATCGCTTCATTGCATTTGTACATGCATAGCAATCGGAGAGAGGATGACAATGGTATAGGTCCTTTCAGCTTGGGGCATCTTATCAGATACAATTTTTTAAGGCGAGGGAGTAGTATTTGTTGTGTTGTAGCTGCTTGAACAGATGATGACCAACCCTCCAAATTAGGCATATTAAACAATATGAGACATTCAAGTGACGGAAATCCTTTCCCTTCACCTTCACCATAAACCTCGCCATCAATAAACTTCACAGAATCCATTGAATCCATCTCCAACGTCTTGAGAACAGGTAGTTTCGCAAGTGGAGGGAGATGTACACATCTTCTACATCTTCAAGTCTGATTTTAACTAAATTTGGGACTGCCGAAACTGTCATCAACCAATTAGGGAAAGTTACTCCTTGGTATCCTCTAACGAAACACCTTCTTAAGTTTGAGTGGGGCTGAAGGCCTTCCATTACCTTTGTAACATTCTCTGGCACTTCTTCTTCTAGACCTGGCACTTCTTCTTCTAGACCTTCTGACCACGTTAACTCCAATGACTGCAGGTTCTTCTTGCTCCTCAAATTGGCTTCCTTGCTCTCCACTGAGTTCTTCACATTTTCAAGCTTTTTTATTTCCAGTTTTCCTTCAAGGTGGTTCAGCCCTTGCAACTCCTTGATGCTGCATCCATTCTCCAACCCCACAATGAAGAAACTCAAGGTATGGAGGCAAATTAACTTACCCATATCAATTGGCATTCTCTGTAACATATCACATCCCTGGATTTTTAGGTGTCTAAGGTTGATCATTTGATTCATATCTTTTGGCAAGGACTGAAGTTGATCACAGAATTCCAGATTCAGCGTTTGAACATTTTTTAGCCCACACATACATTCCGGTAATGATTTGATACTATTTCTAGAAAGGTTGAGATATCTGAGGTGAATCATTTCACCTATACAATTTGGTACCATCTCAATATTGCATCCGTGCAAGTCCAAAGCTCTTAACCGCATAAGGCCGAAGATGCCAGATTCATACACTGCAGTCGGCTTCTGCCCTAACCACCTCTGCCCTAAGCAGGTAAGGGATCGTAAGCATTGTGAGGGTGTCTGTATATATTTAGGAACCAAAGGCAACATGTGTTGCCCGAAAATGGATACATGACGAGTTATCTTGATTATATTTCTTGCACCTTCGGCATCTGCATTTTCATCGTTCAGAGCATATGATTCATTTCTTGCCATATAGCATGCGAGATCATGCACAAGGTCATGCATCTTACACGTTAGCATATTCTCATTTTCGTCTTTCTTTATTTCTTGAAACATGGACCTCCATAGCAACGCCCGAAAGATCTCATCGCCTGCATCTTCCAAGTCAACATTACCCTTGGGTAGTACCAAACCATTTGCCATCCATAGATGAATCAAATCTTTGATATTGAAGTCGTGGTCTTTCGGAAATAGTGAACAATATGCAAAGCATTGCTTCAAAACTGGTGACAAATGGTTATAGCTCAGTGTCAACACCGGTAAGATGTCATTCTCACCATCTTGAGGGAGCTCCCAAATTTCACTATCTTTGATAGATAACCACCGACTTTCCTTATTCTCAAAGCGTAGCAAGCCACCCATAGCTTTTGCAGCCAAGGGTAGACCTCTGCACTTGGCTACAATCTGCTTCCCAATCTCCTCCAAGGGTTCCCTCTTTTCATTCTCTAAGCCGAATGCACGTTGCTCGAATAAACGCCAACAAGCCTCATTTGAAAGGACTTTTAGATCATAAGGAAGACATGTGCCAGCAATGGATGCAACTGTCTTGAGGCGAGTAGTTACAATAACGCAACTACCTTTTGCTCCACATGCCAGTGAGACCTTCAATCTGTTCCACTTGTCCTGATTGCTGTCCCAAACATCGTCTAAGACGAGCAAGAATCTCTTGCCACGCAGCTGGTCTTGAAGGCGCTGCTGTAGGGGAGCTAATGCTTCTAGATTGCATGGATCTTTTGAAACGGAAGCTATGATTAACTTAATGAGGCGCGTGACATCAAAATTTTCAGATACACATACCCAGGCTCTGATATGGAAATGCTTCGTTACCAACCCATTATTGTACACCAACTGTGCAAGGGTGGTTTTGCCAAGTCCACCCATGCCTAGTATGGGACAAATGAAGATGTCGTCCTGGTTGCTCACTTGGTCCTGGGATTGCCTCTGACCTCTTGGGTGGTGGCTATGTTGGGGAGGACATTGATCCAACAATAGCTTCACCAATTCTTTTTCCTCTTTCCCCCTCCCATACACTTTTGGTTCAGTTAAGAGAGCACCAGTTTCCCGTTCTGAACAGATTTCAGGTCTCTTTTGTACTATTCCCCTTTGCAGATGAAACTTAACCATGTCTTCAGCAAGTTCATCAAAACTCTCCATGAGCTCTTTGAGAGAATCAGTTACCTCTCCAGGGGCTAGTTGCTGGTCTCGAAATGCCCACTCCTCCAATGTATCATCAGCCTTGTAAGCCGCATCCTTTAGTTCATTGAGCCATTGATGAATCCCTGTATCAGCAACTTGCTTCTCCTCAGCATCATTAAGGATATCTTTGACTGATGACAGAGTTTTGAAAAGCTTCTTCATCTCTTTCTGGACACCTCTTACTTCACCAAATTTGTTTTGGAACAAAGAGTTGAGCTTGTCAAACACAACTCCAACGAGTGGAGACACAACCACTTGATATGCCATCTAGCTCCTTTGGCAGAAAGAAAGAAAGAAGAAACGAATAAGTGGGATTGATATAGAAGGATCTCTCTCTGGTTCTCTTGTGTGGTAGAAGAAATTTGAAAGAACACTCCTCTCTATGGGTTACAATTTCTACAAGAATGCTGGACTTAACAAATGTGTCAATTCTCAAAGTCTTCCCTTGTATTATTTTTTGTCTTGCTAGTTGATGCCTTGTTCTTGTTAAACATCAATGGTTCAAACTTGGTGGTTCAAACTTGCTAGTTAGATGTTGGGTGAGCCGACCACTTGATGTGCCATCATTTTCTTGCAAATTGAAATGTAAGACAATAGATACTACCAGACAACATGATTTGCTTTTGCCTTTATTTTTCCTTGCATTATATCTGGTGGTCACAATTTTGTAGACTTGACAGCAGAATGAAATATCGAAGTTGAACATCTATCAAGTATTAACATCTCAGACTGAATGCCAATCCCTTTCCCCATAATTTCTTGCTCTTTGATCTTCATAATCTGAGAATAGACGTATAGATTTAAACTGGGTACCGAAATAAAAGATAAATGAACTAAAGGGGGTATGAGAAACAAATGAATAGGCTCAGCTAAAATTTTGAGCTATTTAATTATCTTAAGCCATTTTAATATAGATAACTCACAACCATGGATTTAGTCCGATCAGCGGTAAAAAAATAAAAATAAAATTGGTTAGAGGTCATTCAGAGAGGGCAAACATCTCATGGATGTCGCCTAATATCTTTAGAATGAAGAGATTTTGTGCCTTTTCGTGAAGCTAGAGAGTTTCTGCCTAAGGGTTAGGATAATTTTCCAGTTCTCGAGTAGTGCTGCGATCCAAATCTTTCCAAGAACTCCTCAATGAACCTACCAACGAATATGGGGAAAACAATTAATTCCGTTCGAGACAAATATAAATAATTCTGGACAACATGGTTTATCAAGTCACATGTTGCAAATTGATTTTTGAGACGATGCCAGTTCATAGTCAGGAAATGAATCCTCCAATCGGAAACTCAACCTGACGTAGAGATCCAACACCTAATTGTTGAGCAAAGTAAGGCAAAGAACCTGTTAGTTACAAACCTCATCTAAAGATGTAATGTCTACTAAGTGTCATTCAGTACTCGTTTTTTAAAGACAATTTACTGAATTATAAGATCCAAGATGTTTCTTTTCTAACTGAGCCACTAGATTGGTTGGAATGTGTTGGAGTTAGTTAGGCAAAGTCTGTTGTAAATATTGGTTTTGACATGTATTTAAAGGCTTGTACTGTACATCAGAGAGTTCATTCAATACACATAAATTTCTCATTCATGTTTTCTCCTCTCATCTTCTCTCTTTTCATTGTTTCATCTTCAATTCTCTGTTTGTAACTTTTCATGGTATCAGAGCAGTCTCAAGAGCTCTCTTCAAATCAGATGAGTATACTGCAGAAATTTTAGGTTCTTTTGATAATCGATCAGCAACTGCAGCTGCTTGCTGTCGCCCAATGTCATTAAGTTCAACATCCAAGTGCTCGCAACCGAGCCAGATCCTCCATTGCCATTGCTAGAATCGACCATTTTGAAAGGTTGATTGGAGTGACGTAGGACGAGCGAGGGAAGGTTTCCCGCTGGATTCTTGAATCTCCAAGCCAGATTGTGTGTTGTTGGAGTGAAGGAGTTGAGCTGGATTCAGAGCATTCTTGAGACCAGTCTCTTTAATTGTTTTTCATTTTGTAGTGAGCACCTAAGGTGTTTGAAGAAAATCCTCTAAATACTCTTGAGACATGGCTGGACCAGATAGTTCAGATCGTTATTACCTTCATCCATCTGATCATCCAGGGATGATATTGGTGTCCAAAGAGTTTATTGGTAAGAGTTTTGCTTCATGGCGAAGAGGGATGTTGATTGTTTTATCAGCCAAAAATAAGTTTGGCTTCATTGATGGAACATACAAGAAGCCTGCAGAAACTTCAGAAGATTTCTCTAAGTGGCGAAGTTGCAATGACATGGTAATTTCTTGGATCCTTAACATTCTTGAGAAAGATATTGCTGAAAGTGTGATATATGTGGATTCAGCCCAAGATGTGTGGAAGGAATTGAATGATAGATATGGTCAAGCAAATGGACCTAAGCTGTTTCAATTGCAGAAAGAAATGTGTTCGATCTCTCAAGGCTCAAGTGATATTGCTGGTTATTTCACATCTTTCAAAAGACATTGGGACGAGTTGAATTCTGTCATCTCCTTGCCAATGTGCACATGTAATGCCTCTGCATCTCTAGCTAAATATGAGCAAGATCAGAAATTGATGCAGTTCTTGATGGGTCTAAATGAGGAATACAAGACCATCAGAGGGAACCTCTTGATGCTTGAGCCTTTACCAACAATTGTTCAGGCATATTCTATCTTACTTCAAGAGGAGAAACAAAGAGAAGTCTCTGCTACAAGTAAATTTCTAGTTGATTCTGCTTCTTTTAATGCAAATAGTTACAAAGGGGGTCAACAACAACGTAAACCTCAATACAATTTCAAGATGGAAATGAATGATTCAAAGAGAACTAACCTGTCTTGCAAGTATTGTAAGAAACCAGGACATACTTATGAGCAATGTTACAAGTTGCTGAACAAAGAGAAGTCTAAAAGGATTGCTGCTAATGCTGAAATTGCAACATCTGCTGGTGGACAGAACAAGCTGTAGAACTGAGTTCATGTATTGCCTGGATTCACACAGGACCAATGTAACCAGTTAATGGTTTTGTTGAGCAACTGCTGGTGTGGCTTCAGCGAACTTTGCAGGTAACCTTACTAGTACTTCCATAAATTCTAAAGGTTTAGCTACTTGTTTCAGTTGCACTTCACCTTCTTTTTTTCAAAACCTGGGTCATTGACAGTGGTGCCTCGGACCACATGTGTCATGACTTGAGTCTTTTCTTGCAAACCTCCACCCTTGATTCACCATATGTGATTACTTTACATAATGGCATGAAATTTAAAGTGTCTTTAATTGGATCTGTTAGAGTCCTCCCACAGACCATTCTTGAAAATGTGCTATATGTCCCTCATTTTCACTATAATCTGTTGTCCATTCATAAACTGATTCCTCAGTTCAATTGTCAAGTCACTTTCACCATCCATTCTTGCTTTGTGCAGGGCCCTTCAATGAACAGGCATGTGGTTCTTGGTGAAGCAAGAGCAGGACTTTACTTGTTACATGCTGCTCTTACTGTGTCTGATATTTCCAGTTCTGATTTTCTTTCTGTTTCCTCTGTAGCCTCAGAAGTTTTACATGATGATTCTATATCTTGTAATGTCAATTCATGTCATCCCATAGTACTTTGGCATAATAGACTTGGTCATTTGCCATTTAATAAAATCAAAGCTTTACCTGTATTTCCTAATGATGTTGATAAGAATATGACATTTTTTGCTCCTTGTGATGTGTGTCCAAAAGCTAGGCAACATAGACTTCCTTTTCCCCACAACCATATACATACCTCAGCTACTTTTGACCTTGTTCACCTTGACATATGGGCATGTGAGGACTTACAATGGTTTTGCTTACTTTCTTACTATAGTAGATGACTATAGCAGATGTACATGGACACATCTTTTGAGTAGCAAAAGTAATGCCCTGGATCTTATAAAATCTTTTCTCAAAATGGTTGAAACCCAATTTCAAAAGAAGGTCAAAGTTTTTCGTTCAGACAATGCTCTTGAACTAGGATTGAGCAAAGAGGCTACTGCCCTATTTCTTTCAAAGGGAATCATTCATCAAACTAGTTGCACTGACACACCCCAACAAAATGGCATTGTTGAACGTAAACACAAACATCTTTTGGAGACCTCCCGAGCCATTTTATTTCAATCCGGCCTTCCAATCAAATATTTGGGTGAATGTGTGCTCACATCTACCTACCTCATCAATAAGTTCCCTTCCAAAGTTTTACAAGGTTCTACTCCACATGAAGTCTTGTTTGGTATGCCACCTTCCTATGACAATTTGAGGAGTTTTGGTTGTTTGTGTTATGTATCCACTCTTAAGAGGGGAAGAGACAAATTTCAACCCAGGGCATCTCCTTGTGTGTTTCTAGGTTATCCTTTTGGTAAAAAGGCCTACACACTTTTGACCCTTGAAACCAAGCAAATAGTTATTTCTAGAGATGTAACCTTTTTTGAACACATCTTTCCCTATAAACAATCTACCAATCCCATTTCTTCTGCTCCCTTATTTCCCTCTCCTTCATATCCTGCTGATGTTGACACTTCACCTGCTACAAACCCCACTCCTAGCCATCCTGTTGGTGTTGACATTTCACCTACTACAGATTTCACTTCTTCACCTAATGTAGACCTCATTTCTGCTCAACCAACACAGCACAACCACTATATTTACCTCAGTCCTCTCCTCAACCAATTCAGTCAGACCATAGAAAATCTTCCCGAGTTCACAATCCTCCTTCTTATTTGAAGGATTATGTTTGTCATAATGCTTGCAGCTGTCCTGATGCTGAGTCATTCTGTTTCCATACAATCACTTCAAATGATAGTTCATTACACTCATTTTGTTTCTCTTCTCTTTCTCCACAAAATCAAAATTTTTTAAGTGCAATTGAACATGTTTCTGAACCTTGCACATATGAGGAGGCTGCTAGTCTGCCTGTTTGGAAAGAGGCCATGAGCAAAGAATTTGATGCTCTGCATGCTAATCACACCTGGGGACTCACTGCTTTGCCTCATGGTAAGAAACCAATTCGTTCCAAGTGGGCATATAAGGTGAAACACAGAGCTGATGGTACTATTGAAAGTTGTAAGGCTCGTTTGGTGATAATGGGGAACACTCAAAAAGAAGGGATTGATTATCATGAAACCTTCTCCCCAGTTGTTAAGCTTACAACAATAAGAGCCTTGTTAGTAGTTGCTGTCAAGAAACAGTGGCCATTGCATCAATTAGATGATAATAATGCCTTCTTACATGGGGATTTAGATGAAGATATTTACATGACCCCTCCTAAAGGGCTGGTTCTTCCTCAATCAGGACTTGTTTGCAAACTCAAGAAGTCTCTATATGGCCTCAAACAAGCCTCTAGACAGTGGTATGTGAAGTTAGCTGATACTTTGAGATTGGAGGGGTAGCAAAGTTCTAAAAATGACTACTCTTTGTTTGTAAAGAGAATGGGAACTTCTATTGTGTTCGTGGCTGTTTATGTAGATGACATTATAGTCACATGGAATGAAGTCACTGAGATTATACACTTGAAACAAGTGTTGGACAAATCATTCAAGATCAAAGACCTTGGGGAGTTACATTACTTCCTTGGTCTGGAGATTCTTAGAGAACACAATGGGATTATTCTCACTCAGCAGAAATTTGCCAAGGACTTACTTTTTGATTTCAATTGTTCCAAGATGTCTCCCACCTCTACTCCTCTGCCTGGACAAGTCCGACTCAAACTTGGTGAGGGTGATCCCATAGATGATCCCAGTATATACAGAAGATTGGTTGGCAAATTAAACTATTTGACACACACTAGACCTGATTTGGCTTTTGTTGTCCAACACCTAAGCCAATTTATGCAGGATCCTCGCGTTCCACATTATGAGGCAGCTATGCATACTCTTCGATATATCAAAACCAATCCCAATCAGGGTCTTTTCTTCAATACCAGTGCTTCATATGCTTTGCAGGCATTTTGCGATTCAGATTGGGCTGCCTGCCCTAGCTCCAGGAGATCCATCAGTGGTTATTTCATTACTTTAGGAGGTTCTCCAATCTCTTGGAAATCTAAGAAACAAGTTACCGTTGCGCTCTCTTCAGCTGAAGCAGAGTATAGATCAATGAGGCGAGTGACTGCTGAGCTCGCTTGGTTTACAAGGCTATTAGTTGAATTATCTGTGGAATTCATTACTCCTGTTCCCGTGAAGTGTGACAGTTTATCAGCTATCTATATTGCTCACAACCCAGTGTTTCATGAGCGCACGAAACACATCGAATTAGATTGTCATTTTGTGCAGGAGAAACTGCAAGATGGTTTGATCAGTATTTCATATCATCCTACAAAAGAGAAGCTTGCAGATATGTTCACAAAGAATTCTTACTTGGCAAGTTGGGGGTGTCCAATTCTCTCCACCCTCCAACTTGAGGGGGGTTGTTGGAGTTAGTCAGGCAAAGTCTGTAGTTAGGCAAAGTCTGTTGTAAATATTGGTTTGACATGTATTTAAAGGCTTGTATTGAGAGTTCATTCAATACACATAAATTTCTCATTCATGTTTTCTCCTCTCATCTTCTCTCTTTTCATTGTTTCATCTTCAATTCTCTGTTTGTAACTTTTCAGAATGTATCCTAAAATACATAGTTTAGTCAAGTCACTAGTTATTTCAATATTTAGCATTTTAAATCAGAAAGTATAATAAGAACAGTTATTTATGAAATTGTCCATTCTAAAAAAGATAAAGGCCCAATTAGACCTAGGGCTGAGCAAGTATGGGTAACCGGCCCAAAAGCTATAAACCGAAAATTGGCCCGAAAAATTCGGGCCCGTGTTTATGAGACCCGAAATCGGATCGAGTTGACCGGGTAACTGAGGTCCCGATTAACCGAATTACGGGCCGGTTTCGGTCCTAAGAGCAACATTCAGACAATAATTGAAACCCAAATCCTTCTACAGTAACCCACATACATATAGTAAAAAAAATACTTCTACAGTAAAAAAAATATTTCATTCATCATACGTACAAAAATTATATCAAAAAATTACAAAAAAAACCATACAACAAATTACAAAAAAAAAAAAATCGGTCTAAAAAATATCAGATCTCAATCTCTGATCTGAGATCTGGAAGAAGAAGGCGAAGATCTGTGTAATGACCTCTCAATCTCTGATCTGATCAAAGATCCGAGATCAGATCTGATCATTGCAAAAATGGGGAAGGGAGGGGATCTGATAATTGCTTTCCTTCTTCTGTGTTCCAGAGTGTGGATGATCTGATCATTGCTTTCCAGAGTGGGGAAGGGAGGGGAGAGGGAGACGACCTCCGCTGTGAGAAGAGAAGAGGCATCCGCGACTTCGCCTCCGCTGTGAGAAGGGGGGAGAGGGAGGCGGCCTCAGATCGGCCTCCGCCTCCGCTGTGAGAAGAGAGGGGAGAGGGAGGCAGCCTCAGATTGGCCTCCGCTGTGAGAAGAGAGAAGAGGCGTCCGCGGCTTTGCCTTCACTGTGAGAATGAGGAAATTGTTTTCCTCGCTGGTTTCCTCGCCATTTAGAATTTCTGGAGAATGAGAGTCTCTGCTCTGTGAAGTTGAGGGGAGAGAGAATTAGTTAAGTAAAGGAGTCGAGCCGGGCCGGTTACCCGACGGGCTTCAGAAATGGAAACCGAGGCCCGGACCAGAAACTTCGGGCCGGGCCGGGCCGGGCTTTTACAACTGAAATTTTTTAATTAATTAAAACCGATCCGAACCGACCCGATCGGTCCGGGTTTTCGGTCCTAAATGCCCATCCCTAGTCCATACCGAACCCTGCTATTCTCCCCATCCTCAGAGAACTTTTCAGTTTTCGGGGTGCTTAGATATACCCCCGTTAAAATCTGTTCATAAAATTCAAACAAAAAAAACTTATATTCACTATCAAATAACCATATGATTTCCCAGATAAATATAACAATGCCTGCCTCGGTGCTGCCCCCTTTTGATATACATAGTTGTGTGGTACCATACTAATAGCTCAAGCTTTTGTATACCAATTGTATCCGGAGTTTTAACATGCTAATTGAAGTTTTGTGTTCTGAAAATCGAGTATTCAAATTTGTGACGGCCCCATATTGTAGTTGTACATGGTGTCCCCAACTATGCTAGTGGCCACTAACAAGTATTATCTGCTAGTTGCACTGATTTATTTTATTTTATTTTTGCCAATTATGTTTTGTTTACTGCAGAATTGATTGCCAGAGAAGATGCATCTTCAGTGCCAACTTCTATGCGAGGGAAACTTTCTAAGCTCAGTGACAGAGCTTGGGAAGCATACAGAGCAATGATTGTCTCATATTGGATTTTACTAGTTTTAAGCAGTGCGGCAATGATTGTAGGTTTTCGAGCTTCCAGTCTCCTATCTCGTGTCTATTATGTCAATGGAGGCAAGAGCAAATGGATCATTTCATGGGTGGCTGTTGCAGGGTGGCCTATAACTGCTCTCTTCTTAATTCCTACGTACTTCTTCTGCAAAGTTTCTCCAACCCCTTTAACCTTAAAACTCATTCTTTCTTATATTGTCTTGGGATTTCTGAGTGCTGTTGACAATCTCATGTACGCATGGGCTTATGCCTACCTTCCACCATCAACTGCATCTCTTTTGGCATCTTCTTCCCTCGTGTTCTCAACACTGTTCGGGTATTTTAT
Source organism: Berberis thunbergii (assembly GCA_003290165.1). Classification (NCBI taxonomy): domain Eukaryota; kingdom Viridiplantae; phylum Streptophyta; class Magnoliopsida; order Ranunculales; family Berberidaceae; genus Berberis; species Berberis thunbergii. Next base: position 185,522 of record QNQO01000766.1, read on the forward strand.
TGTGAAAAACAAGTTAAATGGCTCCATAATAAACGGCGTTGTGTTCATTCATCACTGCCGCTATGGCTATCATTGCTTTGGATTCGCAATCAGACAGATTCAGCAATGTCAGTAACAGTCAATACACCTTGGGTTTTATATGGGATATTTTGGGATCGGCTCTCCATGGATTAATCTTTGCACTCTCAGAGCTAATTTTCATAAAGTTATTGGGGAGAAGATCTTTCCATGTTGTGTTAGAGCAGCAAGTTATGGTTTCTTTGTTCGCCTTTATATTCACCACAATTGGGGTTATTGCAAATAATGACTTTCATGGGATGCAGTCTGAAGCTAGAACTTTCAAGCATGGAAAATCCTCGTACTACATGATTCTTACCTGGTCTTGGCTTCAACTGTGCTGGCTGGTGTTCTTAATGCCGTCAGGGTACCTCTCACGAGCATTGCAGCTGTTATTTTATTAAGTGACCCCATGAGTGGTTTCAAAATCCTTTCACTGCTCATCACAGTTTGGGGATTTGGATCATACAGATTCGGTCATTCCTCTGTGAGTAAAAATCCACCTGACACTCAGATGCAAGCCAAGTCGCCTGTTTGTTCTCCATCATTAGTATAGTGGTATTCTGCGTTTATTTTTCCCAGGTAAATTTGTTCTAAGCCTTTACCTTAGAAAAGTATGCAATGCAACTCGGTTACTGGATTCAAGTTTTATAATTTCATAGAGATGTATAATTGAGTAAAAGATACGATATTCCATACAAATATGAATCTGTCAATAACATGTCTCTTTATGCACTAGATGGCCTATTCAAGAAATCTGACATTACCACCACTAAATTAAATATGGTTCCGTAAAGCCTTCTTTTCGTTGGATGTGCGAGAGGCTTTTCAGTCGAGACGACGGAGGAGATACTCAACTTCTACAAGCTTGGTAAGAGGCATCGCCCATTCTGCATATAGCCGAGAAACTATGGCTGGGTCGACTTTGTAGTTTCCTCTGTCTGCCTTGTCATCAATGTCTACTTGTCCAAACACCATGGTGTAACAACTGAATTTTTACTTTGTACCACCGCGGTAGTACTTAGAAATGTGGTGGTGGCATATAGCCATTTTCTCTTTTGTTAGGCTATGTTTGTTTTCTCTGTGTTTTCTTCATTAGTATCATCAGAGCAAGAAGAATTGTTTCAGATCTAAGAAGTAGAGAGAAGTAGAGAGAGCTTGAGAGGGAGAATTGGAGGTTTGAGTTGTTTGGAGTTGCTTGATCTTGATGAGGATGAATCTTACGATTTGAGAAGTGCTTTGAGGAGTCCTTATTGGTGATTAGATCAGTGATAGATCGGTGAGTAGATCAAAACTTTTACTCTTTTGATTTCATGATTTAAGTTTTCTTGTTCTAAATTTGAGGATTTTGCTAATGAGTAACCTAGTATCTTTCCGGAATTGTAGTTTTTGATTCTTTTAGTATTTTTGTTTTTTATTTCTTCCAATTGAAAGATGAAGGTCAGATCTTTCCATAGGTAGCTTATATGTAAGATTTTGATAAGTATTGAAGAAGTTATAGGTCTTTGAAGTTGGTGTGTTGAAATCTGTTTTGCTGAAATTTTAAGTCTAACTGTAAATCGTGAGGAACAGGGGGTAAAGATCTGGTTTTAATTTCTGGTATTGAAAGATTTTCGATATAAATCGAACATGTTTAACAATTTAAAGGTAAGGGCTTTCCAATGGTATAAAGTTTTCAGGATTTGGTTGAATATTGCGATTTGTGTGTGTGATTGAAGGTGCTCTGTTACTGTAAAATTCTGACAAAAATTCTGATCTGAGGTTGAAGACGATGATGTCATGCTGACGTCATCTGTTTGACCCGATTTTTGACCCAACTTTGACTGATCATAGAAGTTGATGTATAACTCTGTTTTTATCACCGTTTTCACTGTTGTGACCACTGTGATATTATTATATTTTCTAATATTTTTATTTCATATTTTACAATATTTTCATTTTGGCAATAATGTGCCTCGAGATGCGTGTAATGTGCCTCGAGATGCGTGTTTCAAGTAGAGGTTGAGTATTGATTATTGTGCCTCATATATGTGACTGTGAAATTCAGAATTTAATTCCCCTAATGGAATTATAGAACAATGCTACTTGATTTGAATCTTGAGTTTGACATGAATACCCTACTCCGGTGTTTGCAATGTACAAAGTGGTACATTATGGCCTTAGATGCCTTGTGAAATCCGTACATAGTGAGATGTACGGTGACTGTCTCCAAAAGGGGAAAACTAAGCCACTATACGAGTTCTGACTCGCGTGATATAGTGGAGTGTTCCTGAGGAGCAGTGACTGTTTCCAAAAGGGGAAAACTAAGCCACTATACGAGTTCTGACTCGCGTGATATAGTGGAGTGTTCCTGAGGAGCAGTGTCTGATTTCCAAAAGGGGAAAACTAAGCCACTGTACGAGTCATGACTCGCGTGATACAGTGGAGTGTTCCTGAGGGGTCAGAGGAAGAGTGTGAACTTATGTCTCTTCCAGCGCGCAGTTTAAATTGTGATTTGGCCGTGTGTCCAGTCTTTTGAGGTGAAGTATACATTTTAGAGACGGCACCCCGTTTGAAATGTATACATACTCAAAGTGGGTATTGGTACACGTGTGGAGGTGTGTCGGGGTGAGACACATTCGGCACATGGAGTAGTGCGATAGGGTATTCATGGTCTAAGATGTTTTTGTTGATAATCTGATTTATGCATATGACTAGTTAACCATATGGTTGGTGCAGTAGGTATATGTTGTAGCATGTGATGTAAGGTAAATGTGGATATATGTGGATTATCATTTGTGTTATTTGTAATTGATTTTTTTATCTGCTCATACCAGCTTTAGGCTGACCCATTTTGCTTTGTTTTGTGGCAAATGGGTGTACTCTTCTTGGAGTGCAGGTGTTGGAAGCGACTTTGTGGATAAGGCCGGGAGGAACTAGATCCTAGTCATTTCCAGGGTCTGTATTATGTTGTGTGTTTTATTTTTTGGTATTGTATATGAAGTTATGTTTGTGAGATGCTTATAAGGGTAGAGTGAGGGAAAAAGGTTGCCTTTGGCATGGTTGTAAAGACTTTGGTATGCTTGTAATATTTTGGATATTTCGTTTTCCGAGAATTGTTTATGTGATAATGTGGTTGGTGGTATGTCACGTGCCATTTGTAGGAAATCTCCCGTTGTGTTGGGATTTTTCTTATGAGCGGGGCGTGACAGTAAATTTTGGTATCAGAGCCATATTGTTCACGTACAATTCCTCGGATGGAATGTGGGTAGAGGAGTAAGATCTTTGTTTGACTTGTGATTGATTAGAGTGTGTTTGTTTGTTTTTTTTAGGAGAGAGAATGTCGCGTCGAACAAGGAATATTGATGATATAGCTGGGACATCTGGAGGTGAAGTTCCAAGGAGCTATACTCTGGATCACGATGCGATCACCACCTTGATACAAGGTTTGAGGCAGGGTAGTTCCCAAGATGATCCGTTTGCTCGTCGCAATAAGGCCTTCTCTGGACTTGGAGGTGAAAGGTTTAATGGGAATGGGGGAGCCATAGCAGCAGACCGTTGGCTCCGTAAGACAGAGGTGATATTAGAACGGATGAGTATTACGTCAGAGCAGCGTAGTGAATTGGCAGCTCACCAGTTTGATGGAGATGCACTCAATTGGTGGGATTCTGTGCGTCAGACTCGTGATGTAGTTGGTATGACTTGGGAAGATTTTGTTGTGTTGTTTGAACGGCAGTTCATTCCTGCAGCGGCAAAAAGACAGTTAGTTGATCGATTCATTAAGTTGCAGCAAGGTCAACGAACTGTAGCTGAGTATGTGACTGAGTTTAATCAACTTAGTCGGTATGCGCCGTATCTGGTAGATACCCTAGAGAAGAAAAACCTGAAGTTCTTGGATGGGTTAAATCCTTTCTTGAAGAGACAATTAATATTGATGATTGATAAACCTTTTGAGGAACTGTATAACGCGACCTTAAGACAGGAAGAGGTGGAGATAGAGTGTAAAAGAGTTATAGACGAAAATCGCAAGAAAGGTCGCCAAGGAGAGGGTCAAGGTCAACAAAGGCAGCCAGGCAGGGGAGGACCAATGAAAGGAGGCAATCAAAGAAGAGATGGACATAGTCGGCAGGGGGTATCGATTCGAGGAGATCAGATTGCAGATAAGCGGGTTTGTTATATTTGTGATCAGGAAGGACACATAGCTAGATATTGTCCTAGGAGCAACGATAAGCCACGAAGCCAGCAAGGGCAGAGTGGTCAGAAGTATCAAGGCCCCGTGTGTTATGAGTGTGGGCAGCCGGGGCACATTTCTCGATATTGTACGCGGCCGCAGCGTTTTGCTCCACGCGGTAGTGGTGGTGGGAGAGGTCAGCATGCTACCACCTCAGGGCCGTTGGTTCGCTTAGCTGCTATTCCCGGTCAGGGAAATGTAGAGGGTATGTTTTATTCTTATGATTATTATTCTTATAACGTTATCATTGCATGTGCATGTTTTACAGTTTATGATATTCAGATATAGAAAATCCAGGATAGTTTGAGCATGATTGGCTAAATTTTAAATTTTGTGCATATTAGGGTATGTGATGTCCTCTCGATTGCGGTTGCGGGTTCTTTTCGATACTGGTGCTTCTAGATCCTTTATTTCTAAGCAATTGGTAGAGAGAGAGCATTTAGTAGTTGTGCCATTACAACAGTCTTTAAGAGTTCAGTCTCCTTTGGGTGGATCAGTTATACTTCGTGAATGTTGCCCTCAGTTCGAGTTTTCTATCTGTGATCATGTCTTTCGGTTTGATTTTATTGTGTTGGGTTTTGAAGGTTTTCACTTGATTTTAGGGATGGATTGGTTGTCCAGTTACCCAGTGATCTTAGACTGTGTAAGTAGGACGGTGACCCTTACGTTTCCTGGTGTATCTCCTTGTGTTTTGAGATGTGAGTCGAGCTCTGATTCAGTGATGTCGAGTTTCCTTGGTTCTGTTGAGACACCTAAACTTGACATTAGTGATGTTGAGGTGGTTCGATATTTTTCCGATGTTTTCCTCGAGGTTTCTAGTCTTCCTCCTCGTCGAGAAGTAGAGTTTAAGATAGACCTTATCCCGGGTACCGCACCGATATCGAAACCAGCTTATCGTCTTGCCCCCTAAACAATTGGAAGAAATGAAGGTGCAGCTAGAGGATTTATTACGTAAGGGGTAAGTTATTGTGAATTTAAATGGATGTGATTGTTTATTTGAGGTTCTCATCTATATTGGAGGAATATCATTAATTCTTTTGAGGTGTGTATGATTCTTAGGTTTATTCGACCGAGTAATTCTTGTTGGGGCGCACCTGCTATATTTGTGTCAAAAAGGGATGGATCATTGAGAATGTGCATTGACTATCGGGAATTAAATAAGGTCACCATCAAGAATAATTATCCACTTCCACGCATTGATGATTTGTTGGATCAGTTGAGAGGTGCTGTAGTATTCTCAAAACTTGATCTTCAGTCTGGGTACCATCAGATGAGGGTTGAAGAGCAGAGTATTCCGTTGACTGCTTTCAGAACCCGGTATGGATTGTATGAGTATCCAGTGATGCCTTTTGGTTTGACAAATGCTCCAGCTTTCTTTATGGACTTAATGAATCGGGTCTTCCACCCGTACTTGGATCAGTTTGTCATAGTGTTTATTGATGATATTTTAGTATATTCGAGGAGTCATGAGGAACATAAGGAACACCTTCGCATTGTATTGCAGACATTGAGAGACCACCAGTTATATGCAAAGTTTAGTAAATGTCATTTTTGGGAATCAGAGGTTCGATTTCTAGGGCATGTGATTTCTAGCCGTGGTATTGCCGTGGATCCTGAGAAAGTCGAGGCAGTTAAGTCTTGGAAGAGACCAACTACGGTGTCAGAGATTCGTAGTTTTCTTGGTCTAGCTGGGTATTATCGTCGATTTATTGAGAAATTTTCGAGTATTGCCACACCTATGACAACTTTGACTAGGAAGAATATTCCTTTCCTGTGGACGGATGAATGTGAGCAGGCTTTTGAAACATTGAAGTTGAAGTTGACATCAGCGCCAGTGTTGACGATTCCTGTTTCTGGTGTGAAGTTAGTAGTTTATACAGATGCTTGTGGTACTGGTTTAGGGTGTGTTTTGATGCAAGAAGGTAAAGTGGTTTCGTATGCTTCTCGCCAATTGAAACCCCATGAAAGGAGATATCCCACCCATGACTTAGAGTTGGCAGCAGTGGTTTTTGCATTGAAGATTTGGAGGCATTATCTTTATGGTGAAAATTTTGAGTTGTATACGGATCACAAAAGCTTAAAGTATCTTTTCTCCCAAAAGGAACTAAACATGAGGCAACAGAGATGGGTTGAATTTTTAAGTAGTTATGATTTTGAGATTCAATATAGACCTGGGAAGGCGAATGTGGTTGCGGATGCTTTGAGTAGACGATGTGTGGGCATAGCTTCTTTGATGATTCAGGAGTATCGAGTATTAGAAGTGTTCGCTTCTTATGATGTTCAACCTATTTCTGCTTCAAAAGGTGTAATTATGGCTAGTTTGTTGATTCAACCATCTTTGATTAGTAGAGTGTTGCAGGGTCAAGTTTCTGATCCAACCTTACGTAAAAGAATAGAGGATTTGGTGATAGACTCAGTTGATGTTTGTCCTACGGATTGGTCTGTTGGTTCCGATGGTGGATTGAGGTTTAAGGGTAGATTGTGTGTACCAGCTGGTGATGATTTACGTAAGGAGATACTAGTAGAGGCACATCATTCTCGTTTCACCATTCATCCTGGTGGAACAAAGATGTACCGTGATCTTCGCCGCACGTTTTGGTGGCCTGGGATGAAACGAGATGTAGGAGTCTTTGTATCTCGCTGTTTTACTTGTCAGCAGGTCAAAGCTGAGCATCAAAAACCTTCTGGTTTGTTACAACCTTTAGAGATTCCGACGTGGAAATGGGAGTATATTACGATGGATTTTATAGATGGACTTCCACGGTCAAGACGAGGGAATGAGTCGATTTGGGTTATTGTTGATCGGTTGACTAAGAGTGTTCATTTCATTCCAGTTAGTATTCGTCGGACTGCAGATAGTTTGGCCCATTTATTTATTCGAGAGGTAGTTAGATTGCATGGAGCCCCTGTATCGATTGTATCAGATAGAGATTCTTTGTTCACTGCTCAGTTGTGGCGAAGTTTTCAGCAAGCTTTGGGTACTCGTTTAGACATGAGCACTGCTTACCATCCGCAGACAGATGGCCAGTCAGAGAGAGTTAACCAAATAGTCGAGGACATGCTTAGGGCATGTATTTTGGATTTTGGTGGAAATTGGGAAGATCATTTACCGTTATGTGAGTTTGCCTATAATAATAGCTATCAAGTGAGTATTGGTATGGCACCATATGAAGCATTGTACGGTAGACCTTGTAGATCTCCTATGTGTTGGGCCGAAGTTGGTGATTCTGCAGTTATAGGTCCCGATATCATCAGAGACACTACTGACAAGATAGATTTGATACGACGACGATTGAAGACAGCTCAAAGTCGTCAGAAAAGTTACGCAGATCGTAGGCGCACAAATCTGGAGTTTGCAGTAGGTGATAGAGTTTTCTTGAGAGTTTCCCCCATGCGAGGTGTTATCAGGTTTAGGGGAAGAGGGAAATTAGCTCCGAGATATATTGGGCCTTATGAGGTTGTTGAGAGAGTTGGTCCAGTGGCGTACCGACTTGTTTTGCCACCAGCTATGTCTGGGATTCATGATGTCTTCCATGTATCAATGCTTCGGAAATGTTCAATAGATCCGACCCAGATTATAGAGCCGGATGATGTTGAGGTGTCAGAGGATTTGTCTTATCCCGTGCAACCAATATCTATTGTTGATAGAGATGAAAAACGATTGCGACGGAAGATTGTAAGACTGGTCAAAGTACAGTGGAGTGACCAGGAGGGCGATGTGACATGGGAATTGGAGGATCGTATTCGGCAGTTACATCCGTATCTATTCTCGTAGCCTTCTGTCTTTTTCTTAGTTTAATCTCGAGGACGAGATTCCTTTTGAGGTGTGTATTATGTAACAACTGAATTTTTACTTTGTACCACCGCGGTAGTACTTAGAAATGTGGTGGTGGCATATAGCCATTTTCTCTTTTGTTAGGCTATGTTTGTTTTCTCTGTGTTTTCTTCATTAGTATCATCAGAGCAAGAAGAATTGTTTCAGATCTAAGAAGTAGAGAGAAGTAGAGAGAGCTTGAGAGGGAGAATTGGAGGTTTGAGTTGTTTGGAGTTGCTTGATCTTGATGAGGATGAATCTTACGATTTGAGAAGTGCTTTGAGGAGTCCTTATTGGTGATTAGATCAGTGATAGATCGGTGAGTAGATCAAAACTTTTACTCTTTTGATTTCATGATTTAAGTTTTCTTGTTCTAAATTTGAGGATTTTGCTAATGAGTAACCTAGTATCTTCCCGGAATTGTAGTTTTTGATTCTTTTAGTATTTTTGTTTTTTATTTCTTCCAATTGAAAGATGAAGGTCAGATCTTTCCATAGGTAGCTTATATGTAAGATTTTGATAAGTATTGAAGAAGTTATAGGTCTTTGAAGTTGGTGTGTTGAAATCTGTTTTGCTGAAATTTTAAGTCTAACTGTAAATCGTGAGGAACAGGGGGTAAAGATCTGGTTTTAATTTCTGGTATTGAAAGATTTTCGATATAAATCGAACATGTTTAACAATTTAAAGGTAAGGGCTTTCCAATGGTATAAAGTTTTCAGGATTTGGTTGAATATTGCGATTTGTGTGTGTGATTGAAGGTGCTCTGTTACTGTAAAATTCTGACAAAAATTCTGATCTGAGGTTGAAGACGATGATGTCATGCTGACGTCATCTGTTTGACCCGATTTTTGACCCAACTTTGACTGATCATAGAAGTTGATGTATAACTCTGTTTTTATCACCGTTTTCACTGTTGTGACCACTGTGATATTATTATATTTTCTAATATTTTTATTTCATATTTTACAATATTTTCATTTTGGCAATAATGTGCCTCGAGATGCGTGTAATGTGCCTCGAGATGCGTGTTTCAAGTAGAGGTTGAGTATTGATTATTGTGCCTCATATATGTGACTGTGAAATTCAGAATTTAATTCCCCTAATGGAATTATAGAACAATGCTACTTGATTTGAATCTTGAGTTTGACATGAATACCCTACTCCGGTGTTTGCAATGTACAAAGTGGTACATTATGGCCTTAGATGCCTTGTGAAATCCGTACATAGTGAGATGTACGGTGACTGTCTCCAAAAGGGGAAAACTAAGCCACTATACGAGTTCTGACTCGCGTGATATAGTGGAGTGTTCCTGAGGAGCAGTGACTGTTTCCAAAAGGGGAAAACTAAGCCACTATACGAGTTCTGACTCGCGTGATATAGTGGAGTGTTCCTGAGGAGCAGTGTCTGATTTCCAAAAGGGGAAAACTAAGCCACTGTACGAGTCATGACTCGCGTGATACAGTGGAGTGTTCCTGAGGGGTCAGAGGAAGAGTGTGAACTTATGTCTCTTCCAGCGCGCAGTTTAAATTGTGATTTGGCCGTGTGTCCAGTCTTTTGAGGTGAAGTATACATTTTAGAGACGGCACCCCGTTTGAAATGTATACATACTCAAAGTGGGTATTGGTACACGTGTGGAGGTGTGTCGGGGTGAGACACATTCGGCACATGGAGTAGTGCGATAGGGTATTCATGGTCTAAGATGTTTTTGTTGATAATCTGATTTATGCATATGACTAGTTAACCATATGGTTGGTGCAGTAGGTATATGTTGTAGCATGTGATGTAAGGTAAATGTGGATATATGTGGATTATCATTTGTGTTATTTGTAATTGATTTTTTTTATCTGCTCATACCAGCTTTAGGCTGACCCATTTTGCTTTGTTTTGTGGCAAATGGGTGTACTCTTCTTGGAGTGCAGGTGTTGGAAGCGACTTTGTGGATAAGGCCGGGAGGAACTAGATCCTAGTCATTTCCAGGGTCTGTATTATGTTGTGTGTTTTATTTTTTGGTATTGTATATGAAGTTATGTTTGTGAGATGCTTATAAGGGTAGAGTGAGGGAAAAAGGTTGCCTTTGGCATGGTTGTAAAGACTTTGGTATGCTTGTAATATTTTGGATATTTCGTTTTCCGAGAATTGTTTATGTGATAATGTGGTTGGTGGTATGTCACGTGCCATTTGTAGGAAATCTCCCGTTGTGTTGGGATTTTTCTTATGAGCGGGGCGTGACACATGGCTTTTTTCTCGACCCTTTTCTTCACCATCTCTTCAACAGTTTCATGAGAGCATCTCTGTCCTGGAGGTAGAAATAACAACCACAACCACCCAATCAATCCATAAACCATCTGATAGTCGGGGTTTAAATTTGTATTTCTCATACCTGAGCACGGATAGCAGAACCATAATTGTCTGGGTCATCACTGAATTTGACCTCTGCTACAACGTTGCCATAGTGAATCCTTCTAGAGAGGGCCTGGCAGAAATCATTGATTTACCACTTTCAAAGTTAGTAAAACTCCATGCATAAAATTACTAAGCCTTCATAACTAAATTTCTTGCATTTTACCTGCAAACACTTGAGATCACATTCTGCAGCAGATCCGTAGTTACCATCATCACCTTCGGCAGCAAACAATGGAAGCAGTTGCTTAAAATACATATCCCATATTGTGAGAATTGCAGTTTAAAAAAAAAAAAAAAAAAATTTTAAACCGGGGTGTACTTAGCAAAGGTGGTGGGGGCACATAGCCACCCACCCCTTTAAATCAGCACGACCCCTCCCCCTTCCCCCTTTCTTCTTCTCTTTTCTTCTTTCTTTTTTCTGCTCGTTCCAGCGAGAGTCGCAGTGAGCACCTCGCCATTTCTCCGACGGATTTTCGACGGTTTTTGGGGTGGTTTCTTCCCCAATCTCACCTCCTCCTCCTCCTTGGTTCGTTCTCTCTTCCCCCTATTTATTTCTTTGCTGTTTTTTTTTTCAAAAAAAAAAAATCAGTTTTCTTTTGAGTTTGGGGTTTGATCGGGTTTTTAGCTCCGATCAGCCGTGTTAGGGCCTTGGTGGCATCCTTGGGAGCCCTTAGAACCGACATGCAAGACTGTTTTGTGGTTGGCCAAATTTTTTTTCAAAAAATCAGGGTGCATGTTTGTTTGGAGGGTTCCTCGGCGTGAAACCGGGCTTTGGGTGCGTGGGTGAGCCTCATTTTCGTGTCTTCGAGAGTCCTTAGACTCTTTTGCTTGTTGTTGTGCAGTTTGGTAGCGATCAGACCGGTGTAGGGAGGGTTTCGGCGCGTTTTCGCCAAACCTTGGGTTTCGGCGGGGTGGTTGCCGATTTCATTTTGGCTGTAAGTATTCCTTTCAGTCACGCGTTGCTTGTTTTTTTTTATTTATTTCGGTTTTCGGCTAGTTTGCTCATTTTCGAGCCCGCCTTGCAGTTTTAGAATTTCCGTGGCCTTGCATTCGTGATTTTGCGTGTTTGAAGCTTCGACCAGTGGGAATTGGGTTTTGAAAATCCATTCCGCCAGGTGAGTGGAACTATAATATTATTTTGATAAAATAATTACTTGAAATCCGGAAATGAATTTTTATATTATACCGTCAATTGTGTGGAATTGAATCCGAATCTGAAATTCGGAGTTTTCAGATTTCGAGGATTGTGTTAGTTATGTGTGAATGAATTATGCATTGGATTTTCAGAAAAGCAAGATACTTGAATGAAATCGATTAGTAATTTTGGTGTGATTAGCTTTGGTGTAATGACATGAGACCTGTATGCTTTGTTGTTGAGTTTGCATAGCATATCATGTTTTACCGTGGATTTTCGAGTCTTGAGCATGTATGATTATCGACTCGAATAAATTTATTGTGGTGATTTGGGTCATGTTGGGACCCTGGCATAGTCGTGGTTTTATAAAATTGCCGAATTGTTTATGGTTGCACGTTTGTACATTTGGTTATGTACAGACTTGTCATTTGTGCATGTGGATAGTAGTATAAGTGTCTTTACCCCGCTATAATGCCTGTTTGCCGATGCTTAGGAGCTTGCTCGCATCGAGAGTTGGATGGTGCTGGAGATGACTCGCACCTGACATTGTGGACGCTATTGCATGTGGCAAGCTTGCTGAGGTGCGGTGAGCTCCCGCACGCACTTGCCACTATAGAGTGCAGTAGGACGGGTCCCGGAGGACGTGCTTTGGAGATTACTCGCTTTCCCTCCCAGCGCGCTTGATTTGGATTATGTTAGGTTGGCCGTGTTAGGCCAGTCGTTCGGGACGTTTGAGTTTGTATCCTGGCAGATGGCACCCCATTAGGATACAAACAAGCCCGAAGTGGTACTGGTGCACGTTGTGGGATGTGTCTGGGTGAGACACATTCGTAGGGTATGCGGATACCTACGATATGAGACACTTATACAGGATTTCTGATTTCAACTTCATTGCTATACCTAAGAGACTAGGAGGAATTATGAGATTGATTCATTTCCATTGCTTGATATTTACTATGTTTAAATCATGTGAAATGACCGGCATATATTGAAAACTTGTAGTTATTGTTGAATCTGAAATATGTGTGTTGTTGCTTGAACTTAGAAACATTATCCTTAGAGACACGATGTAATTTAGATTTTAGAACTGGTTGTTTATTTATTGTTGTCTGGCATGCATTTTCCTTGTTTATTATTCCGTTATTTGTATTTAGTTCGCTCGCACCAGCTAGCTTTGTGCTTTGCTGACCCCGCAAGGGGTGTGCTTCTATTGGAGTGCAGGCAGTGTTGGAGTTCCTGCTGATCGTGGCGTGTAGGCCTCGATTTTTGTTGTAGGCGTGTTTTGAGCTTTTTGGTTGTGTCCGCCCTGTACGGGTATGTTTTGCTTTCTCTGTATTTCAGATTTACTATATTGTTAAACTAGATGTTTGTATACTGTTTGGTCGCTATGACTCTGGCGGGGCGAAAAAATATATATTTATTTTGTTCAAAAATTTAGCGCAGTTTTATTTTCATTTGTTTATCGTATCAAGAATGTGTTATATTATGATGTTGTGGCCGGTTACGATCCGCCTGTGTAGGTGTTAGTTCACGCATCGGCACGCTGCGTTTTCCGTGGCGGGTCGGGGCGTGACAGAGCTTGGTATCAGAGCCATTGTTTCCGGTTCACATAGAACGTCATCGTATATCACTTTCTTGAGTGGGTTGGGTAGAGGAGTTAAGACTTTTGTTGTGTTGTTTGATGTATGGTATGTGTGTTTTCTTATTTTTTTTTCGTAGAGGTTGTTTGGTGATGGCGCGTGGTCAGAGAGTCCCTCTCCCAGCACCGCCTGTTCGCCTAGCAGCTATTCCCGGTTGGGGAAATGTTGAGGGTATGTTATTTTATTTATTTTTATTGTCGTTTTGTGTGTGCCAGTTGTAGTAAGATTGTGTTATGTGCATTATGCGTAGGAAAAATTGCATGTTAGTGTGTTGTTATGTGATTCAGGATACATGTGTTGTGTGCCAGGTTTTGTGCATTCGTCGTCTTCCCTGTTGATGGCTCTTTTCGATACAGGAGCATTTAGGTCTTTTATTTCTAGACAGTTGGTTGTTAGAGACAACCTTGAGGTGGTGCCTTTGCCGGAGCCCTTGTGCGTTGTGTCTCCCTTGGGCAGTTCGGTTTGGTTGTGGGAGTTTTGCCCCCGTTTCGAGTTTTTCTTGTTGGGGTGCAGCTTTGTGTTTGATTTTATTGTCTTGGGTTTCGAGGGCTATCAATTGATTTTAGGGATGGATTGGTTGTCCAGTCATCCGGTGATCATTGATTGCTTGCATAGGTCGGTGATGTTAGCGCTACCTGATGCTTCGCCTCGTGTGTTGGCTTGTGAGCCCGATTCGGTTTCGTTGATGTCGAGTTTTCTTAGCTCTCTTGAGATTTCTTGTCCCGACACCGGTTCTGTAGAGGTTGTGTGTGAGTTCCCTGATGTCTTTCAGGAGATTCCTGGTATCCCTCCACGTCGTGAGGTAGAGTTTCGGATTGACCTGGTTCCTGGTACTGCACCTATATCTAAATCAGCGTACAGGCTTGCACCTAAGCAATTGGAAGAGATGAAAGTACAGCTTGATGAGTTGCTTCGTAAGGGATTTATTCGTCCGAGCAATTCACCTTGGGGAGCTCCAGCAATATTTGTATCCAAGAAGGATGGATCATTGAGGATGTGCATAGATTATCGAGATTTGAATAAAGTGACTATCAAGAATAAATATCCATTGCCTCGGATTGATGATTTATTGGATCAGTTGAGGGGAGCCGTAGTGTTTTCACAGTTAGATTTGCAGTCTGGGTACCATCAGATGAGAGTTGAGGAACATTCCGTTCCAATTACCGCTTTTCGGACTCGTTATGGCTTGTATGAGTTTCCAGTCATGCCATTTGGATTGACAAATGCACCAGCTTTCTTCATGGATTTGATGAATAGATTGTTCAGTCCGTACCTGGACAAGTTTGTGGTAATCTTCATTGATGATATCTTAGTGTACTCGAGGAGTTTAGAGGAGCACAGAGAACACCTTCGCATTGTTTTGCAGATACTTAGAGAAAATCAATTGTATGCGAAGTTCAGTAAGTGTCACTTTTGGGAGCCTGAAGTTCGATTTCTTGGGCATGTTATTTCTAGTGGAGGTATTGCAGTGGACCCTGAGAAAGTCGAGGCAGTGAAGTCTTGGAGACGACCTAGTAGTGTGACAGAGATTCGTAGTTTTCTGAGTTTGGCTGGTTATTACCGACGGTTTATCGAGAAATTTTCTTTGATTGCAGCACCACTCACTCAATTAACTAGGAAGAATGTTCCTTTTGTATGGTCAGAAAAGTGTGAAGAAGCTTTTGTAACTTTGAAGCTTCGGTTGACTTCAGCACCAGTGTTGACTATTCCGACACCTGGTAGCCGACTGGTGGTATTTACTGATGCTTGCGGTACAGGATTGGGTGGAGTGTTGATGCAAGGCAAGAAGGTCGTAGCCTATGCGTCTCGACAGTTGAAACCTCACGAGCGAAAATATCCGACACATGATTTAGAGTTGGCAGCCGTAGTCTTTGCTTTGAAAATCTGGAGACATTATCTGTATGGTGAGAGGTTTGAGTTGTTCACAGATCACAAGAGTTTGAAGTACTTATTCACTCAGAGGGAGTTGAATATGAGGCAACAACGATGGGTTGATTTCCTTAGCAGCTATGACTTCGAGATACAGTATCAGCCTGGTAGGGCCAATGTGGTTGCAGATGCCTTGAGTAGGCGACATGTCGTGATGGCAACCATGATGATTCAGGAGTACCGAACACTTGAGACATTAGCTTCATTTGCAGTTCAGCCTACTTTCAGTACAGAGGGCAGCATGATAGCGGGTTTAGCAGTTTATCCGTCGTTGATCAGTAGAGTGGTGGAGAGACAGACCTCTGATCCAGTGATTACGAGGCAGATAGCAGATTTGGTAGTGGACACATTGGATGAGTGCCCTACCGATTGGTCAGTGGGTTCAGATGGAGGGTTGCAATTTCGTGGGCGGCTTTGTGTTCCGTCTGATGAGGAGTTGCAAAGAGATATCTTACAGGAAGCTCATAGATCTCGTTTCACCATTCATCCCGGTGGAACGAAGATGTATCAAGATTTGAGACGTTCTTTCTGGTGGCATGGAATGAAGAAAGACATTGGAGAGTTTGTGGCACGGTGTGCGACTTGTCAGCAGGTGAAAGCCGAGCATCAGAGACCGTCTGGGTTATTGCATCCATTGGATATCCCGACGTGGAAGTGGGAGTATATCACTATGGATTTCATCGATGGACTTCCACGGTCGAGGAAAGGTAATGAGTCGATATGGGTCATTGTTGATCGGTTGACGAAGTGTGCACATTTCATTCCTGTTAGTATGAATCGGACGGCAGACAGTCTAGCGGTATTGTTCATTCGGGAGATAGTTCGCCTTCATGGGTCGCCTGTTTCGATTGTATCCGACAGAGATCCGCTTTTCACAGCCCACTTCTGGCAGAGCTTTCAGCAAGCTATGGGTACTAGATTGGACATGAGTACAGCTTATCATCCACAGACAGATGGCCAATCTGAGCGAGTGAATCAGGTAGTGGAAGACATGCTTAGAGCATGCATTTTAGACTTTGGGGGCAGTTGGGAAGATCACCTACCGTTATGCGAGTTTGCGTACAACAACAGCTACCACGTAAGTATTGGCATGGCACCGTTTGAGGCACTCTATGGACGACCGTGTAGGTCCCCTGTTTGTTGGGCAGAGATTGGAGAGCAAGTTGTGATGGGGCCGGATGTGATCAGAGAAACTACTGAGAAGATTGAGCTGATTAGAGCGCGGTTGTTGACAGCCCAGAGTAGACAGAAGAGTTACGCTGATAGGAGGCGTAAGGAGTTGGAGTTTGATGTTGGTGACAGGGTTTTTCTGAAAGTTTTCCCGATGCGCGAAGTTGTTAGGTTTCGAAGTCGTGGGAAACTTGCACCGAGGTATGTAGGGCCATATGAGATTACTGAGAGGATCGGACCAGTGGCCTACAGATTGGCTTTGCCGCAGAGTATGTCAGGAATCCACGATGTGTTTCACGTATCCATGTTACGGAAGTGTTTGGCAGACCCGTCACAGATTATAGAGCCTGCTGAAGTAGAGATTGCAGATGAGTTGACGTATCCAGTGAGGCCAGTAGCCATTGTTGATGATGATGTGAAACAACTTCGTCGGAGGATAGTGAAGTTAGTGAAGGTTCAGTGGAGCCACCGAGCGGGTGACGTGACTTGGGAGCTGGAGGATCAGATGAGACAGAAATACCCCGAGCTTTTTGCCTAGGTTTTCTTGTCGTGGCTTTTGTCCGATCTCGAGGACGAGATCTCTTTTAAGGTGTGTATGATGTGAGAATTGCAGTTTAAAAAAAAAAAAATAAAAATTTTAAACCGGGGTGTACTTAGCAAAGGTGGTGGGGGCACATAGCCACCCACCCCTTTAAATCAGCACGACCCCTCCCCCTTCCCCCTTTCTTCTTCTCTTTTCTTCTTTCTTTTTCTGCTCGTTCCAGCGAGAGTCGCAGTGAGCACCTCGCCATTTCTCCGACGGATTTTCGACGGTTTTTGGGGTGGTTTCTTCCCCAATCTCACCTCCTCCTCCTCCTTGGTTCGTTCTCTCTTCCCCCTATTTATTTCTTTGCTGTTTTTTTTTTCAAAAAAAAAAATCAGTTTTCTTTTGAGTTTGGGGTTTGATCGGGTTTTTAGCTCCGATCAGCCGTGTTAGGGCCTTGGTGGCATCCTTGGGAGCCCTTAGAACCGACATGCAAGACTGTTTTGTGGTTGGCCAAAATTTTTTTCAAAAAATCAGGGTGCATGTTTGTTTGGAGGGTTCCTCGGCGTGAAACCGGGCTTTGGGTGCGTGGGTGAGCCTCATTTTCGTGTCTTCGAGAGTCCTTAGACTCTTTTGCTTGTTGTTGTGCAGTTTGGTAGCGATCAGACCGGTGTAGGGAGGGTTTCGGCGCGTTTTCGCCAAACCTTGGGTTTCGGCGGGGTGGTTGCCGATTTCATTTTGGCTGTAAGTATTCCTTTCAGTCACGCGTTGCTTGTTTTTTTTTATTTATTTCGGTTTTCGGCTAGTTTGCTCATTTTCGAGCCCGCCTTGCAGTTTTAGAATTTCCGTGGCCTTGCATTCGTGATTTTGCGTGTTTGAAGCTTCGACCAGTGGGAATTGGGTTTTGAAAATCCATTCCGCCAGGTGAGTGGAACTATAATATTATTTTGATAAAATAATTACTTGAAATCCGGAAATGAATTTTTATATTATACCGTCAATTGTGTGGAATTGAATCCGAATCTGAAATTCGGAGTTTTCAGATTTCGAGGATTGTGTTAGTTATGTGTGAATGAATTATGCATTGGATTTTCAGAAAAGCAAGATACTTGAATGAAATCGATTAGTAATTTTGGTGTGATTAGCTTTGGTGTAATGACATGAGACCTGTATGCTTTGTTGTTGAGTTTGCATAGCATATCATGTTTTACCGTGGATTTTCGAGTCTTGAGCATGTATGATTATCGACTCGAATAAATTTATTGTGGTGATTTGGGTCATGTTGGGACCCTGGCATAGTCGTGGTTTTATAAAATTGCCGAATTGTTTATGGTTGCACGTTTGTACATTTGGTTATGTACAGACTTGTCATTTGTGCATGTGGATAGTAGTATAAGTGTCTTTACCCCGCTATAATGCCTGTTTGCCGATGCTTAGGAGCTTGCTCGCATCGAGAGTTGGATGGTGCTGGAGATGACTCGCACCTGACATTGTGGACGCTATTGCATGTGGCAAGCTTGCTGAGGTGCGGTGAGCTCCCGCACGCACTTGCCACTATAGAGTGCAGTAGGACGGGTCCCGGAGGACGTGCTTTGGAGATTACTCGCTTTCCCTCCCAGCGCGCTTGATTTGGATTATGTTAGGTTGGCCGTGTTAGGCCAGTCGTTCGGGACGTTTGAGTTTGTATCCTGGCAGATGGCACCCCATTAGGATACAAACAAGCCCGAAGTGGTACTGGTGCACGTTGTGGGATGTGTCTGGGTGAGACACATTCGTAGGGTATGCGGATACCTACGATATGAGACACTTATACAGGATTTCTGATTTCAACTTCATTGCTATACCTAAGAGACTAGGAGGAATTATGAGATTGATTCATTTCCATTGCTTGATATTTACTATGTTTAAATCATGTGAAATGACCGGCATATATTGAAAACTTGTAGTTATTGTTGAATCTGAAATATGTGTGTTGTTGCTTGAACTTAGAAACATTATCCTTAGAGACACGATGTAATTTAGATTTTAGAACTGGTTGTTTATTTATTGTTGTCTGGCATGCATTTTCCTTGTTTATTATTCCGTTATTTGTATTTAGTTCGCTCGCACCAGCTAGCTTTGTGCTTTGCTGACCCCGCAAGGGGTGTGCTTCTATTGGAGTGCAGGCAGTGTTGGAGTTCCTGCTGATCGTGGCGTGTAGGCCTCGATTTTTGTTGTAGGCGTGTTTTGAGCTTTTTGGTTGTGTCCGCCCTGTACGGGTATGTTTTGCTTTCTCTGTATTTCAGATTTACTATATTGTTAAACTAGATGTTTGTATACTGTTTGGTCGCTATGACTCTGGCGGGGCGAAAAAAATATATATTTATTTTGTTCAAAAATTTAGCGCAGTTTTATTTTCATTTGTTTATCGTATCAAGAATGTGTTATATTATGATGTTGTGGCCGGTTACGATCCGCCTGTGTAGGTGTTAGTTCACGCATCGGCACGCTGCGTTTCCCGTGGCGGGTCGGGGCGTGACACATATGGTCTTGTTTATGTTGATAGAATCAGCTGCAAGATGCAACACCTACAGACAAGGATTATTGGGAAGAAGAAGCTCCCTCAGGTAAAGGTTTGCTTCAAAGGAGATACAGGAATCGACTGAAAATGTACCTTTGGATAGTTGTGAGGGGGCGACAGCTAGGGTGGTAGATCATCTGGGAAGAAAGGAACCTCTTCCGGGCTTTCAAATTTACCTACCTGTAATGTACCCTGGATTAGATGAGATATTCACTTAAACAGTACATATGTAGGATAAATAAACTTTCTAGACTATTAGACCTGCTACTTTTCTATATGTTTAGAACTCCATTTCACAATTGTTGCTCTTGGTTTGTCAATGATCAATGTGCATATGGAGCTAGACTAGAATTCCTTGAAAGAATGTTGTTCTTTCCAATCAACTACCAAAGTGTTTAGTTCAACAAGTTGATCATGATTACGACTGAGTTTTGTGTGTTACATTTACATTTTCAGTAATATCATCAACCAAATCCGATAAAGGTTGCCAATGGGGTACTAGCTCAGGTAATAGACTTGTGGTAGATTGTATCACAAGTTTAGGGTTTGATCATTGCTAGCGGTATTAGGGTGGGAAGGGTTAAGGGATAAAAAAATAAAAAATAAATCCGGTAAAGATTTGTAAAGTATAGGGACCAGATCACTCCAGCATTTGGGGTGCGAAGGGTTAAGGGATTAAAATAAATAAATCAAACTCCGATAAAGGTTTGTAAAGTATAGAGACTAGATCACCCAGCTCTTAGTGCTGAAAAATGAAAATAGACGAGAAAGACAGAAGAAAGTCCAAATCTACAAACATCCAGACTAACCACAATTGGCGTAAACCCCAAAGGCGTAAACTATGAGAATCATTGTGCACTGAGGCCAAGTACAATACGATAATGTTAAGCAATACGATAATGTTAATCATCCTTCAAGGGGTTCCTAGAGGTAGTTGATACCTTACATTCACACAAGAATTTCAGTTACCTTAGTTTGCAATCAAATTGGAATCTGACCAAAAAAATGGCCAAATGGAACAAAAACAAAAGGAAAAGAAAGTGAGAAAGATATTATTCTAAACCAAAGCAAAACTCACACTTAATAAAACCAATAAAAAAAACAAAAAAAAAACACATACACTGTACCACAAACAAGACCTCTAAAACCTCAAGCAACCTTAACCCACTGCCATAACAAATACATGAAGAAGATAACAAACAAACCCATCCTGAATTTCATCAACATATAGCTATTATGCTATTATAAACTCCGAGCCCGAGAGTATTGGAAATGGGCTTTGACGACAATGATATAGCTATTATAAACTCGGAAAAGAAAACAAAGCACTCACCAGGGTCAGGGTAGGTTCAAAGTCTCGTTAATAATTGGTTCTACCACTCTCAAAAAGCCTCGTACATGGCCAATCATTTATTAGCTTCACATCATGTTATCTCTTACTCGAAGTGAAACTGAATTTGCACGTTTAACTCAAACCAACATCTCCAAGAGCATTTACGTTTCCTTTAGTTGAGTCCATATGGTTGGTGACATTTACATTATCCATGCAGTTGGATGATGCTCTAAAATTTGCATCGACTTTTGATCTTGATTTAGAGGCGAACGAGACTCACATTGTAGCACTGCTGTTGGGTGATTTTGGGTTAGAGGCAGTGGCGGAGCTAGGATTTTCATCTAGAGGGGGCAAAATATTGAGCCAATTAAATTATATACATATACATACAAATTTTTGAGTTTTGAAAATAATAAATTTGAACTTTTTATTGATAAATATGATGAGACGTCTTTTACATGCACCAATAAGAATTGGTCTTTAACGACAAATTGCATGTGATTTCTACATCGAATAACTATTCAGTGGACATTTGTACCTTAATGTACATACCTAATTTGTTTTTGTAAATAATAACAAAAATTTGAGGAAACAAAAGACATTACAAATAATAGAGATATCAGTGTTTAGGAAAAATTATTGTATGGTAGGATTTAGTTATATATATAAAATAGATAAAGATATATCTAGAAGAAAGGATGGACTATAACTATAATTTATATACGAGGGAGCATTTTTTGGGTAACAATTGGAGGAAGTCATTTAGGGATTTCAACATATTTTGAATTTCAAAAAATGATTCGATAACTTCAAAATAGGTAATATTTCATGAAATTTAGACATATTTCGAAAAATCACATTCCTTGATTGATATCTTACATTCACAAAATAATTTCAGTTACCTTAGTGGCACGATTTTGTTCCATTCATTTAAGCATTAGTATTCTTATTCAGTTTGCAATCAAATTGGAATCTGCCCAATTTAAGGGCCAAATGGAACAAAAACAAAAGGAAAAGAAACTGAGAAAGATATTATTCTAAACCAAAGCAAAACTCCACTTAATAAAACCGATAAAAAAACACATACACTGTACCACAAACAAGACCTGTAAAACCTCAAGCAACCTTAACTCAATGCCATAACAAGTACATGAAGAAGATAACAAACAAACCCATCCTGAATTTCATCAAACATATAGCTATTATGCTATTATAAACTCCGAGCCCGAGAGTATTGGGAATCGGCTTTGACGACAATGATATAGCTATTATAAACCCAGAAAATAAAATAAAGCACTCACCTTGGCATGAAGTGATTCTGTTTCCTTGACAAAAAATTCAACAAATGATCCCATAAAACCCGGAATGCATTGAGAAGACTCATCATAAGCCAGAGAGTTAAGTGGGAATTTTGCTCTCTCGATGAGGCTAAACACAATTGTGTCTTCTTGTCGAATCAAAGACTCTCTAATGGCTTTGAGAATCAACACATTTGTCGAATCCGAAGTCTTGTTCTCCATGATTCTGCAACCATAGCTCAAACTAATCAATACCCATTGGAATTCATCACAAACACAATCTAAAGAGCACAAAAAGAGACAAATTTGGAGAAGAAAAGAACCTTTTGAAACAGAGGAAACAGGGGAGGATGAAAATGAGAGGCAGGATTGTTGTGGGGAGATTTTAGTGCGTAACGTGCACAGTTTGATTGCTTTCTTGTTGCCTATGCTGTGCTTGGGCCCGGGGGTCAGGGTAGGTTCAAAGTCTCGTCAATCTATTCTTCCACTTAGACACTCATCACGCCTAGTTTGGGGTTTTTAACTCTAAAAAGCCTAAAAAATGTCCAATCATTTATGAACTTCACATCATGTTGTCCCTTACTTGAAGAAGAACTAAATTTGCATGTTCAACTCAAACCTACATCTCCAACAACATACACGTTTCCTTTTTCCAGCTCTCAATTGCTGTGAACCAAATCTTCCCAATAACTCCTCAATTAACCTACCAATGAACATGGGCAAAACAATTAATTTTGTTCAAGACAAATATAAATAATTCTGGACGAAATGGTATATCAATTCACATGCTGCAAATTGATTGACGATGCTAATTCATGGTTTGGAATGAACTAGACCCAAACCATGATCTAGCAGACAATTTACTGAATTATCAGACCCAAACAATTAATTGATTGATACAAAGCGTCATTTAGTACTTTTAAGACAATTTACTGAATTATCAGACCCAAGATTTTTTATTTTTATCTTACTGAGCTACTAGATTGTTTGGAATGCATCCTATAATACATAGTTTAGTCTAGTCATTAGTTATTTCAATATTTAGCATTTTTAATCTAAAAACAAGATAAGACCAGTTATTTATGAACTTGTCCATTCTCAAAAAGATCAAGGCCCAATTAAACCTAACCAAGGAGTCGAGCGCTATACGAACTCTTTAGACGCAGGAGGCTGAATAAGCATGATTGAGCACTTACAGAAGCTTAACTTCTTACTCAAAAACAACATACGCCTCTTACCTTGTGAACAGATTCAAGCTCTTTGAGTTCTGAGGGCACCTGAAGGGTTCTTGGTGCAAAGATTTCTTTAAGTCGAACAACACCCTTTTTTTGCATAGTTTCCTGCGAACAGTCACATAAGAACAAGAAAACCGTTTATTAGGCCCTATATACAACACATCCTCAAGTGTTCCAGAATAGTATTTATGAACTTAACCTGTGTAAGACCTTGGGCCGAAATCTCATCATTTATGTCAACTGGACCGTAAATAAAAGGTCAGTCATCTGCATAAGTTGGTAAATATTGAAAACTTTGTGATGTCTTCCTAAGTTGCTATCTTTTTACTGCATACTTGCATATGCAGAACACTCACTCTAGAGCAATCCACAAGCAAAATCAACAAGCATCTGATCAGAAAAAAAAAGTAACTGACTGGGGAGCGCAACAAAAAAATAAAAGTAAAATAAAGTTTGTAGTTGAATAACAAATGACATGATAATGGATAAGAGTGTCCCCATATTGGTGGTTTATAATAATCCATGTGTCCAACACCTGGGAAACAAAATGACCAAACGAGTGCTCACACTTGCGATAAAACTTATCGTCCGTGTGGTGTTTCAAACTCTGCAACAAGGATATTGTATTTATACAACAAAAAACAGAGTGTCAATACGTATCATATCATATACGCGTGTCGACATTCATGGATACTCCCTCATCATCAACCTTTTCACATGTCTTTGAAAATTTTCAACTGTTTACAAATGTTACAAGCACACTATGGCAAGTTAGCAGTACACATGTAGTAATATTGACCTACGTGAATATGATTAATAATGCAAAACTTATTACTAAAAAGTAAATAATATTAAAATGTTTATATGACATGATTTTTTTTTTTTCCCCTAGTCAAATGACCCACCCAAAGGTTTTTTAATTTTAACCTGTGAACATTTACAATTAGTAAAGACGGTTTCATAACTATCCAGAATTAAGTGACATTACATCAAACATCTTATCTTCAACTATGAGCAAAAATGAAGACTCCAAATTGTCACCAGTCGAGAACTTACCTAAACATGAACTCTAAAAGAAGCTTGAATCGGGTGGAACCTCCATTCATGCATTCAAGTTTCTTTCATTCGGGCAGATCTTGCATTTACCTGAAATATCCTCCTATTGACATTGAAAAATAAAAGCCTCGGTTAACTCATCAGCTTGGTTTAATTCAGTAAACTTGGAATAAAGTACCAAAACTGAAAAAAAAAAAAAATTCAACCCAATCAAAAAAATCATTTTCCTTAAGGAGCAATTCTAGATGTCGAGGATTTGGGCGAGGTTTTTGGCGAGGAAGGTGCGTCGCACGCGACGGCAGCTGACGTGGTGAAAAAAAAAAAAAAAAAAAAAAGCGGGGGAAAGTCGAAAATTTGGGGGAGAAGAAGAGGGAATCAAAAGCTTTTCTCCCCATTTTCATTCCCTCTCCCTCTCCCTCTCCCCATTTTCAGTCTCAGAAGAAGAAGAAACTGACGAAGAAGAAACCCTAGCTAAGAAAAAGAAGAACAAGAAGTCATCCTCCTCTTTCAAGAAGGGGGGCAGTAGCAGCTTATTTGCAGCCCTCGATGGTGATGGTGAGGAGGATGTCGATGGAGACGGTGAGGAGGATGAGAATAAAGAAGAGGAGGAGGATGTCATTACCTTCTCTGGTAAGAAAAAGAAGTCATCTAAATCTTCCAAAAAGGGAAAGGGCGGTAGTAGTAGTTTATTTGCAGCCCTAGATGATGACGGTGAAGAGGATGAGTATAGTAAGCACGATAATGATGATGATGATGAGAATAAAGAAGATGTGGATGGTGATGTAGATTTGATTACTTTCTCTGGTAAGAAGAAGTCGAAATCATCAAAGAGTTTGTTTGCCACCGCAGCACTCCTAGATAATGAAGAGGCTGACCAAGTATCACAGCCATATCTTACAACAACAGGGTCTGGATCGGGGTCTGGTGACGGAGAAGAGGAAAGTGAAGCTGCTGAATTGATTACTTTTACTGGTATGTTCTAGATGTCGACAAGCTCTATTGCCAAACCTAGCATTCAAACATTTCACCCATATTTGTTGTTGATTTGGGTAATGAAATCCATTGGGTTGCAACTTTGCTAATTTGATTTGCACCCTCGTCAGGAGAAGCCTATTAACTGTTTGTGGTGAACTGTTTGTTGCCTGTGATGTGTGTAGATTTCCTGTTTGCAGACCTTGTTATGAGTATGAGAGTAAAGATGGGAACCAGTCTTGCCCTCAATTCAAGACCACATACAAGAGGCACAAAGGTTTGTTCACTCTGATCTATTTCTCTCTAAGAATCTATCAATTCAAGTCAATTGTGTTTCCCTCTAAGAATCCACAAGAGAAGCCTATTAACTGTTTTTTGTATTTTTCATTTCATTTCTGTTGACCTTAGCAACACATAAGTATTTCTAATTGCCTCACTTTGTTGGATTATGTTAGCTAAAATTTGGCAAAGTCAACAAAGACATTAGCAACACCAACATTTTCGAGCACTCTGGGAAGATATACTCCATCGCAGAGAATCACATGCCACAAGAGATTAAGATTGTCACATTGGAAACACATGACCATTGGGATATTGCTGAAGCTTGGGGTCGCCCCTGCACTAGCCATCCAAAGGTTTGTTATTCACCACTGCCAGGACCAATTAAGTGATCCAAACACAACTTGACAATGTACATATCATTTGCATGATGCAGAAAGCTCCAGGAACTGGGGAGCTAGTCATATTTGGGGTGGATGCTGTAAAACCATTCTTTGTTTTGGGTGTCATCTCAGGTATTGTTTTCTTTGTTATCATTTTCATTAATCGTTCATGGAAAGTGGTATGAATAAACAAAAAAAGTAAAAAGGTGATATATTGATTGTTTACAGCTGATGGAAAGAAACTATCTCATAAAGTTGATCTTAAGTTCGGTAGAAGTATCATTTGCCATGAGATAGGGGTTACACAAAAGTGAGTTTCAGTGTCAAACTTGTCATTCCAAATGACTTGCTTTTAACAAATTATTGTTTTTGAAGGTTTACACTCTTTGATTATTAGGTACAATGTGATCATGGATTGTCCTCTTACCATAGATGTAAACAGGCTCGTAAAAGGAGGACCGTAAGCATTTCCATTAACTCACCTTCCATATATCCTAAAACATTAATGATGTCTTTTTTTCTTTTTCTTTTTTTATTTAAACAGTGAATTGGTTTTTAATGTAGATTAATGAAGTATGAGAAGGGAGAATATGCAAGGATAGGGGTGATGCCTCGTTATGGTGATGCCAATTCAGTTCAGTTGTTCGAGGTAGAACCACACATGACATTTCACCTTGTCAATTGCTTTGAGGACGGTGATGAGGTAAGGAGGAGTTGAGTTTGAAATCAGCAGTAAATTTTTTGCTTCCTGCTTTTTCATGATGATAAATATGTAACATGCAATGTTCTAGCTTCTAACTGGCATTGTCTTTGAATTATGCAAAAACAGGTTTTGGTGAGGGGATGCAGAGCTCTTCGATCTATCATACCAGGGCCTGATTTTGGTCTAGATAAACTAGAATGGTTCTCAAGAATATTCAAACCCATCGACCCTTTTGAATCGAATGTTAATAATAACACGGAAGATGGATTGTATTTCTCTCGAGGGTACGAGTGGAGATTAAACATGAACACTGGAGAAGTGAATGAGAGATACCTTACTGGACCAGCCTTCTCCATGGATTTCCCCGTCATTAATGAGCACTACACCGGTGTGAAACATAAATATGCATATATGCATGCAATAGATTCAACTGCAAGCTCTAGTTGTGGTAATTGACAATGGTTATCTTTCATAAACTTAATTTTAATAATTTGAATGCTGGTTTTTTAATGTTTCAATGAAATTGTTTCAACTTTAGGAATGACTAAATATGGAATGCTGGCGAAGCTATATTTTGAGGAGCTAGAAACTGCAACATCGAAGGTAACAAACAAACTTCTTTTTCTTCTGTAGATATTTTCCGGGTCACTGTAGTAGGTAATGATTTAGATATCATTCTTATAAACCTAGTGATTACACTAATTGTGTAATAATCTTGGTTTGCATACTAGATGTATGGCTGTTCCGAATCCGAAGAGCACATAAAGATAGAGTACCACAAGTTTGACAAGAACTCTCTTCTAAGGACTCTGTGTAATTCAGTGTTATACCATGTCCTTCAGCAACAACACTCTCTTCTAAGGACTTGATTTCCTCATTTCCAACAGGACCAAGATTTTCTTCATCTGAGCTAATAGCAAGAACATGAACTTCATATGGATGGTTTGATATTTCGGGGAAGGAAGATCTGCCACTATGATGCATTGTATTCAAATCATGCTGATAATTTTCAACATCGACCTCCTTACCACTCAACTGATACTGACTGCAAGGCAATTTCAAATTAACAGAAGATGCTGCCGAGATACTATTTGGTCCAGCAGAGCTACTGGCACTGCTTAGGTTGTCTCTTGCATAAGAAGGTGTAAATACAATCGTTTTTTACCTTTGAATTCAGTTGATGTAAATTCAGTTTGCAATGCAATACAGTCGTTTTTTTACCTTTGAATGTGTATTTGTCGCATTGTTTGATAATGTGTAAATTCAGTTGAATTGAAATGTTCAGATATTGAGGTCGTTTTTATCTCAGTCGTTTTATCAGTTGAATGATTGCAAGTGAATGTTGTGCTATTACTGAGAATGCTGGAAACAAGCTACTGAGAATGCTGGAAGCAAGTGGATGCTGTTACTGAGAATGTTGGAACCAAGTGCTGATGTTACCAAGTGCTGCTGTTATTAAGAAATGCTGGAACCAAGTGCTGATGTTACCAAGTGCTGCTGTTACTAAGAAATGCTGGGACCAAGTGCTATGACTGACTATAATAGAATGTTGTAACATAATACAATAAATGTTGTAACAGAATAATATAGGAAGTAGGGACTATAAATAGAGATAGAATAGAAGAGAGAAAGATCATTCATTGATTTGTAAAATTGTTACACAGAGCTTGTTACCAGAATTCATAAATAGAAATGCTCTATTAGGAGAGTGGCCTTCTATAATTGGCTTGTTACAAGAATTCATGTTACATTTCAATTCTATCGAATACAATTTCATTTCCTGAATTCGTTCCAGTTGAACATCTGACATTGCAACTCCTTCAGTTTATGCAGTTCTTGGTTGTGATTTTAGATTTGGCATACTCGAATTGCTTCATTGGATTACAATCTGCAGGAAAGAATACAAATACAGGTCAGATCATATCAGTTAGGTGCTATATCTGTTAGGTGTTAGGTACAAATGCAGGTTGGTACAAATGAGTGACAAGGATAGAATTATAGCTTTCAAGACAAGGAGGAGAATCAGATGTATGTGTACCTTGATTCTGGCATCCAAACGCTTGAACATAGGAGCATTTTTAAGCATGTCAGGTATGACCATGAACCTGTCGATTATCATTTACACATGCTCAGATGGAACTTGAGACAAATAATATTATTGAGCAAACTTGAAAGATGAAAACCTATGAGAAGTATATGCTTTAGTATGTCTGGAAAAAGTATGGCAGAATTAGTTCAATCCTAAGGTTTTGCCAGAACTGTAACTAAAGGAAAGAGGTCAATTGAGAAATCATGACTTGGACAATTAAATTGATGGCATAGAGTAGATCATAATCTAGAATTAAGTTTTTTTAATCAAGATTAGAGGGTAATCGAATTCTATGGTTTTTTTTTTGAGTCTAGTGCTTTATCTAAATATAAAAGACAACCGAATTAGAGATGAAACTCAAAATATTATCAAAATCAAACTGCAAAAGGTTAAAAGAGAGTCTTAAATGATTAACATCACATTACTTTGTGAGCTATTCAAGTTGAAGGAAAGTGGCATCAGTGTTGTCCCATAACACTCTTTCTCCGATCCTGTTGAACAAATCAGAGGATTTCCTACTATGCTGAATCAATTACAAGATAAAAATGAATTACGGTCAGTATCCACATATTCTTAATTGAATGAGAAAGAAACAGGAAGAAATGTTTATGAAGAATGATTACTTGAATGTTCGGGCAGGAAATCTTGGTATAGGGCCACTCAAGTTATTATAAGAAAAGTCTCTGAATTGCAATAAGGAGAACATAATCAATGATTCAATACTATGCATTTCGATTAGATAGAAGGCAACTAATATACTCGAAACATACTGAACTTACAGAAAGGTAAGCTGAGACAAGTTGGCCAAAGACAGAGGGAACGCCCCAGATAGACTATTGTTGTTAAGCCTCCTATTCGAAATAGAAATTTTATTATTATTGATAATTACTCTAATCACAATCAAGAACATTAACATTTCATGAAGAAGATGAAATCATTTGTCTACTTACAAGTATTTGAGGTTTTCAAGATGGCCTAAAGAAGTGGGTACTTGACCACTCAAGAAATTGTTGGAAAGATCGAAGGTTTGAATGTTGGTGAGCCTCCCAATCTCCTGTGGTATTGGTCCTGATATATTGTTGTTCTGCAAGAGCCTGCAATGAGCTCCAACAATCAAAACCAATTTCTTGAAACCGAATCTGAGCTTGGTTTAGAACACTTACAGAATCTTCAAATTTGTCAAATTTCCTATACTTGGAGAAAGTGTACCAGATAAGTTCTGGCTTGGACTTGCTCTGCATAAATCAATTGAACACCATCAGTAGCTTAATTTTCAGAACTAAGAGCTCAGAAAATGAAATAAAAAGGAACCCATCTCTTCTTTTTTCTGCATTCGAACTTACAGTCCCACAACTAAACTATCAGAAGAGCAAGTGACCATAGCCCAACTACATGGATCAACAGAGTCTCCATCCCAATTTTCAAGAGCACCCCTTGGATCTACTAGAGATCCTTTTACATTCATCAAAGCTTGCACTGAAAATACAACAATTCATAATTAAGTAGTTGCACCTCATTGTATCATTCCATCAAAAAACAAAACACCCAGATGAAGAACATGATAAACAATTACTGATTAAAAAAGTTCAAAATTACCTTCATAGTTAACACCTTTTGGTGAAAGCAAACCACTTGCACAATTCCAAAACCAAAACAAAGTTACAAAAGAGATGATCAAAACTTTATTCCTCATTGCCTCCATTGAATTTCAAATTCAAAAACCAAACACCCCCAGATGTCAAAACCAGCTTCAAATGCTAGTAGGATTGGTTTGATGGAGTTAGCACACCAACTACAAAATGGGTCTTGTTTACTTTTTTGGTAAGATCTTTACATCAGAATCAAACAAACAACTGCTCATGCTTTCCATCCAACACTCAGCTCTGATCTACTCACTTAATACTTGCTTGTCAGACCCAAAGGAAAAGAAACCAGAGAGCTAAGCTTTGGTGGCAAAAGAGAGAAAGGAAATAGCATGCCTTCATCTGGTTCAAGCAAGGCAAAAGCAAAGAATATATCAAAGCTAAGAAACTTGAACAGTAAAGAGGAAATGAACCAAATCTAGATAAATTCAAAAGAGAATGAAAGGAGAAGGCAAATTAATTTTTTTCTCAAGTGTATCAATCATGCATTTGCCTTGAAAGGGGTGTGTCAGAATTCTCTATTGATCTCCAAAGAATTTTTATTTATTGAAATACTATTTATTAAAAAGTTAAAGTTAATTGGGATATTAACAAACTCGAAAAAATATTCTGTGGGGTCAGTCAGTCTGATACCCATTGCTCACTTGGTAAGTTTTATGGACCAAACAGTACTACTATACACAAGAACATTCAACAATGTGAAATCTTTGGCCATGTTATCTTGATGGTAAAAACATAAAGAACAAAGAGTGGGCAGAGAGAAAAAAGTGACAGATATAGAAAATGAAAGGAGAGAGCAAGAGTGGGTGTGCTTCAACTGTGGGGAATCCAACATTCCCAGAGCTTGGCCACCCATTAAAGTCCCAAATACCATCTTTTCAAGGAATTAAAAAGAAAAAGAAAAAGAAAAAAACCAGTGGGAATCTTAAGGTGTTGGGTCTTGAGATTGGTGGTTTATATATTATGTAAGAGGGGGAGAGAGTGGTCTCAAGTCTCTCAATCCTCAAAGACGATGCCAGTTAGAAGCTAGAACATTGCATGTTACATATTTATCATCATGAAAAAGCAGGAAGCAAAAAATTTACTGCTGATTTCAAACTCAACTCCTCCTTACCTCATCACCGTCCTCAAAGCAATTGACAAGGTGAAATGTCATGTGTGGTTCTACCTCGAACAACTGAACTGAATTGGCATCACCATAACGAGGCATCACCCCTATCCTTGCATATTCTCCCTTCTCATACTTCATTAATCTACATTAAAAACCAATTCACTGTTTAAATAAAAAAAGAAAAAGAAAAAAAGACATCATTAATGTTTTTAGGATATATGGAAGGTGAGTTAATGGAAATGCTTACGGTCCTCCTTTTACGAGCCTGTTTACATCTATGGTAAGAGGACAATCCATGATCACATTGTACCTAATAATCAAAGAGTGTAAACCTTCAAAAACAATAATTTGTTAAAAGCAAGTCATTTGGAATGAGAAGTTTGACACTGAAACTCACTTTTGTGTAACCCCTATCTCATGGCAAATGATACTTCTACCGAACTTAAGATCAACTTTATGAGATAGTTTCTTTCCATCAGCTGTAAACAATCAATATATCACCTTTTTACTTTTTTTGTTTATTCATACCACTTTCCATGAACGATTAATGAAAATGATAACAAAGAAAACAATACCTGAGATGACACCCAAAACAAAGAATGGTTTTACAGCATCCACCCCAAATATGACTAGCTCCCCAGTTCCTGGAGCTTTCTGCATCATGCAAATGATATGTGCATTGTCAAGTTGTGTTTGGATCACTTAATTGGTCCTGGCAGTGGTGAATAACAAACCTTTGGATGGCTAGTGCAGGGGCGACCCCAAGCTTCAGCAATATCCCAATGGTCATGTGTTTCCAATGTGACAATCTTAATCTCTTGTGGCATGTGATTCTCTGCGATGGAGTATATCTTCCCAGAGTGCTCGAAAATGTTGGTGTTGCTAATGTCTTTGTTGACTTTGCCAAATTTTAGCTAACATAATCCAACAAAGTGAGGCAATTAGAAATACTTATGTGTTGCTAAGGTCAACAGAAATGAAATGAAAAATACAAAAAACAGTTAATAGGCTTCTCTTGTGGATTCTTAGAGGGAAACACAATTGACTTGAATTGATAGATTCTTAGAGAGAAATAGATCAGAGTGAACAAACCTTTGTGCCTCTTGTATGTGGTCTTGAATTGAGGGCAAGACTGGTTCCCATCTTTACTCTCATACTCATAACAAGGTCTGCAAACAGGAAATCTACACACATCACAGGCAACAAACAGTTCACCACAAACAGTTAATAGGCTTCTCCTGACGAGGGTGCAAATCAAATTAGCAAAGTTGCAACCCAATGGATTTCATTACCCAAATCAACAACAAATATGGGTGAAATGTTTGAATGCTAGGTTTGGCAATAGAGCTTGTCGACATCTAGAACATACCAGTAAAAGTAATCAATTCAGCAGCTTCACTTTCCTCTTCTCCGTCACCAGACCCCGATCCAGACCCTGTTGTTGTAAGATATGGCTGTGATACTTGGTCAGCCTCTTCATTATCTAGGAGTGCTGCGGTGGCAAACAAACTCTTTGATGATTTCGACTTCTTCTTACCAGAGAAAGTAATCAAATCTACATCACCATCCACATCTTCTTTATTCTCATCATCATCATCATTATCGTGCTTACTATACTCATCCTCTTCACCGTCATCATCTAGGGCTGCAAATAAACTACTACTACCGCCCTTTCCCTTTTGGAAGATTTAGATGACTTCTTTTTCTTACCAGAGAAGGTAATGACATCCTCCTCCTCTTCTTTATTCTCATCCTCCTCACCGTCTCCATCGACATCCTCCTCACCATCACCATCGAGGGCTGCAAATAAGCTGCTACTGCCCCCCTTCTTGAAAGAGGAGGATGACTTCTTGTTCTTCTTTTTCTTAGCTAGGGTTTCTTCTTCGTCAGTTTCTTCTTCTTCTGAGACTGAAAATGGGGAGAGGGAGAGGGAGAGGGAATGAAAATGGGGAGAAAAGCTTTTGATTCCCTCTTCTTCTCCCCCAAATTTTCGACTTTCCCCCGCTTTTTTTTTTTTTTTTTTTTTTCACCACGTCAGCTGCCGTCGCGTGCGACGCACCTTCCTCGCCAAAAACCTCGCCCAAATCCTCGACATCTAGAATTGCTCGTAGAAGAATTTGAACTCATCACAGGGAGTAATTCTAGAATTTGAACTCATCACAGGGAATTTGAACTGTCTTTTTGCCCCACCCAGGCAACAACCTCGCTGGTTGACCCAGGCCAGCTAGAATTTCGGCATCACAGGACAACTACCTCATTAATCAAAATGAAAAAGCATTTGAAAGGAAAATAGTTATTAAAAATAACTTTTGATATTTCAGAATTCAGATTTACAAAATACAAATATTTGTATGGGCACTGTACCAGATTCATTTTCTAAACAATAAAAAACAACAGAAAACCAATTTGTAGAGGCATATAATCAAACACTTTAGAAACAAAACAAAAAACGCTAGGTAGGTTAGGAAACACAGATACTCACTTCCATTCCAACGGCTGCTTGTGATGTTAACATCTGTAACGTGAGCAATCTTGAACCAGTCTTCTCCCTTGTCCTTCTTGCATCTTCTCTCTAGCTCTTCATTGCAACCGTAAATGTTCAAACATTCCAAAGCAGTGAGGTTTTGCAGCCCTTCTGGCAACACTTTACGATTCTTGCAACCATCAAGTGACAGACTCTGGATGGACTTTAGAGAACCTATCCACTCGGGCAAGTCCATCTCATTCTTTTCTTCTTTTGACCAGCAACCCAATATTTCTAGTCTCGAAAGCATCTTAGCGTGTTTTAACGCCACTGGAAAACCTCCTCTCAACTTGGGCACTTGTATTAATTCAAGACTTTTAAGCAGAGGTGGGTCCTCTTCAAAATCTTCCTCAGTGGACAATTCCAGCTCTGGACAATCACAGATTTGCAACCTTTCCAAAAAAGTCTTATTAAACTTGGGCAAACGTTTCAAATTAGGACAATCGACAATGTCAAGGATTTCCAATGATGAGAGGCTTCTCGCTCCCAATGAAATCAACTCCCCACAACTCCAAATCTCTAGAGTCTCCAATGTAGTCAGTCTTTCTACTTCTACGGGTAAAGCTTTAAGCATTTTACATTCCTTGATCCACAACCTATCGAGAGAGGTAAGGTTCTGTAACGCCCCTTCTGGAAAACTAACCAACTCCTCAAACTCTTCAATACAAAGTCTCGAAAGGCAAGGGAGGTCTCGCACATATCCCAATACCGATTCATGGCATTTGGCCATTTCTAAAAGTCGGAGAGAGGATGACAATGGTACTGCAGGTCCTTTCAGCTTGGGGCAATCTATCAAATACACTTCTTTAAGGCGAGGGAATTGTATTTGTTGTGTTGTAGCTGCTTGAACAGATGATGACCAATCCTCCAAATTAGGCATATTAATCAAACTGAGAGTTTCAAGTGACGGAAATCCTTTCCCCTCACTTTCACCATCAATAAACTTCACAGAATCCATTGAAGATATCTTCAACGTTTTGAGAACAGGTAGTTTTCCAAGTGGAGGGAGACGTACACATCTTCTACATCCTTCAAGACTGATTTCAACTAAATTTGGGACTGCCGAAACTGTCATCAACCAATTAGGGAAAGTTACTCCTTGGTATCCTCTAACAAAACACCTTCTTAAGTTTGAGTGGGGCTGAAGGCCTTCTATCACCTCCGTCACATTCTCTTGCACTTCTTCTAGACCTTCTGACCACGATAACGCCAATGACTGCAGGTTCTTCTTGCTCCTCATATTGGCTTCCTTGCTCTCCCCTGAGTTCCTCACATTTTCAAGCTTTTTTATTTCCAGTTTTCCTTCAAGGTGGTTCAGCCCTTGCAACTCCTTGATGCTGCATCCATTCTCCATCCCCACAATGAAGAAACTCAATATATGGAGGCAAATTAACTTGCCTAAATCAATTGGCATTCTCTCTAACATTTTACATCCCTCGATATGTAGGTGTCGAAGGTTGATCATTTGACTCATATCTTTCGGCAAGGACTGAAGTTTACCACAGAATCCCAGATCCAACGTTTGAACGTTTTTTAGCCCACAGATAAATTCGGGTAATGATTTGATACCAGTATCAGAAAGGTTGAGATATCTGAGGTGAATCATTTCACCTATACAATCTGGTACCATCTCAGCATTGCATTTGTGCAAATCCAAAGCTCGTAACCGTGTAAGGCAAAAGAAGAAGATGGCAGATTCATACACTTCAAACGGCCTCGGCCCAAACCAGATAAGGAGGGAACGTAAGCCTTGTGAGGATGAAGCCAAAGGCAATATTGGTTGCCTGGACACGGATACATGACGAATTCTCTTGGGTATATTTCCTGCACTTTTGGCATCTGCATTTTCAACGTGCAGAGCATATGATTCATTTCTTGCCATATAGCATGCAAGATCATGCACAAAGTCATGCATCTTACACGTTAGCATATTCTCATCATTATCTTTCTGTAGGTCTTGAAACATGGACCTCCATAGCAACGCACTGAAGATCTCATCGCCTGCATCTTCCAAGTCAACATTGCCCTTGCATAGTACCAAACCATTTGCCATCCATAGATGAATCAAATCTTTGATATTGATTTCGTGGCCTTTCGGAAATATTGAACAATAGGCAAAGCATTGCTTCAAAACTGGTGACAAATGGTTATAGCTCAATGTCAGCACCGGTAAGATTTCATTCTCACCGTCCTGAGGGTGCTCCCAAATTTCACTATCTCTGATAGATAACCACCGACTTTCCTTATTCTCAAAGCGTAGCAAGCCGCCCAGAGCTTTTGCAGCCAAGGGTAGACCTCCGCACTTTGCTACAATCTGCTTCCCAATCTCCACCAAGGATGGCCTCCTTGCATTCTCTAAGCCGAATGCACGTTGCTTGAATAGACGCCAACAAGCCTTATTTGAAAGGATTTTTAGATCATAAGGAAGACACGTGCCAGCGACGGATGCGACTGTCTTGAGCCGAGTAGTTACAATAACGCAACTACCTTTTGTTCCACATTTCAATGGGGCCTTCAAGTTGTTCCACTTGTCCTGATTCTCGTCCCAAACATCGTCTAAGACGAGCAAGAATCTCTTGCCACGCAGCTCCTCTTGAAGGCGCTGCTGTAGAGGAGCTAGTGCTTCTAGATTACATGGATCTTTTGAAACAGAAGCTATGATTAACTTAATGAGGCGCGTGACATCAAAATTATCGGATACACATACCCAGGCTCTGATATGGAAATGCTCTGTTACCTGCCCATTATTGTACACCAACTGTGCAAGGGTGGTTTTGCCAATTCCACCCATACCTAGTATGGGACAAATGAAGATGTCTTCCTGGCTGCTCACTTGGTCCTGGGATAGCCTCTGGCCTCTTGGGTGGTGGCTATGTTGGGGAGGACATTGATCCAACAATAGCTCCACCAAATCTTTTTCCTCTTCCTTCCTCCCATATACTTTTGGTTCAGTTAAGAGAGCACCAGTTTCTCGATCTGAACAGATTTCAAGTCTCTTTTGTACCACTCCTCTTTCCAGACGAAGCTCAACCATGTCTTTAGTAAGTTCCTCAAAACTCTCCATGAGCTCTTTGAGAGAATCAAATACCTTTTCGGGGGCTAGTTGCTGATCTCTAAATGCCCACTCCTCCAAAGTATCATCAGCCTTGTAAGCTGCATCCTTTAGTTCATCGAGCCATTCTTGAATCTCCTCATCAACGACTTGCTTCTCTTCAGCATCATTAAGAAAAGATTTGATTTTAGACAAAGTTTTGGAAAGCTTCTTCATCTCTTTTTGGACACCTCTTACTTCATCAAATTTGTTTTGGATCAGATAATTGAGCTTGTCAAACACCACTCCAACGAGTGGAGACACAACCACTTGATATGCCATCTAGCTCCTTTGGCAGAAAGAAAGAAAGAAAGAAAGAAAAAACGACTAAGTGGGATTGATACAGAAGGATCTCTCTCTGGTTCTCTTGCGTGGTAAAAGAAATTTGGAAGAACACTCCTCTCTAGGATCAATTCTCAAAAGTCTTCCCTTGTATTATTTTTGTCTTGCTAGTTGATGCCTTGTTCTTGTTAAACATCAATAGTGGTGGGTCATATTGTTAGGTGAGGTTATATAGTTTATTACCTTCTTTCGTCTCTCGTTCTTTTAATTATTTTCTTTAGCTTTCATTTAGCTAACATACATTATTGAATGTAGATGTTTTTTTTAATGAAGCATAATGCATATAATAGATGAAGCATGATGTATAATGTCTTCTTTCTTTTTATATGCATTATGCTTCATAAAAAAAAAAAAAATAGATGTTTAGTCTGTGAAAACTTATCATCTCTTTATGAATGGTTGAATATTTTTTTATCCACATGTAGTTGTTGGTTGAAGCAGCCACCCTCATAATATAACATTAATCAAACCTTGCCGGCCAGATTGAGAATGATGTTTGCTGCATTATTCTTGCAAATTGAACTGTAAGACAATACATACTATCCAATAACATGACTTGCTTGCTTGCCTTTCAAAAAAAAAAAAAAAAAAATCTGATGGTGCCAATTGAAAGCAGTTAGCAGCTATAGTTGTCCGTTTGAAGCGGATCATCGAGATATTTCCTTGAAGAAGGCATATGGGTATTGAGGATAGTTGTGAGACGTGTGGGCCTAGCATGTTGTGAGAGTTTGGGCCCTTCTAGCGAGCTTGAGTCAAGCGCGCTTAGAATCGCTTGGACTAGATCTATATTAGGCTGATGCTTAAGCATGTAGTTCCTCGAGATCATCATGACATGTTTACGGCTCATTATGTATCATCAGCTACTCTCCTCGAGTTAGTGGGGTGTTAAGTCGGTCCACTGACTCGTTGAATGGACACCTGTATTGTCGTAATGATTGGACTTGAAGCGTCGGTTTCAAGCGGCGCATGATATTTAATAGGTATGTATCTGCTCGAGGAGGGAAAGTTCGGTTTGCCTCCCCTATAAATATTTATTGTTCTGAAGATGACTTTTCCATTGCTATCTACGATGTTTTTCACCGTAGTATTTGTTCTTTCTTCCAATGGCTGACAGTGTCAAAATTGCTCCCAAGGATCCGTTGTCCCTTGCCTGTATGAATTTCTTTGATGGCAGTTTGGTCGATGAATCTGAGTTGATCAGACTTTGCAGTTTGTACCGTATCCCTGGAGATTTGTTGATTACTTATGCGTTTGGAGTGTTAGGTCCCACAGTACCTCCTCATGGGTTCATAGGCTTACATCGATGTATGTTCGAGTCCGGACTTCAATTTTCAGTGTCGGATGACGTTTAGCACTTCTTTACCCATCTTCGTATTTCTCCCGCTCAAATGGCACCGAGCGGGTTTAAAATACTGCTGGCCATTCTCCTTAGGGCTCATGATGCTGGCCCTCGTTTGACTTCGCCGATGATTCATCACTTGACTGATACCAGGGGTATTTGTAGGTTGACTTGTCCTTCTTGTCTGCGACTGACGGAGGGTATCACTGAATCTTGGGAAAAGCAGTGGTTCTTGGCTTTAGGGAATTTCAGTTTCTTCATAATCATCAGTCGTAAAGTGTCTCGGTACTTTCAACTTGACCTTGATGAGTTTCTTGGTTGTTGATGCATGCATACCTTTTCGCGTTCTTTGCGTGATATTGACGTTGTTTCTTTGTCTCAGAGAAGTTTGTTATTTCGTCTCTCAGCGAGGAAGAGAAGCGAATAGAGAAAGTTCTTGAACTTCCTTTGATTTCTGCTAAGGAAGTTGTGATGCCAGGCAACGTCATCCGCAACGGGCTATTGCGGTGCTCTTATGGGACTCACCTAGTGTTTGGTTCTCCGACTGAGGGGGTGATTGTTCATCGTGCTAGGAAGAAAAGTTTAGCTCCACCTAGCCCTTTCAAGCTTGTTGAGTTAGAGGCGAATGTACCCCCTGTTGTTGTCCCAAGGAAGATGCAGGTTTCTGATGTGGAGGCCTTTTCCTTTGGTACCTGTGCAGTAGAGGTAGAGTTGCACTGGCCTGTTTCGCTGCACCCTGAAGCCCATGGGAGGGTTATTGCTTTGGAAAAGGCATTTCACTGACCTGCGGATGTCGTACTCGAATGCTCTTTATCAGGTGGAGGGTTTCGGCTCTGTCGCGGTCCGTGAAGGTGTGGAGGCTACAACCCTTGTCTTTGACACGACCGTCGAGGGAATTAGGGCTCAGCCGAGGGTTCCCGAGTTTGACTTGACGTCAACCCGTGCTGACCTTTGGCGGACCAAGGTTGAACTAAAGCGTCTGGACGTAGCTATGGACATATGGTATTCTGAACGAGTAGCTCAAGAAGCTAAGAGGAAGCGGACGGAATGGGTCGTTGAAAGGCAGCAGCTAGAGGCCGCGATTGATGATGGGGCTTCGTCGTGCTCTTAAGGCGGAGTGGTTGTTGGCGGAAGAGCGCTCACACTATGAGGCTTTGCTGGGTGTGGTGGATTTCGATGTGTCGGGCAGGAGGCCGCAAATCTCATCTAAAGTCATCTGTGGCAGACTGAAGCTCCTGGAACTGATTAGGGGAAAACACCCCAATATTGATCTTGACTTCGCCCGTTATAGGAGGTCCGCTTTCGAGCCAATCAACTGAGAGGAGGGATTTGGCGCTGCGAGGTTGACGGATGAGGAAGATGTTTCTCCTTAGATTTGTTGTAATATCCCTTCCTGGGCGGATACTATGTAAACATGTTTTTTGAATGAAAGTATTGTTTTGCCATGCATAGTCGTGTCTGTTTTTGTTGCTTTGTAGTCCATAGAGTCGTTGGTCAGTGGTTGATCAGATTCCTTCAGTCGTTGTCTATAATGACTCCTTAGTATTGGTGAACTAGCGCTGACTTTTGCTTCTATTCCTTCGACCGTTGTAACCCGCACAAAGCAGGTTAGGCTCAGCCTGCCGGAAGTTGTTGTCATCAGTTATCAACTAATGAAGCTTATTCGATAAGTTCCACAATCATCGTCTGTATCGAGAGCAACGACCCCTTGGCGAGTCGACGTTACCAGCGGACTAGCGCTGACTAGACTCCCACTTCCTTTGCCATCGTGATATGCGCAAAGCGGATTAGGCTTTGGGCACCATAAGCCATCGTCATCAGTCGCGAATTGACTAAGTTTACCTGGCAAGTTCGGCGATCATCGTCTGCAGCTAAAGAGATGATCCCTTGGTGAGTCATCGTCATCAGCGAACAAGCGCTGACTAGACTACCACTTCCTCCGCCATCATGATCCACGCAGAGCGGATTAGGCTTTGGACACCATAAGCCATCGTCATTAGTCATGAACTGATTAAACTTACCTGGCAAGTTCGGCGTTCATCCTCTACAATGAGAGCAATGATCCCTTTGTGAGTCGTCGTCATCAGCGGACAAGCGCTGATTAGACTCCCACTTCCTTTGCCACCGTGATCCGCATAGAGCGGATTAGGCTTTGGGCACCAGAAGTCATCAGTCGCGAATTGATTAAACTTACCTAGCAAGTTTGGCGATCATCGTCTGTAGTGAGAGCAATGATCCCTTGGTGAGTCGTCATCAGCGGACAAATGTTGAGAAACTCCCACTTTCTTTGCCATCGTGAACCGCACAGAGAGGATTAGACTTTGGGCACTAGAAGCCATCATAATCAGTCGCGAACTGACTAAGCTTACCTGGTAAGTTCGACGATCATTGTTTGTAGTGAGAGCAATAATCCATTGGCGAACCATCGTCATCAGCGGACAAGCGCTGACTAGACTCTCACTTCCTTCGTCATCATGATCCACGCAGAGCGGATTAGGCTTTGGATACCAGAAGCCATCGTCATTAGTCGCAAACTGACTAAATTTACCTGGCAAGTTCGGTGATCGTCGTCTGCAGTAAGAGCAATGATCCCTTGGCGAGTCGTTGTACTCTGCGGACAAGAGCTAACTAGACTCCCATTCTTGTTGTAGTATTGAGTCATTCGTTGTTGGTAGGCTATCTTGATGGAGGCTAGGTACTGGTTTTCTTCGAGGAGGTCTAATCCCACGCGTAAGGCTTCGTTGTTACCGTCTGGTCTAAATTCCTCCGCCCGGAATATTGGCACCTCAAGCTCTACCGAAACCATAGCTTCTAACCCGTATGTGAGGGCGAAAGGTGTCTCCCTGGTAGGGATTCGTTTAGTCGTTCGATATGCCCAAAGTATTCATGGTTGCTCTGGTGGTGCGTCTGATGGTGGATGGCGGCGGTGTGGATGATGGAACAGAGAGAGGGACAGGGAGATGGTGGCGGCTGTGGGTGTGCAAAACAGGGTGAGGAGGTGGCAGCTGATGGTGGTGGACGAGGAGGAGGTGGTGATGGCGGGATGATCACCCTACCGATTCTCCTATCGAGCGAGGATTGCAAGCAGGGTGGATTGACGTGGTGGCTGAAAGAGCCCTCAGAGAGGGGAAGAAAAGAGCGAGGAAGAAAGACCTTTCTCCAAAATGGGATGAGCTAAATAGGGTTCTCCTATTTTCTTGGGCTTGGGTTCTCCAAAAGGCGTTGGGCTTGAGTTTTTAGGTTAGCATTTTGGGTTTGGGCTTAGGTTAAATTAGGTGGACCTAAGTTTATTTGGGTTAGGTTTAGATATGCGACCCTCTACTTTGTACCACCGCTATAATCGACCAATTGTCATTCCTTAAATTGTCGCATTAATACGATTTCATTGTTCACGCTCAAATTCCTACAAAGACATGAAAACGAAATAATTATTATAAAATAAAATAATCGAAACACTAACATATATAAATTAAGAGATATATTGCGTAATAATTATGTGAATATCAAGACACATGTTGCTATTGCTAAATAATGGAGAGATCATGTGTTTTCTCATCCTACAAGAGTTCATTATACCCAATCTTGGGCAAGAAAAACAACCATCTTCGAAAATGACATTCCAAGCATATCCTCATTATCACTTTGCCAATCACAATTTCAATGCTCTGAAAAAAAGCATCCATAAGGCTGGTTATGCATTTCCAAATGCAAGAACCATAAGAAGAAATTTTGATGCTTAATTTGTCGAAAGTTATAAGTAATATTTGTTGATTGCTTTATGTTTTAAT
This sequence comes from Berberis thunbergii, assembly GCA_003290165.1. Taxonomy (NCBI): domain Eukaryota; kingdom Viridiplantae; phylum Streptophyta; class Magnoliopsida; order Ranunculales; family Berberidaceae; genus Berberis; species Berberis thunbergii. The sequence continues at coordinate 228,149 of QNQO01000766.1, forward strand.
CTCCATTATGAGACAATAGTAATAAGGAATTATTTTGATACGTAGTTTATGTATAGATTTTCATTTTATAACCAATTGCTTTTGATATTTAACGTATGTTTGCAAAGATGTGGGTTTTCAATTTAACTTTAACATACTAGGTGTCGGGTTTCAAAGATGAGGGTTTTCATTTTTATTTTAATTGTATTATTACTTCCGTTAAGCACTTTCCAACAAGTCAAATGGGTACTTGTGCCAAAGGCATGAACAAGGATGATATGCCAGAATATGACATAGTACCTATATCTACGCGCCACATAAAAATGTGTGATCGTGCCAACGGTAACAGTGGATGGCATTAGTTGTATGATTTGTACCCTGCCATGACATATTATGATTCTGGAGGGGAACAGAGAGAACAAAAAACAATCCTAACAAATTAAGTATAAGAAACTTTAGAAAAATGTGATTGTCTCATGGTAGACTTCTGCTGTTTATCATTTCCAAATATTGATTTCAAAATCCTAAGTTTGATGTTTTTGTTTTAAATTGTAAATGTTTCTAATTCCATTTCTTCTTAAGCCCTGTTTGTTGTGCTTGCAAAGCAGAGGAAGTCGCTATGAAGCATTACTAATTAAATTCACATTGACAATACAAAAACTCGTTTTGGGGAGAAACGAACATGTCTATGAAACTAAATTAGACGTAAGGATTGATATGAGAAGTGTAGTCTCTAATTCCTGCACCTTCCCAACCCATCCATTCTTCCCACATATCACTATCATCATAAACAAATACTTATTCTTGATTGGAAGAATTGTACAAGCCATAATCTTGTGTTTCTCCCCTCAAATAGCTCATCACAACCTGCAATTCAATACCACCGCAACATTCAATAACAAAAAACTTTTGAAAAAATTGAACATTTTTAAGCCACCAAAATGATCTATATGAATAATCTATATAGAATTCCAAGAAGAATTTGGTTACATACGTCGTAAGCTTTGTTGATTTGGTTGAATTGGACACCACAATTGCTTCCTTCGCATAATCAGGGTGATACTGCAAAAGTTTAAAGTAAATATTAATAATCAATTTCCAGTATCTAATTATCACATCAATAGAAACTAAAACACAATATTATAAGAATCAATTTTGTGACCTAAAATTTAAACAAATTGACAAATTCAACCAATATTTTGGGTGATTGGATCAAATTTACTATTGGGTTTGAAGAATATGGATTTGATCTTAAGATTCAACTTTGGTAGGAAGGAGTTGACTTCCCTTTATAGAAATTATTTCATTTAATTCATGGCTTGAAAATAAGGAATTAACAATGAAGCAAATAAAATAAAATATCTAGTGTCATCAAATAACAAGGAATTGGTTCATTATTTAATCTAAAATTAGAATTTGTCAAGCAACCTTTCTATGACAGCCTAGAAAGATGACACCGGGCATAATAGTGATTATTCTGCGGGCTAATAATTCAACAGACAATTTACAAGGAAGGATACAAGATATTTGCCCAAAAACACAGAGAAAATAACTCTAATATTTAATCAAATTACTCAAATCAAATGTCTTCTCTAAATCAGCCCACAAGCCGAGCTTTATAGCTAAAACTCATTAATATTGGAATTTTACAAAAAATGGCAACACCTCAATAATCATGCAAAAACGAAATAAGTAATAAAAGAAATAATCTGCCAAGAATCTGACCCAAATTGAGTTTAGAATCACTTCCTAAACTATAATTGAAATATTGCTACAAAGGGAAAAAAAAACTATTAAAATTAACAAGTAGTATATTCCTAAAAGAAAAAGTAAAGCCTAATCCTAATAGAAAACTAAAAGATTCCTAATTAAATTGAAAGATTACTTAAAGTTATTTACTTGAGAGCAAATTAGGAACCCCATAAACCTTCTTGCATCAGTCACCCCGGGTTGGAAAGAACTTGTCCTTGAGTTCACAACAACTTCATCAAAATCCTCTGGCGGCAGCCCAGGAGGAAGATCCTCTGGCACCAGGTCAAAAAACTTTATTAGCTCTTGCTGGCATACTGGATTGTCTTCCATTTCTCTTCTCTTGAGCTCCATCTGCAAACCTAGGACATACTCCTTTACTATAATAATCAATTCCTTGACTTCATCAACATTATGCCCAAAGCCTGCAAGAATCATCCGTGCAACATTTAAACTTGCAGCACAACTCTGATGAACCTTTCCAAAAACTGCAGTGGGGGATCCCAGGAGAGGGAAGCTTCCATGAAAGGGTTCAACTTTTCTTACTGCTGATGGATCATCTAGATCAAGCCTTGCTATAAGATCACCAGCTTGCATTACTTGGCCCTCTGATATTTTGAAGTGGATAACTCCAGAAATAGGTAGCATAAGAGGCATACACATCTTCATAACTTCGACCTCCGCATAAGGTGTGTCAGCATCCAAATGACTACCATCTAAATCAAGAAAACAGAGCAACTTGCACGGTGTTTGGCAACTAACTTGGATGGATCGTGGTCATTCTACAACAAGCATGTTCTCCCATCAATTAGCAGACGAGTACCAGCTGCCTCCTTTGCAGCATATAGCACATGGTTGTTTCCATCCAATTGCATCAAGAGACCACCATCACGCAGAGTATGTGTTTTTGCCTCAAGCTCAGACTGGTTCATCCTTAATCTATAGCTTCTTGGACCTCCCCTGATCATGTCAATCGCCTGATTGTTTGATACATTCTGCACAACAACCACTCCGGTGTTTGGAGGTGCAAGAGGACCCCAAAACATAGCAAGGCAATGCATGTGCTCAGGAGTGTACTTCAGCATACGATGTCGTCCATTGCGGTCCTCAATGGCATAGACAGGTGTGGTCTGGTAATGCCGCCAACCAACTGAGACAATGATTGGATCTCTAGTCTTCAACACTTTTTTGTGCCAACGATGTCGCTTTAATCTGGATTGCATGTAGCCAACATTTTCCTCCCCAAGAGCGATGCCTCCGACAAGGATAGGATGGCAAGGATCAAATTATTCAACCATTTCGAAAGGAACATCATGAACCTCCAACCTCAAATATGTCCCTGTTCTAAAACCTTCTATTTCTAACCGAGTGGTCACATCAAGTTCATTCAGCTCAGCAATACTCCTCTGTTTTTGAAGTTCAACATCCTTCTTTAACTTATCAAAATATCCACTGTCATTAGTCTGATTCCGTTGAATATTGGTCCCATCCTTTATATCAGTCTCCTCATCTGGTGATTCAGAACCATTAAATTGGGCATCAAACTTTGCACGAAGTGCAAGCTTTTTAAGCCTCCGCTCCTCTATTTCTAGGTCATCCTCTTTCTGGATTCCATCTACATCAACATCATTCATCTGATTGTTCTCATACTTCTCTCCAGTTCCTAAATCTTCAAAATCACCATAGACTGTATCATCATCTTTGTTGCCACTGTCTGCTGCCTGACCTCTGCGAGCAGCTTTTGACCAGTCTCCGATCACAAAACGGTTGTGAATGCTTTGAATAAGCTCTTCATCTTTCCAGTTTTTGAGCTTCACGTGATTTGCTAATTTAGAACAGTCCTCAAAATTGAAGTTTTGAGCATCTGTTCCTTCCTTCAGTTTCTTGGTGTTGTCCACTTTTGGCTTAAAAAATTCATCATCATCATCTGGTGCTAGTTGTTCATCCTCAAAATCATCTCTTTCTGAAAAGGGATTTGCACCATGAATTGCGTCATCCTCCTCTTCTCCATCAGATAAATTATATTTGCTTTTCTTGTTCACTTTCAACTGTCGCTCACGCTGAAAACGTAAAATGGTTTTGCTAAACTCGTCTAGCGCATTATTCTGTTCCCCAATTCGCTTATCCACAAACACATAAGATTTGACACTTTGTTTGTATTCCTTCAATAGTGTATCTTTCCTCAACGATTGAAGTCGCTGAAATAACGTTTGAGTGTAGCTGAAAGGAAGGAAGTGACCCTTCATCTTCTCCCAATCAGTGATCTTGGCCTTGCCCTGCCTGTCGCGTGATCGCTTCAACTGTTCCCACCACGCAGGTGCTCTGCCTTTGAGTTTGATGGCAACCAATTTCACTTTAACATGACCTGAAACTTCCTTATACTCAAAAATACATTCTACTTCATTCAACCAATCCACGAATCCTTCGGCCTGTAACGTACCAGAAAACTCAGGTAGATCCACTTTGAAACTGAGATTTCAATGACAATCCTCCGATCACGGCGCTCCAAGAATCGAGCACGATTGTGATACGAATTTTCAAAACTGGAATTAGAATCGTGATCTTCCATCTCACGATTACCGAAATCCTGCGCTGTTAGACGCTGAGTTAACTCTGCAACTTGCCGCTGTAAATCTTCAATCATCACGTTCTTAACGTTACGATCACGGTGTGGAACTTCATTGTTTGGAATCTGTCCACGACAACCAGCCATAAAAACTGATGAAATCTCACCCCAAGAAGATGTTGAAGCTTTGATACCAACTAACGCCGGACAGAATAGTGATTATCCTGCGGGCTAGTTCAACAGACAATTCACAAGGAATGATACAAGATATTTGCCCAAAAACACAGAGGAAATAACTCTAATGTTTAATCAAATTACTCAAATCAAAGGTCTTCTCTAATGTTTAGTAAATAACATTGAGAGCAAATTAAGAACCCTAAAAACTCAAATTAGGAACTCTAAGAATCCTAAAAACCCTCATACATCAAAAGAGAACACTGATTAGTGTTTGGAAAGAATGTCTAGAGCATGTGAATACTAACTCTATCCCTGCTAGACACCCTGCCCAAGCACAAAGATCGGGCTGAATAGATTTTTTCTTTTTCAGGGTACTCATCCTCTCAAAATCCGCAATTTCAATATTTATATCTATTCCAAATTAGTTTTCAAATTTATAAATTACCCATATCAGTAAAACCCCTTTAATCTAAGTAACTAAAACAAGGAAGATAACACACAAAATAAAATAAAATAAAAATAAAAATAACAATAACAATAACGAAGCTGATGAAAAAAAACAAACCTGTAAAGTTAGTCTTCTAAAAGCCTTCTTGACAACCCAACACAAAGTATGAGTGAGAGGAGTTCAGGGTTGCCTGGTTTTAAGAAATATTTCGGTGTCAAAATCACACTTGTAACACTATCAGCAAATCAAATCTAACACCGTTAAGTTGTCAATTACAAGGAAACACTGCCAATCATCCATCAAAGCCTAATAGATCCCTAACATTGTATCGCTTCCTCTGCCTAAATGACCTACAAATGACAATCTTGGAGTGAAATAATCCATACCCTCAGCCTAGCAGTGTGGATGAAACGGCTCTTATTTCCCAAGCCTTCTCATTATCATCAAGGATTCAATACTCATCTTCTTCTTTTTTTATAGCATAACCCACAAAGATAACATTGGTATTAAATACACAAATAAATAAAACCTTACAATCTCACCCAGACAAGCATAGAAAACAGTAATGAAGAGGGTTTGTATTTTATGCAAGTAATATTCTGAAATTGATTGATGAATCTAAAAAATAGCAAAACAAAATTATAAGGACGCCCAAGCCAAACAATTCCCACTCAACTTATCAAAATCACGCTTCTGTGGAGTGCAAAAAGTAGTACTTCTTCTTAGCCTTCATCTTACAATGCACATGGTCAGGTCAAGTGTTTCCAAACGTAACATATCCATAGAACAAAAGCATATGGATAGAAACAGATCAAGTTCATAAGCATAAATGAAAATCTAGGATTCAGTCAGGTAGGAGAGGAAGAACTTGTTCATAAATGGCAGAAATTAAAGAAGCCAAAAATGTGGGTGATGCAGAGCATGTGCGCCACGTTGTCAACAGTCAAGGGTGAGAATAAAATCACAGATGCTGCCTAATATCTTCAGAACGAAGAGATTGCATGCCTTTTTGTGAAGCCAGAGAGCGTCTGCCTAAGCGTGAGGATATTTTCCATCTCTCTAGTGCTGCAAACCAAATCTTCCCAAGAAATCCTCAATTAACCTACCAATGAACATGGGGAAAACAATTAATTTTGTTCAGGACGAATATAAATAATTCTGGACGACATGTTTTATCAACTCACATGCTGCAAATTGATTGACATTGCTAGTTCATGGTCAGGGAATAATGCTCCAATCGGAGACTCAACCAGACATTGAGATCCAACACCAAATTGTTGAGCAAAGGAATACAAAGAACCTTTAAGTTACAAACCTCATCTAAAGATGTAATGTCTAATAAGCGTCATTCAGTATTCGTTTTTTAAGACAATTTACTGAATTATCAGATCCAAGATTTTTTTTTAATTTTACAGAGCCACTAGATTGTTTGGAATGCATCTTATAATACATAGTTTAGTCAAGTCATTAGTTATTTCAATATTTAGCATTTTGAATCAGAACACATGATAATCAGTCATTTATGAACTTGTCCATTCTCAAAAAGATTAAGGCCCAATTAGACCTAACCAAGGAGTCAAGCGCTATTCGAACTCTTTAGACACAGGAGGCTGAATAAGCATGATTGAGCACTTATAGAAGCTTAACTTCTTACTCCAAAACAGCATACGCCCCTTACCTTGTGAACAGATTCAAGCTCTTTGAGTTCTGAGGGCACCTGAAGGGTTCCTGGTGTAAAAATTTCTTTAAGTCGAACAACACCCTTTTTTTGCATAGTTTCCTGTGAACAGTCACATAAGAACAAGAAAACCGTTTATTAGGCCCTATATACAACACATCCTCAAGTGTTCCAGAATAGTATTTATGAACTTAACCTGTGTAAGACCTTGGGCCGAAATCTCATCATTTATGTCAACTGGACCGTAAATAAAAGGCAATCAAAAGGTCAGTCATCTGCATAAGTTGGTAAATATTGAAAACATTGTGATGTCTTCCTAAGATGCTATCTTTTACTGCATAGGCACAACACTCACTCTAGATCAATCCACAAGCAAAATCAACAAACATGAAACACCTGACCAGAAAAAAGTAACTGACTGGGAGCGCAAAAAAAAAAAAAAGGAAAACTAAAATACAGTTGAGGTGAGGGTGTCTTGATCTAACCTTTTTCCACATGTTTTAGAACGCTTCAATTCCTTTAGAGTATATTATGTGACGCTACTATCACATAGCAAAGGTTGATTTACAAGTAAAATATAGTTCATAGTTGAATAACAAATGACCTAACTTGAGCTCACACTTGTGGTGAAAAGTTGAGAGTCGCATCGCACTAGAGAAAAACAGTTGGAGGAATAGCAAAAAGATGAAACTTATCGTCCATTGTGGTGTTTCAAACTCTGCAACAAGGATATTGTATTTACACAACAAAAAAGCATGTCGATTCGTATCATGTCGGATATGTGTGTCAACATTCATGGATACTCCCTCAGACACTCCATGCTTGGATCATCAACATTTTCACTTCTTTGAAAATTTTCAATTGTTTACAAATGTTACAAGTACACTATGGCAAGTTAGTAGTACACGTGTAGTAATATTGATCAACATGAATATAACTAATAATTCAAAACTTATTGCTAAAAAGTAAATAATATTAAAATGTATAGCCATGGCTCTAGCGTATCCTTTTATTTTATTTTTTTCTCTTCTTTGACGTGTTAACCATCTCGTATCCTTGTGATATACCGATATTTGTGTCCTTGTCGTTGTCACATAGGTTTCAAATATTGAAACTCATAAATCACATACAACACACTCATCATAAAACGTGGTAGTCTGAGTTCACGTAGTTCCGGATTGTGATTCATGGTTGAATCATACATGTAAAAACTAAAAAAATAAGGATATGAACCATATACACAAAGAGTTTTAAAATATAAATGTTCTGCCACTCTGCTCTATACAAAATAAAAATAGGCAGGGCAAATGAAAGTACCTCAACTGAATCACCAGATACTCCAGGTATTTCCTGTATACGTGGAGCAGCAGTAGCATCCCCACAAAGGTGAAGTTCGTCTGCTAAAATGCCCAATAGCACATATGAATGAGAAGCCCTTGACGGGCATCCTACCATCTTAAAAAAAATATTAATAAATAAGCACCATAAATGCTTGTGAATCAAGCAAAAAGAAAATTTGCATGTTAAATTCATGAAATTTGTATTTACATACCTGAATTTCGTCAATAACTGCACAATGATAATCAGAAGAAAATCAGCCATTTCAACAATCACTGACTTGTGCTTTAAACCTTCGACAACCTCCTTTTAATGCAAGTAACACCTCAAAATGCAAAATTCAGAAAGTATACTTCGCAAATAAAAAAGTGTATATATATCATGTAGTGAACAGTTATGCCACATCCCACATGAACACGAGTTTTACGTATTAACCTCATTTTAGTATATTAGTGTAAGTGATTGTAGCATATTTGACTGAAAGAAACAACAGGAATTATTAAGTTAAAAATCACACATTTAAACAAGCTATAAAAAATGTGAAATTGACAAAGCAAACAGGGAAAACGGTGAACGTGTAAAAACCAAAAGAATAAAAATGTTCCAGCACTAAAGAAGACTATAGGCTCTCGTTCTCTTTTTAATGTTAATGTTAATAACTGCAAAAATGAAGACTCCAAATTGTCACCAGTCTGAGAAATTACCTCAACGTGAACTTTAAAAGGAGCTTGAATTGGGTGGAACCTCCATTCATGCATTCAGTTTCTTTCAGTCAGGAAGATCTTGCATTTGGTTGCCTTATCCTATCACTGACATTAAAAAAAAAAAAAAAAAAAACCCCTCTGTTTAGTTTAATTCAGTACACTTGGAATAAATTACCAAAACTAAAATAATTCAACCCAATTAAAAAATTATTTTCCTTGAATAGAGAGAAGAATATAGAGCCTTAGCCCTCCTTGTTCAATTGCTCTCAGGCAAAGCCCGGCGTACAGTAGAAGAATTTGAAACTCATCACAGGACAACTACCTCATTAATCAAAATGAAAAAGCATTTGAAAGGAAAATAACTTTTGATATTTCAGAATTCAGATTTACAAATATTTGTATGGGCACTGTACCACATTCATTTTCTAAACAATCAAAAACAACAGAAAACCAATTTGTAGAGGCATATAACCGAACACTTTAGAAACAAAACACAAAAACGCTAGGTAGGTTAGGAAACACAAATACTCACTTTTAATCCAATAGTTTGTTGCTTGTGATGTAAACACGTGTAACGTGAGCAATCTTGAACCAGTCTTCTCCCTTGTCCTTCTCGCATCTTCTCTCGAGCTCTTCATTGCAACCGTAAATGCTCAAACATTCCAAAGCAATGAGGTTTTGCAGCCCTTCTGGCAACACTTTGCAATTCTTGCAAACTTCAAGTGACAGAAGATGGAGGGACTTTAGAGAACCTATCCACTCGGGCAAGTCCATCTCATTCTCTTCTTCTTTTGACCAGCAACCCACTATTCTTAGATCCCAAAGCATCGTAGCGTGTTTTAAGGCCACTGGAAAACCTCCTCTCAACTTGGACACTTTCATTAGTAGAAGTTGTTTAAGAAGAAGTAGGTCCTCCTCAAAATCCTCCTCAGTGGACAATTCCAGCTCTGGACAATCACAGATATGCAACGCTTCCAAACAGGTCTTATTAAACTTGGGCAAACGTTTCAAATTAGGACAATCGACAATGACAAGGGTTTCCAATGATGAGAGGTATCTCTCTCCCAATGAAATCAACTCCCCACAGATCCCAATCTGTAGATTCTTCAACGTAGTCAGTCTTTCTACTTCTATGGACAGAGCTTTAAGCTTTTTACATTTCTTGATATGCAAGCTATGGAGAGAGGTAAGGTTCTGTAACGCCCCTTCTGGAAAACTAACCAACTCATCAAACTCTTCAATACAAAGACTCGAAAGGCAAGGGAGGTCTCGCACATATCCCAATACTGTTTCATTGCATTTGACAATATCTAAAAGTCGGAGAGAGGATGACAATGGTACAGGTCCTTTCAGCTTGGGGCAATCATTCAAAGCACTTCTTTAAGGCGAGGGAGTAGTATTTGTTGTGTGGTAGCTGCTTGAACAGATGATGACCAATTCTCCAAATTAGGCATATTAATCAAAACGAGAGTTTCAAGTGACGGAAATCCTTTCCCCTCACCTTCACCATAAACCTCGCCATCAATAAACTTCACAGAATCCATTGAAGATATATTCAACGTCTTGAGAAAAGGTAGTTTTCCAAGTGGAGGGAGACGTACACATCTTCTACATCCTTCAAGACCGATTTGAACTAAATTTGGGACTGCCGAAACTGTCATCAACCAATTAGGGAAAGTTGCTCCTTGGTATTCTCTAACACAACACCTTCTTAAGTTTGAGTGGGGCTGAAAGCCTTCTATCACCTCTGTAACATTCTCTTGCACTTCTTCTAGACCTTCTGACCACGATAACTCCAATGACTGCAGGTTCTTCTTGCTCCTCAAATTGGCTTCCTTGCTCTCCACTGAGTTCTTCACATTTTCAAGCTTTTTATTTCCAGTTTTCCTTCAAGGTGGTTCAGCCCTTGCAACTCCTTGATGCTGCATCCATTCTCCATCCCCACAATGAAGAAACTCAATGTATGGAGGCAAATTAACTTACCCATATCAATTGGCATTCTCTTTAACATATAACATCCCTCGATTTCTAGGTGTCGAAGGTTAATCATTTGACTCATATCTTTTGGCAAGGACTGAAGACTGGCACAGAATCTCAGATTCAACGTTTGAACATTTTTTAGCCCACAGATATATTCGGGTAATGATGTGATCCTATCATTTTCAGAAAGGTTGAGATATCTGAGGTGAATCATTTCACCTATACAATCTGGTACCATCTCAATATAGCATTCCCGCAAGTCCAAAGCTCGTAACCGCGTAAGGCTGAAGAAGATGACAGATTCACACACTGCAATCGGCCTCCGCTCTAAGCAGATAAGGGAACGTAAGCATTGTGAGGGTGTCTGTATATATTCAGGAACCAAAGGCAATATTTGTTGCCTGGACACGGATAGATGACGAACTATCTTGGTTATATTTCCTGCATTTTCAACATTCATAGCATATGATTCATTTCTTGCCATAGTGCATGCAAGATCATGCACAAGGTCATGCATCTTACACGTTAGCATATTCTCATCTTCATCTTTCTGTATTTCTTGAAACATGGACCTCCACAGCAACGCACTGAAGATCTCATCGCCTTTATCTTCCAAGTCAACATTACCCTCGGGTAGTACCAAACCATTTGCCATCCATAGATGAATCAAATCTTTGATATTGATGTAATGGTCTTTCGGAAATATTGAACAATAGGCAAAGCATTGCTTCAAAACTGGTGACAAATGGTTATAGCTCAATGTCAGCACCGGTAAGATTTCATTCTCACCGTCATGAGGGAGCTCCCAAATTTTACTATCTCTGATCGATAACCACCGACTTTCCTTATTCTCAAAGCGTAGCAAGCCGCCCATAGCTTTTGCAGCCAAGGGTAGACCTCTGCACTTGTCTACAATCTGCTTCCCAATCTTCTCCAAGGGTTCCCTCCTTGCATTCTCTAAGCCGAATGCACGTTGCTTGAATAGACGCCAACAAGCCTTATTTGAAAGGACTTTTAGATCATAAGGAAGACACGTGCCAGCGACGGATGCGACTGTCTTGAGCCGAGTAGTTACAATAACGCAACTACCTTTTGCTCCACATTTCAATGGGGCCTTCAAGTTGTTCCACTTGTCCTGATTCTCGTCCCAAACATCGTCTAAGACGAGCAAGAATCTCTTGCCACGCAGCTCCTCTTGAAGGCGCTGCTGTAGAGGAGCTAGTGCTTCTAGATTACATGGATCTTTTGAAACAGAAGCTATGATTAACTTAATGAGGCGAGAGACATCAAAATTATCGGATACACATACCCAGGCTCTGATATGGAAATGCTCTGTTACCTGCCCATTATTGTACACCAACTGTGCAAGGGTGGTTTTGCCAATTCCACCCATACCTAGTATGGGACAAATGAAGATGTCTTCCTGGCTGCTCACTTGGTCCTGGGATAGCCTCTGGCCTCTTGGGTGGTGGCTATGTTGGGGAGGACATTGATCCAACAATAGCTCCACCAAATCTTTTTCCTCTTCCTTCCTCCCATATACTTTTGGTTCAGTTAAGAGAGCACCAGTTTCTCGATCTGAACAGATTTCAGGTCTCTTTTGTACCACTCCTCTTTCCAGACGAAGCTCAACCATGTCTTTAGTAAGTTCCTCAAAACTCTCCATGAGCTGTTTGAGAGAATCAATTACCTTTTCGGGGGCTAGTTGCTGATCTCGAAATGCCCACTCCTCCAAAGTATCATCAGCCTTGTAAGCTGCATCCTTTAGTTCATCGAGCCATTCTCGAATCTCCTCATCAACGACTTGCTTCTCCTCAGCATCATTAAGGAAAGATTTGATTTTAGACAAAGTTTTGGAAAGCTTCTTCATCTCTTTTTGGACACCTCTTACTTCACCAAATTTGTTTTGGATCAGATAATTGAGCTTGTCAAACACCACTCCAACGAGTGGAGACACAACCACTTGATATGCCATCTAGCTCCTTTGGCAGAAAGAAAGAAAAAACGACTAAGTGGGATTGATACAGAAGGATCTCTCTCTGGTTCTCTTGCGTGGTAAACGAAATTTGGAAGAACACTCCTCTCTAGGATCAATTCTCAAAAGTCTTCCCTTGTATTATTTTTGTCTTGCTAGTTGATGCCTTGTTCTTGTTAAACATCAATAGTGGTGGGTCATATTGTTAGGTGAGGTTATATAGTTTATTACCTTCTTTCGTCTCTCTTTCTTTTAATTATTTTCTTTAGGTTTCATTTAGCTAACATACATTATTGAATGTAGATGTTTTTTTAATGAAGCATAATGCATATAATAGATGAAGCATAGTGGGGTGACCGATGACACTCCGATGCTAAAGTCAGACAAGGATTTGAGGAAGGTATAATGCTGTAATAAGAAATTTGTAGCGGACCTTAACTTACCAACCTCATGTCTTATTTATAGTGTAAAAAGTTCTGGTTCAAACAGGCCATCGTAGGCGTAGTTTAGGAATGAGATCTTCATGGATATCCCTCTCTAATTAGGGGTCGTGCTGTAAGAAGGAAATTCCCTATTAGCACTGTGCTCCTAGATATGCGCGAGATAATTCTCAATCCAAGAGAAATTCGTAGAAGGGAGTTTCCCTGTGTGGAGATACTCTGGTATTTTCTTCCTAATTGAAAGCAGTTAGCAGCTATAGTTGTCCGTCTGAAGCGAATCCTCGAGATATTTGCTTGAAGAAGGCATATGGGTATTGAGGATAGCTGTGAGACGTGTGGGCCTAGCATGTTGTGAGAGTCTGGGCCCTTCTGGCGAGCTTGAGTCAAGCGAGCTTAGAACCGCTTGGACTAGATCTATATTGGGCTGATGCTTAAGCATGTAGTTCCTCGAGATCATCATAACATGTGTACGGCTCATTATGTATCATCAGCTACTCCCCTCGAGTTAGTGGGGTGTTAAGTCGGTCCACTGACTCGTTGAATGGACACATGTATTGTCGTAATGATTGGACTTGAAGCGTCGGTTTCAAGCGGCGCATGATATTTAATAGGTATGCATCTGCTCGAGGAGGGAAAGTTCGGTTTGCCTCCCCTATAAATATTTATTGTTCTGAAGATGACTTTTCCATTGCTATCTGCGATGTTTTTCCGAATCGTAGTATTTGTTCTTTCTTCCAATGGCTGACAGTGTCAAAATTGCTCCCAAGGATCCGTTGTCCCTTGCCTGTATGAATTTCTTTGATGGCAGTCTGGTCGATGAATCTGAGTTGATCAGACTTTGCAGTTTGTACCGTATCCCTGGAGATTTGTTGATTGCTCATGCGTCTAGAGTGTTAGGTCCCACAGTACCTCCTCATGGGTTCATAGGCTTATATCGATGTATGTTCGAGTCCGGACTTCAATTTTCGGTGTCGGATGACGTCTAGCACTTCTTTACCCATCTTCGTATTTCTCCCGCTCAAATGGCACCGAGCGGGTTTAAATACTGCTGGCCATTCTCCTTAGGGCTCATGATGCTGGCCCTCGTTTGACTTCGCCAATGATTCATCACTTGACTGATACCAGGGGTATTTGTAGGTTGACTTGTCTTTATTGTCTGCGACTGACGGAGGGTAGCACCGAATCTTGGGAAAAGCAGTGGTTCTTGGCTTCAGGGAATTTCGGTTTCTTCAGAATCATGAGTCGTAAGTGTCTCGGTACTTTCAACTTGACCTTAATGAGTTTCTTGGTTGTTGATGCATGCATACCTTTTCGCGTGATATTGACGTTGTTTCTTTGTCTCAGAGAACTTTGTTATTTCGTCTCTCAGCGAGGAAGAGAAGCGAATAGAGAAGTTTCTTGAACTTCCTTTGATTTCTACTGAGGAAGTTGTGATGCTAGGCAACGTCATCCGCAGCGGGCTGCTGCGGTGTTCTTATGGGACTCACCTAGTGCTTGGTTCTCCGGCTGAGGGGTTGATTGTTCATCATGCTAGGAAGAAAAGTTTAGCTCCGCCTAGCCCTTTCAAGCTTGTTGAGTTAGAGGCAAATGTACCCCCTGTTGTTGTCCCAAGGAAGAGGCAGGTTTCTGATGTGGAGGCCTCTTCCTTTGGTACCCGTGCCGTAGAGGTAGAGTTGCACTGGCCTGTTTCGCTGCACCCTGAAGCTCGTGGGAGGGTTATTGCTTTGGAGAAGGCCTTTCGCTGACCTACGGATGTCGTACTCGGATGCTCTTTATCGGGCGGAGGGTTTCGGCTCTGTCGTGGTCTGCGAAGGTGTGGAGGCTACAACCCTTGTCTTTGACACGGCCGTCGAGGGAATTAGGGCTCAGCCGAGGGTTCTCGAGTTTGACTTGACGTCAACTCGTGCTGACCTCTGGCAGACCAAGGTTGAACTGGAGCGTCTGGACGTAGCTATGGACATATGGTATTCTGAACGAGTAGCTCAAGAAGCTGAGAGGAAGCGGGCGGAATGGGTCGTTGAAAGGCAGCAGCTAGAGGCTGCGATTGATGATGGGGTTTCGTCGTGCTCTTAAGGCAGAGCGGTTGTTGGCGGAAGAGCGCTCACACTATGAGGCTTTGCTGGGTGTGGTGGATTTTGATGTGTCAGGCAGGAGGCCGCAAATCTCATCTGAAGTCATATGTGGCAGACTGAAGCTCCAGAAACTGATTAGGGGAAAACACCCCAATATTGATCTTGACTTCGCCTGTTATAGAAGGTCTGCTTTCGAGCCAATCAACTGAGAGGAGGGATCTGGCGCTGCGAGGTTGACGAATGAGGAAGATGTTTCTCCTTAGATTTGTTGTAATATCCCTTCCTGGGCGGATACTATGTAAACATGTTTTTTGAATGAAAGTATTGTTTTGCCATGCATAGTCGTGTCTGTTTTGTTGCTTTGTAGTTCATAGAATCGTTGGGTAGTGGTTGATCAGATTCCTTCAGTCGTTGTCTATAATGACTCCTTAGTATTGGTGGACTAGCGCAGGTTAGGCTCAACCTGCCGGAAGTTGTTGTCATCAGTTATCAACTAATGAAGCTTATTCGATAAGTTCCACAATCATCGTCTGTATCGAGAGCAACGACCCCTTGGCGAGTCGACGTCACCAGCGGACAAGCGCTGACTAGACTCCCACTTCCTTTGCCATCATGATACGCGCAAAGCGGATTAGGCTTTGGGCACCATAAGCCATCGTCATCAGTGGCGAATTGACTAAGCTTACCTGGCAAGTTTGGCGATCATCGTCTGCATCGAGAGAGATGATCCCTTGGCGAGTCATCGTCATCAGCGAACAAGCGCTGACTAGACTCCCACTTCCTCCGTCATCATGATCTACGCAGAGCGGATTAGGCTTTGGGCACCATAAGCCATCGTCATTAGTCATGAACTGACTAAACTTACCTGGCAAGTTCGGCGATCATCCTCTGCAATGAGAACAATAATCCCTTGGTGAGTCGTCGTCATCAGCGGACAAACGCTGACTAGACTCCCACTTCCTTCGCCATCGTGATCCGCATAGAGCGGATTAGGCTTTGGGCACCAGAAGTCATCAGTCGCGAATTGATTAAACTTACCTAGCAAGTTTGGCGATCATCGTCTGCAGTGAGAGCAATGATCCCTTGGTGAGTCGTCGTTATCAGCGGACAAATGTTGAGAGACTCCCACTTCCTTTGCCATCGTGAACGGCACAGAGCGGATTAGGCTTTGGGCACTAGAAGCCATCGTAATCAGTCGCGAATTGACTAAGCTTACCTGGTAAATTCGACGATCATTGTTTGCAGTGAGAGCAATGATCCATTGGCGAGCCATCGTCATCAGCGGACAAGCGCTGACTAGACTCTCACTTCCTTCGCCATCATGATCCGCGTAGAGCGGATTAGGCTTTGGATACCAGAAGCCATCGTCATTAGTCGCGAACTGACTAAATTTACCTGGCAAGTTCGGCGATCGTCGTCTGCAATGAGAGCAATGATCCCTTGGCGAGTCGTCGTACTCTGCGGACAAGAGCTAACTAAACTCCCATTCTTGTTGTAGTATTGAGTCATTCGTTGTTGGTAGAATATCTTGGTGGAGGCTAGGTACTGATTTTCTTCGAGGAGGTCTAATCCCACGCATAAGGCTTTGTTGTTACCGTCTGGTTTAAATTCCTCCGCCCGGAAGGTTGGCATCTCAAGCTCTACCGAAACCATAGCTTCTGACCTGTATGTGAGGGCGAAAGGTGTCTCCCTGGTAGGGATTCTTTTAGTCGTTCGATATGCCCAAAGTATTCCCGGTTGCTCTGGTGGTGCGTCTAATGGTGGATGACGGCGGTGTGGATGATGGAACAGAGAGAGGGACAGGGAGATGGTGGCGGCTGTGGGTGTGCGAAACAGGGTGAGGAGGTGGCGGCTGATGGTGGAGGATGAGGAGGAGGTGGTGATGGCAGGATGATCACCCTGCCGATTCTCCTATCGAGCGAGGATTGTAGGAGGGTGGATTGGCGTGGTGGCTGGAAGAGCCCTCAGAGAGGGGAAGAAAAGAGCGAGGAAGAAAAACCTTTCTCCAAAATGGGGAGAGCTAAATAGAGTTCTCCTATTTTCTTGGGCTTGGGTTCTCCAAAAGGCGTTGGGCTTGGGTTTTTAGGTTAGCATTTTGGGTTTGGGCTTAGGTTAAATTAGGTGGACCTAGGTTTATTTAGGTTAGGTTTAGATATGTGAACCTCTACTTTGTACCACCGCTAGAATCGACCAATTGTCATTCCTTAAATTGTCGCATTAATACGATTTCATCGTTCACGCTCAAATTCCTACAAAGACATGAACAAGGATGATATTCCGGAATATGACATAGTACCTATATCTACGCGCCACATAAAAATGTGTGATCGTGCCAACGGTAATAGTGGATGACATTAGCTGTATGATTTGTACCCTGCCATGACATATTATGATTCTGGAGGGGAACAGAGATAACAAAAAAAATCCTAACAAATTAAGTATAAGAAACTTTAGAAAAATGTGATTGTCTCATAGTAGGCTTCTGCTGTTTATCATTTCCAAATATTGATTTCAAAATCCTAAGTTTGATGTTTTTGTTTTAAATTCTAAATGTTTCTAATTCCATTTCTTCTTAAGCCCTGTTTGTTGTGCTTGCAAAGCAGAGGAAGTCGCTATGAAGCATTACTAATTAAATTCACATTGACAATACAAAAACTCGTTTTGGAGAGAAACGTACATGTCTATGAAACTAAGTTAGAAGTAAGGATTGATATGAGAAGTGTAGTTTCTAATTCCTGCACCTTCCCAACCCATCCATTCTTCCCACATATCACTATCATCATAAACAAATACTTATTCTTGATTGGAAGAATTGTACAAGCCATAATCTTGTGTTTCTCCCCTCAAATAGCTCATCACAACCTGCAATTCAATACCACCACAACATTCAATAACAAAAAACTTTTTGAAAAAATTGAACATTTTTAAGCCACCAAAATGATCTATATGAATAATCCATATAGAAATCCAAGAAGAATTTGGTTACATACATCGTAAGCTTTGTTGATTTGGTTGAATTGGACACCACAATTGCTTCCTTCGCATAATCAGGGTGATACTGCAAAAGTTTAAAGCAAATAATAATAATCAATTTCCAGTATCTAATTATCACATCAATAGAAACTAAAACACAATATTATAAGAATCAATTTTGTGACCTAAAATTTAAACAAATTGACAAATTCAACCAATATTTTGGGTGATTGGATCAAATTTACTATTGGGTTTGAAGAATATGGATTTGATCTTAAGATTCAACTTTGGTAGGAAGGAGTTGACTTCCCTTGATAGAAATTATTTCATTTAATTCATGGCTTGAAAATAAGGAATTAACAATGAAGCAAATAAAATAAAATATCTAGTGTCATCAAATAACAAGAAATTGGTTCATTATTTAATCTAAAATTAGAAATTTTAAAGCAACCTTTCTACGACAACCTAGAAAGATGACGCCGGGCATAATATTGATTATTCTGCGGGCTACTTCAATAGACAATTTACAAGGAAAGATACAAGAGATTTGCCCAAAAACACAGAGGAAATAACTCTAATGTTTAATCAAATTACTCAAATCAAATGTCTTCTCTAAATCAACCCACAAGTCGGGCTTTATAGCTAAAACTCATCAATATTGGAATTTTACCAAAAATGGCAACACCTCAATAATCATGTTAAAACGAAATAAGTAATAAAAGAAATAATCTGCCAAGAATCTGGCCCAAATTGAGTTTAAAATCACTTCCTAAACTATAATTGAAATATTGCTATAAAGGGAAAAAACTACTAAAATTAACAAGCAGTATATTCCTAAAAGAAATAGTAAAGCTTAATCCTAATAGAAAACTAAAAGATTCCTAATTAAATTGAAAGATTACTTAAAGTTATTTAGTAAATAACTTTGAGAGCAAATTAGGAACCCCAGAAACCTTCTTGCATCAGTCACCCTGGGTTGGAAAGAACTCGTCCTTGAGTTCACAACAACTTCATCGAAATCCTCTGGCGGCAGCCCAAGAGGAAGATCCTCTGGCACCAGGTCAAAAAACTTTATTAGCTCTTGCTGGCGTACTGGATTGTCTTTCATTTCCCTTCTCTTGAGCTTCATCTGCAAACCTAGCACATACTCCTTTACTATAATAATCAATTCCTTGACTTCATCAACGTTATGCTCAAAGCCTGCAAGAATCATCCGTGCAACATTTAAACTTGCTGCACATCTCTGATGAACCTTTCCAGAAACTACAGTGGGGGATCCCAGGAGAGGGAAGCTTCCATGAAAGGGTTCAGCTTTTCTTACTGCTGATGGATCATCTAGATCAAGCCTTGTTATAAGATCACCAACCTGCATTACTTGGCCCTCTGATATTTTGAAGTGGATAACTCCATAAACAGGTAGCATAAGAGGCATACACATCTTCATAACTTCAACCTCCGCATAAGGTGTGTCAGCATCCAAATGACTACCATCTAAATCAAGAAAACAGAGCAACTTGCACGGTGTTTGGCAACTAACTTGGATGGATCGTGGTCATTCTGCAACAAGCATGTTCTCCCATCAATTAGCAGACGAGTACCAGCTGCCTCCTCTGCAGCATATAGCACATGGTTGTTTCCATCCAATTGCATCAAGAGACCACCATCACGCAGAGTATGTGTTTTTGCCTCAAGCTCAAACTGGTTCATCCTTAATCTATAGCTTCTTGGACCTCCCCTGATCATGTCAATCGCCTGATTGTTTGATACATTCTGCACAACAACCACTCCGGTGTTTGGAGGTGCAAGAGGACCCCAAAACATAGCAAGGCAATGCATGTGCTCAGGAGTGTACTTTAGCATACGATGTCGTCCATTGCGGTCCTCAATGGCATAGACAGGTGTGGTCTGGTAATTCCGCCAACCAACTGAGACAATGATTGGATCTCTAGTCTTCAACACTTTTTTGTGCCAACGATGTCGCTTTAATCTGGCTTGCATGTAGCCAACATTTTCCTCCCCAAGAGTGATGCCTCCGACAAGGATAAGATGGCAAGGATCAAAATATTCAACCATTTCGAAAGGAACATCATGAACCTCCAACCTCAAGTATGTCCCTGTTCTAAAACCTTTTATTTCTAACCGAGTGGTCACATCAAGTTCATTCAGCTCGGCAATACTCCTCTGTTTCTGAAGTTCAACCTCCTTCTTTAACTTATCAAAATATCCACTGTCATAAGTCTGATTCCGTTGAATCTTGGTCCTATCCTTTATATCAGTCTCCTCATCTGGTGATTCAGAACCATTAAATTGGGCATCAAACTTTGCACGAAGTGCAAGCTTTTTAAGCCCCCGCTCCTCTATTTCTAGGTCATCCTCTTTCTGGATTCCATCTACATCAACATCATTCATCTGATTGTTCTCATACTTCTCTCCAGTTCCTAAATCTTCAAAATCACCATAAACTGTATCATCATCTTTGTTGCCACTGTCTGCTGCCTGACCTCTGCGAGCAGCTTTTGACCAGTCTCCGATCACAAAACGGTTGTGAATGCTTTGAATAAGCTCTTCATCTTTCGAGTTTTTGAGCTTCACGTGATTTGCTAATTTAGAACAGTCCTCAAAATTGAAGTTTTGAGCATATGTTCCTTCCTTCAGTTTCTTGGTGTTGTCCACTTTTGGCTTAAAAAATTCATCATCATCTTCTGGTGCCAGTTGTTCATCCTCAAAATCATCTCTTTTTGAAAAGGGATTTGCACCATGAATTGGGTCATCCTCCTCTTCTCCATCAGATAAATTATATTTGCTTTTCTTGTTCACTTTCAACTGTCGCTCACGCTGAAAACGCAAAATGGTTTTGCCAAACTCGTCGAGCGCATTATTCAGTTCCCCAATTCGCTTATCCACAAACACAGAAGATTTGGCACTTTGTTTGTATTCCTTCAATAGTGTATCTTTCCTCAACGAGTGAAGT
Source organism: Berberis thunbergii (assembly GCA_003290165.1). NCBI lineage: Eukaryota > Viridiplantae > Streptophyta > Magnoliopsida > Ranunculales > Berberidaceae > Berberis > Berberis thunbergii. The sequence continues at coordinate 249,199 of QNQO01000766.1, forward strand.
CGCTGAAATAAGGTTTGAGTGTAGCCGAAAGGAAGGAAGTGACCCTTCATCTTCTCCCAATCAGTGATCTTGGCCTTGCCTTGTCTGTCGCGTGATCGCTTCAACTGTTCCCACCACGCAGATGCTCTGCCTTTGAGTTTGATGGCAACCAATTTCACTTTAACATGATCTGAAACTTCCTTATACTCAAAATACATTCTATTTCATTCAACCAATCCACGAATCCTTCGGCCTGTAACGTACCAAAAAACTCAGGTAGATCCACTTTGAAATCGAGATTTCCATGACAATCCTCCTGATCACGGCGCTCTAAGAATAGAGCACGAGTTTTCAAAACTGGAATCAAAATCGTGATCTTCCATCTCACGATCACCGAAATCCTGCGCTATTAGACGCTGGGTTAACTCTGCAACTTGCCGCTGTAAATCCTCAATCATCATGTTCTTAACGTTACAATCACGGTGTGAGACTTCCTTGTTTGGAATCTGCCCACTACAACCAGCCATTAAAACTGATGAAATCTCACCCCAAGAAGATGTTGAAGCTCTGATACCAACTGACGCCGGGCAGAATAGTGATTATCCTGCGGGCTAGTTCAACAAACAATTCACAAGGAATGATACAAGAGATTCGCCCAAAAACACAGAGGAAATAACTATAATGTTTAATCAAATTACTCAAATCAAAGGTCTTCTCTAATGTTTAGTAAATAACATTAAGAGCAAATTAGGAACCCTAAAAACTCAAATTAGGAACTCTAGGAATCCTAAAAACCCTCCTACATCAAAAGAGAACACTGATTAGTGTTTGGAAAGAATGTCTAGAGCACGTGAATACTAACTCTATCCCTGCTAGACACCCTTCCCAAGCACAAAGATCGGGCTGAATAGATTTTTTCTTTTTCAGGGTACTCATCCTCTCAAAATCCGCAATTTCAATATTTATATCTATTCCAAATTAGTTTTCAAATTTATAAATTACCCATATCAGTAAAACCCCTTTAATCTAAGTAACTAAAACAAGGAAGATAACACACAAAATAAAATAAAAATAACAATAACAATAACGAAGCTGATGAAAAAAAACAAACCTGTAATGCTAGTCTTCTAAAAGCCTTCTTGACAACCCAACACAAAGTATGAGTGAGAGGAGTTCAGGGTTGCCCGATTTTAAGAAATATTTCGGTGTCAAACTCACACTTGTAACACTATCAGCAAATCAAATCTAACACCGTTAAGTTGTCAATTACAAGGAAACACTGCCAATCATCCATCAAAGCCTAATAGATCCCTAACATTGTATCGCTTCCTCTGCCTAAATGACCTACAAATGACAATCTTGGAGTGAAATAATCCATACCCTCAGCCTAGCAGTGTGGATGAAACGGCTCTTATTTCCCAAGCCTTCTCATTATCATCAAGGATTCAATACTCATCTTCTTCTGTTTTTTATAGCATAACCCACAAAGATAACATTGGTATTAAATACACAAATAAATAAAACCTTACAATCTCACCCAGACAAGCATAGAAAACAGTAATGAAGAGGGTTTGTATTTTATGCAAGTAATATTCTGAAATTGATTGATGAATCTAAAAAATTGCAAAACAAAATTATAAGGACGCCCAAGCCAAACAATTCCCACTCAACTTATCAAAATCACGCTTCTGTGTAGTGCAAAAAGTAGTACTTCTTCTTAGTCTTCATCTTACAATGCACATGGTCAGGTCAAGTGTTTCCAAACGTAACATATCCATAGAACAAGAAGCATATAGATAGAAACAGATCAAGTTCATAAGCATAAATGTAATATTAAACATTTTTTAATGTTTGCAATTACTAATAAAATTGCATTGAAAATAAAATAAAAAATGCACTCGACAACCTCTTTTAATGCAAGTAACACCTCAAAATGCAAAATTCAGGAAGTATACTTTGCTAATAAAAAAGTGTATATATATCATGTAGTGAACAGTCATGCCACATGAATACATGAGTTTTACGTATTAACCTCATTTTAGTATATGAGTGTAAGTGATTGTAGCATATTTGACTGAAAGAAACAACAGGAATTATTAAGTTAAAAATCACACATTTAAACAAGCTAAAAAAATGTGAAATTGACAAAGCAACCATTTAAACAGGAATTAGGCTCTCATTCTCTTTTTAATGTTAATGATACCCAATACAACCAAATAGTATGTTGGCCAGCTGCAAAAATGAAGACTCCAAATTGTCACCAGTCTCAGAAATTACCTCAACATGAACTTTAAAAGGAGCTTGAATCAGGTGGAACCTCCATTCATGCATTCAAGTTTCTTTCATTCAGGAAGATCTTGCATTTGGTTGCCTTATCCTATTACTCCAAAACAGCATACGCCCCTTACCTGGTGAACAGATTCAAGCTCTTTGAGTTCTGAGGGCACCTGAAGGGTTCCTGGTGTAAAGATTTCTTCAAGTCGAAAAACACCCTTTTTTTGCATAGTTTCCTGTGAACAGTCGCATAAGAACAAGAAAACCGTTTATTAGGCCCTATATACAACGCATCCTCAAGTGTTCCAGAATATATTTATGAACTTAACCTGTGTAAGACCTTGGGCCGAAATCTCATCATTTATGTCAACTGGACCGTAAATAAAAGGCAATCAAAAGGTCAGTCATCTGCATAAGTTGGTAAATATTGAAAACTTTGTGATGTCTTCCTAAGATGCTATCTTTTACTGCATAGGCACAACACTCACTCTAGATCAATCCACAAGCAAAATCAACAAACATGAAACACCTGACCAGAAAAAAGTAACTGACTGGGAGCACAAAAAAATAAAAATAAAAATGGAAAACTAAAATACAGTTGAGGTGAGGGTGTGTCTTGATCTAAACTTTTTCCACATGTTTTAGAATGCTTTTCCCAATTTCTCAGTCTTTCCTACCAGATCTAGGTTCATGCTGCAAAAGAGATCCAACAAATCAAGCTCATCCAACAAAGCAGGGCAGGTAGAACTTAAAGGTTGTAGTGCCCCCGCTGGGCCGACAAGGGGAGAGTCTTCCAAACATACCCAGGATTGTTCGGTATCTTTACCTTACCCTCCGGGTTTCGAGCCCCTAGCAGAACAATGTGCTGAAGCCCATGGTTTGTCTACAAATCTTTGTGTTTCTCATGGTGAGAGTTTCTCATCTACCCCAGACCACGTAGGCGCTCCTCCAGGATTCGAGGTCCCACAGACGGAAAATCTTGGGTTACTTAGTTTTGTTTCTAGGGTCAATGACAGTGCGGAGCCTTCTGTCTCTGACTGTCATTCGACTCGGGAAGAAGCATCAGATCGTTCGGCTTTTAAAGAAATTGGCTTGACAGTGGGAGTGGACCTCAATCAGGATGAAAACAGGGCTTTAGATATGGTTCAAGCTGCAGCACAGGGTACAAAATCTGACAAAGCAATGGACAAATGCAACAACCCCGGGTTTGAAGGTTTTTCATGAACCTCAAAATTCTTTCGTGGAACTGTAGGGGGCTCGAAAATACTGAGCGGCAAAGGGGTTGTCGTAGATTAATTTCAGAGAACCGTCCAAACCTTGTTTTCGTTCAGGAAACTAAATTGGAGAAATGCTCTAGAGAATTTATCAGAAAATTGTGGGGTGATAGTTCTTTTGATTGGGCTATGGTGGAATCCATTGGCAGCTCGGGCGACATTTTAGCTATTTGGGACGCTGATCTTTTGCAGATGAGGGAAGTGTTGAAAGAGGCTTTTTCCCTTTCTATTCAATTCCAAATGATCTCGGATAACTCAATTTGGTCAGGGACTAACATTTATGGTCCATGTGATCCTTCTCTTAGAGACCACTTCTGGGAAGAACTATATGACATTGCTGGTTGGGTGCAATCGCCATGGGTGTTAGCGGGTGACTTCAATGTTGTCCGCCATATGAATGAAAAAACAAGATGCAGGAGGAGGTCCATGAGCATGCAGAAATTCAATCAATTCATTAATGAGGTGGAACTCGCCGATTTCAGTCTAAAAGGGGGAAAATTCACATGGTCAAATCGGAGAGATCTTTCTATCCTTTGTCGACTTGATCGATTTCTAGCCTCGGTGGATTGGATTGACAAATTTGGTGACAAAGTTGAATGGCTCAAGGGTACAGCAGGTTCTGACCATCACGCGATTTTGCTTGCGAACTCGTCGGTTGGTGGTGGTAGTCGCCTTTTTTCATTCGATAACAGTTGGTTTGATCACCCTACCCTGGCAGAGGAGATGAAAGCTTGGTGAAACAACTCAGTAGTCTCTGGCCACCCCGGCTACTGTTTATGGTGGAAGCTTAAGGCTCTCAGATGCAATCTCAAAAGTTGGAGAACTAAAGTTTGGGGTAAGACAAATTTATGTATTCAAAATATCTCTGTTTTAATTGCTAACATTGATGCTGATGAAGAGATCAGGGACCTGACTGTTGAGGAGAGGTCTTGTAGAGTGCAGCTACATCAAGAGTGGGCAACATTAATCAAAAGAGATGAGGAGTTTTGGAGGATCAGATCAGGAGTCAACTGGGTTCGTCATATGGATCAAGGGTCCAAATTCTTCCATACCTTGGCTAACAGACGCAGACTGTTCAACTCCATTGAAGCTCTTAGCTTGGGTCAGGAGTTGGTAGTGGATGGAGTCAGTATTAGAGAACTCTTGATATCTCACTTCAAAGAGTTGTTCCATGAAAAGGAGGAGTGGCGACCTTTCTTCTCGGGGATTACCTTCAAGTCTATCTCTCAGTCTACGGCTACTGCCTTGGTAGATAATTTTTCGGAGATGGAAATTAGAGCGGCAATGGAAGAGCTAAAAACTGAAGTTTCTCCAGGTCTTGATGGTTTCTCTATGATGTTCTATTTGAATATGTGGGAGGTAATCAAAATGGATTTTCTGAAAGTTGTTGCAGAATTTAACTCGAGAAATTTTCTTGATTGGCGGTTGAACACCACTATCATCTCACTCATTCCTAAATGTGCGGGAATGCGACAGTAAAAGATTTTAGACCTATCAGTATTTTGAATGGGGCCTATAAGATCATTGCTAAGGTGTTGGCTAACAAATTGAAAATAGTTCTTCATTCAGTCATTTCTCATTTTCAAAGTGCAGCAGTCAGTGGCAGACAGGTGGTGGATAGCCCTCTGATTGCCAATGAAATTATTGATTCTAGGAAAAGCAAGGTGTTCCAGGGCTCGTTATCAAATTAGATTTCTCCAAAGCCTTTGACAACGTCTCTTGGAGATATTTGGACTTGGTAATGGCTCGCATGGGGTTTGACGCCAAATGGATTCATTGGCTTCACACTTGCAGATCTACAGCTAATTTCTCGCTGAAAATTAATGGTCAGCTGCACGGATTTTTCAATAGCTCGAAAGGTCTACGACAGGGCGATCCACTGTCTCCTCTTCTCTTTACTATAGCAGCAGAAGGTTTAACTCAAATGATTCTAAAAGCGGTTGATGCTGGCCTAGTGAGAGGGTTTTCTGTTGGGGAGGGTAGTCCGCCTGTCTCTATTCTCCAGTATGCGGATGATACTATCCTCTTTTGTGATGCCTCCGCTTCTCAGGTTCTTGCTCTTAAAAGAATTATGCTTTGGTTTGAAGTTATTTCAGGACTGAAAATCAACTTTCACAAATCAAGGGTATTGCCTATTGGAGATGTCCCTCATCTGCAACAGTTGGCGGATTTATTGGGTTGTTCAGCTGGTCATCTTCCAGTTAAGTACTTGGGTATGCCTTTGGGGGCTAGTTTCAAAAGTAAAGCTGTGTGGGATGAAACGATCGAAAGGATGGAATCGAAACTAACGTCTTGGAAACGCATATTTCTCTCCAAAGCTGGCAGACTAGCTCTTGTACAATCCACATTAGCTTCTATCCCGGTGTTCATTCTGTCTCTTATCAGGGTTCCCTGTTCAATAGCAGCCAAGATGGAACGGATCATGCGTGATTTTCTTTGGGGTTCTACTCATAACTCTAGAAAGATGCATTTAGTGGGTTGGGAGAAAATTTGTTGTCCTAAATCTCGAGGTGGTTTAGGCATTCGTCAGGTGCTCACTTTCAATATTGCATTACTTTCTAAGTGGCTTTGGCGATTTGCAGAAGAAAATGATAATTTATGGAGAGCTCTCATTATGGACAAATATGGGCGCAATAGATGGGTTTGGGAAAAGAGAACTAAGTACACTTCCTACGGATGCTCTTTGTGGAAGTCTATCTCCCGGTGCGCAAGTGGTTTCTACCCTCACACCTCTCTCCAATGTGGAAATGGTGATCTCATCTCTTTCTGGCATGATGCTTGGTGTAGTAATCAATCTTTGAAGGATCTGTTTCCAATGTTGTTTATCATTAACAACAATCAATATGGGAGTGTGAGCAATTTTTGGTATAACGGCATTTCTTGGGATCTTTCCTTTCGAAGACACCTCAATACTGGGGAACTAGATGAGTTCGCTAATCTAATGCATTTGTTGGATAGACAAATGCTCTCAGAGAGATCAGATAGTTTGGTGTGGAAGGGTAAAGGGGTGGGCTTCTCGGTGAAAGAATTTTCAGATATGTTGGCTGCATCTCATTATGAGACTCATTCTAACCCCTTCATTTCTTCCCACAAAAATCTGGTATGGGTGAAAAACTTTTTTCCTCGGATTACTTTCTTTAGTTGGTCAGTTTTGCATGAGAAGCTCTTGACTAAAGATAGGTTAAGAAAAAGAGGAATCCTCACAAGGAGTCTTTGTGTGCTTTGCAATGAATTTGATGAGACACTGGACCATTTGATGCTTCACTGCAGTTTTTCCAAATCCATTTGGAGCAGTTTCTTGGCGGAATTCGGTTTGAGTTTGATGTTTGAAGGCTCCATTTTAGATTGGCTAAGTTGGTGGTCTCAAGCTAATCCTTCCCGTCGGGGGGAGTGGTTATGGCGTAGGGTCCCTCACGTTCTCATGTGGTGCGTGTGGAAAGAAAGAAACAAAGGGTATTTGAAGGACTCAACAGATCAGAGCAATCTATCTTTATCGAGATTAGAGAATTGCTGTGAAGGATGGGTACGACATGTAATTTGTTTAGGGAGTTGGGTTTTGACACTTTCATAGGGTCTTGGCATTCCTTGATATAAGATGTTTCTCTTTGTAATTTGTTTCCCTTTCTTTCATTAATAAACCTCTTCGTGTTTGAACCAAAAAAAAAAAAACATTTTCACTTCTTTGAAAATTTTCAATTGTTTACAAATGTTACAAGCACACTATGGCAAGTTAGTAGTACACGTGTAGTAATATTGATCAACATGAATATAACTAATAATTCAAAACTTATTGCTAAAAAGTAAATAATATTAAAATGTATAGCCATGTCTCTAGCGTATCCTTTTTTTTTTTTTTTTCTCTTCTTTGACGTGTCAACCATCTCGTATCCTTGTGATATACCGATATTTGTGTCCTTGTCGTTGTCACATAGGTTTCAAATATTGAAACTCATAAATCACATACAACACACTCATCATAAAACGTGGTAGTGTGAGTTCATGTAGTTCCGGATTGTGATTCATGGTTGAATCATACATTATGTAAAAACTAAAAAATTAAAGATATGGACCATATACACAAAAGAGTTTTAAAATATAAATGTTCTGCCACTCTGCTCTATACAAAATAAAAATAGAAAGGGCAAATGAAAGTACCTCAACTGAATCACCAGTTATTCCAGGTATTTCCTGTATACGTGGAGCAGCAGTAGCATCCCCCCAAAGGTGAAGTTCGTCTGCTAAAATGCCCAATAGCACACATGAATGAGAAGCCCTTGACGGGCATCCTACCATCTTAAAAAAATAAAAATAAATAAACACCATAAATGCTTGTGAATCAAGCAAAAAAAGCAAATTTGCATGTTAAATTCATGAAATTTGTATTTACATATTGAATTTCATCAATAACTGCACACTGATAATCAGAAGAAAATCAGCCATTTCAACAATCCCTGACTTGTGCTTTAAACCTTCGACAACCTCCTTTTAATGCAAGTAACACCTCAAAATGCAAAATTCAGAAAGTATACTTCGCTAATAAAAAAGTGTATATATATCATGTAGTGAACAGTCATGCCACATGAATACATGGGTTTTACGTATTAACCTCATTTTAGTATATTAGTGTAAGTGATTGTAGCATATTTGACTGAAAGAAACAACAGGAATTAAGTTAAAAATCACACATTTAAACAAGCTATAAAAAATGTGAAATTGACAAAGCAAACAGGGAAAACGGTGAATGTGTAAAAACCAAAAGAATAAAAATGTTCAAGCACTAAAGAAGACTATAGGCTCTCGTTCTCTTTTTAATGTTAATGATACCCAATACAACCAAATAGTATGTTGGCCAGCTGCAAAAATGAAGACTCCAAATTGTCACCAGTCTCAGAAATTACCTCAACATGAACTTTAAAAGGAGCTTGAATCAGGTGGAACCTCCGTTCATGCATTCAAGTTTCTTTCGTTCATAAAGATCTTGCATTTGGTTGCCTTATCCTAAAAAAAAAAAAAAAACAAACTAAAACATAAAGTACCAAAACTAAAAAAATTCAACCCAATTAAAAAATTATTTTCCTTGAATAGAGAGAAGAATATAGAGCCTTAGCCCTCCTTCTTGTTCAATTGCTCTCAGGCAAAGCCCGGCGTACAGTTGAAGAATTTGAAACTCATCACAGGACAATCAAAATGAAAAAGCATTTGAAAGGAAAATAATTATTAAAAATAACTTTTGATATTTCAGAATTCAGATTTACAAATATTTGTATGGGCACAGTACCACATTCATTTTCTAAACAATCAAAAACAACAGAAAATCAAACACTTTAGAAACAAAACACAAAAACGCTAGGTAGGTCAGGAAACACAAATACTCACTTCCATGCCAACGGCTGCTTGTGATGTTAACACGTGTAACGTGAGCAATCTTGAACCAGTCTTCTCCCTTGTCCTTCTCGCATCTTCTCTCTAGCTCTTCATTGCAACCGTAAATCTCTAGTTGTCTCAAAGCAGTGAGGTTTTGCAGCCCTTCTGGCAACACTTCGCGATTCTTGCAACCATCAAGTGACAGACTCTGGAGGGACTTTAGAGAACCTACACACTCGGGCAAGTCCATCTCATTCTCTTCTTCTTTTGACCAGCAACCCACTATTTGTAGACACCAAAGTATCGTAGCGTGTTTTAACGCCATTGGAAAACCTCCTCTCAACTTGGGCACTTTCTTTAATTCAAGATATTTAAGAAGAAGTAGGTCCTCCTCAAAATCCTCCTCAGTGGACAATTCCAGCTCTGGACAATCACGGATTTTCAACTGGTCCAAACAAGACATATTAAACTTGGGCAAACGTTTCAAATTAGGACAATGGAGAATGACAAGGGTTTCCAATGATGAGAGGTTTCTCTCTCCCAATGAAATCAACTCCCCACAATTGGCAACGGTTAGAGTCTTCAATGTAGTCAGTGTTTCTACTTCTACGGACAGAGCTTTAAGCTTTTTACATTTCGCGATCAACAACCCAGCGAGAGAGGTAAGGTTCTGTAACGCCCCTTCTGGAAAACTAACCAACTCATCAAACTCTTCAATACAAAGACTCGAAAGGCAAGGGAGGTCTCGCACATATCCCATGACTGTTTCATTGCATCTAACCATTTCTAAAAATCGGAGAGAGGATGACAATGGTACAGGTCCTTTCAGCTTGGGGCACATGGTTAAACGCACTTTTTTAAGGCGAGGGAGTAGTATTTGTTGTGATGTAGTTGCTTGAAGAGATGATGACCAACCCTCCAAATTAGGCATATTAAACAAAGCGAGACTTTCAAGTGACGGAAATCCTTTCCCCTCACCTTCACCATAAACCTCACCATCAATAAACTTCACAGAATCCATTGAAGATATATTCAACGTCTTGAGAACAGGTAGTTTTCCAAGTGGAGGGAGACGTACACATCTTCTACACCCTTCAAGACTGATTTGAACTAAATTTGGGACTGCCGAAACTGTCATCAACCAATTAGGGAAAGTTACTCCTTGGTATCTTCTAACAAAACACCTCCTTAAGTTTGAGTGGGGCGGAAGGCTTTCTATCACCTCTATCACGTTCTCTTGCACTTCTTCTTTTAGACCTTCTGACCACGATAACTCCAATGACTGCAGGTTCTTCTTGCTCCTCAAAATGGCTTCGTTGCTCTCCACTGAGTTCTTCACATTTTCAAGCTTTTTTATTTCCAGTTTTCCTTCAAGGTGGTTCAGCCCTTGCAACTCTTTGATGCTGCATCCATTCTCCAACCCCACAATGAAGAATCTCAAGGTATGGAGGCAAATTAACTTACCCATATCAATTGGCATTCTCTTTAACATATAACATCCCTCGATTTCTAGGTGTCGAAGGTTGATCATTTGACTCATATCTTTTGGCAAGGACTGAAGACTGCCACAGAATCTCAGATTCAACGTTTGAACATTTTTTAGCCCACAGATACATTCGGGTAATGATTTGATACCAGTTCTAGAAAGGTTGAGATATCTGAGGTGAATCATTTCACCTATACAATCTGGTACCATCTCAATATAGCATCCCCGCAAGTCCAAAGCTCGTAACCGCGTAAGGCTGAAGAAGATGACAGATTCACACACTGCAATCGGCCTCCGCTCTAAGCAGATAAGGGAACGTAAGCATTGTGAGGGTGTCTGTATATATTCAGGAACCAAAGGCAATATTTGTTGCATGAAAATGGATACATGACGTGTTCTCTTGGTTATATTTCCTGCATTTTCAACATTCATAGCATATGATGCATTTCTTGCAAGATCATGCACAAGGTCATGCATCTTACACGTTAGCATATTCTCATCTTCATCTTTCTGTATTTCTTGAAACATGGACCTCCACAGCAACGCACTGAAGATCTCATCGCCTTTATCTTCCAAGTCAACATTACCCTCGGGTAGTACCAAACCATTTGCCATCCATAGATGAATCAAATCTTTGATATTGATTTCGTGGTCTTTCGGAAATATTGAACAATAGGCAAAGCATTGCTTCAAAACTGGTGACAAATGGTTATAGCTCAATGTCAGCACCGGTAAGATATCATTCTCACCGTCTCGAGGGAGCTCCCAAATTTCACTGTCTCTGATAGATAACCACCGACTTTCCTTATTCTCAAAGCGTAACAAGCCGCCCATAGCTTTGGCAGCCAAGGGTAGACCTCTGCACTTGTCTACAATCTGCTGCCCAATCTTCTCCAAGGGTTCCCTCCTTGCATTCTCTAAGCCGAATGCACGTTGCTTGAATAGACGCCAACAAGCCTTATTTGAAAGGAATTTTAGATCATAAGGAAGACACGTGCCAGTGACGGATGCGACTGTCTTGAGCCGAGTAGTTACAATAACGCAACTACCTTTTGCTCCACATTTCAATGGGGCCTTCAAGTTGTTCCACTTGGCCTGATTCTCGTCCCAAACATCGTCTAAGACGAGCAAGAATCTCTTGCCACGCAGCTCCTCTTGAAGGCGCTGCTGTAGAGGAGCTAATGCTTCTAGATTGCATGGATCTCTTGAAACGTAAGCTATGATTAACTTAATGAGGCGTGTGACGTCAAAATTATCAGATACACATACCCAGGCTCTGAGATGGAAATGCTTTGTTACCAACCCATTATTGTACACCAACTGTGCAAGGGTGGTTTTGCCAAGTCCACCCATGCCTAGTATGGGACAAATGAAGATGTCTTCTCGGCTGCTCACTTGGTCCTGGGATTGGCTCTGGACTCTTGGATGGTGGCTATGTTGGCTATGTTGGGGAGGACATTGATCCAACAATAGCTTCACCAATTCTATTTCCTCTTCCTCCCTCCCATATACATTTGGTTCAGTTATGAGAGCACCAGTTTCTCGATCTGAACAGATTTCAGGTCTCTTTTGTACCACTCCCCTTTGCAGATGAAACTCAGCCATGTCTTTAGTAAGTTCATCAAAACTCTTCATGAGCTCTTTCAGAGAATCATTTACCTTTTCGGGGGCTAGTTGCTGATCTCGAAATGCCCACTCCTCCAAAGTATCATCAGCCTTGTAAGCTGCATCCTTTAGTTCATCGAGCCAATCTCGAATCCCCTCATCAGCGACTTGCTTCTCCTCAGCATCATTAAGGACATATTTGATTTTAGACAAAGTTTTGGAAAGCTTCTTCATCTCATCCTGGACACCTCTTGCTTCTCCAAATTTTTTCTGGATCAAAGAGTTGAGCTTGTCAAACACAACTCCAACGAGTGGAGACACAACCACTTGATATGCCATCTAGCTCCTTTGGCAGAAAGAAAGAAAGAAGAAACGAACAAGTGGGATTGATACAGAAGGATCTCTCTTTGGTTCTCTTGTGTGGTAGAAGAAATATGAAAGAACACTCCTCTCTATGGGTTACAATTTCTAAAGGAATGCTCGACTTGCAATGCACAAATAATTGGAATGGTTATTTCCTGGAACAGAAATTCTAAATGACAGTAATTTTTTCTTTGATCAAAGTAACACCCTCGTAACTTGTCGGTCATAATTTTAGGTGAACATCAAATTGTTAGGTAAACATCAATAGTCCAACCTTGGTGGATCATATTGTATTGTTCGGTGAGGCTATATTACTTTATTCACGTGTTTTGGTCATCTCGAGATGTGTGTATGCACGCATCTCAAGGGGGTGGAGAGTTCCACCCCCCTTCCTTGCCCGTTTCCTCGCCAATTAGAATTCCCCCTTTCAATCGGGCTTGTCTAACGGGCGAGGGAGGGGGGATGGAGGTTCCCCTCCTCGCCTGTTCCTCGCTCGTTTCCTCGCCAATTAAAATTCCCCCTTTCAATCGGGCTTGTCTAACGGGTGAGGGAAGGGGATGGAGGGTTCCACCCCCCTCCCTCGCCCGTTTCCTCGCCGCCTAGAACGACTCTTTTTGTATACTTGGGGAAATTCAAAATGGCGAGGGAACCAGCGAGGGAGGGGGTGAAGTCGTTCATCTCCCTCGAGATGCATGAAAGCACGTATCTCGAGGTGCTTCCACACATCTCGAAGGGGTGAACGGCTTCACCCCTTCCCTCGCTGTTTAGACAAACTTGTATACTTGATAGTCTGTCTAACTGTCGAGGAAACCAGCGAGGGGGAGGGTGTCACCACTCATCCCCCTCGAGATTTGCGCTGTTGTGCATCTCAAGAGTGCAAACACACATCTCGAGGGGGTGAGCAGTGACACCCTCCCCCCTCGCTGGTTTCCTCGCCAATTAGAATTCCCGCTTGATAGCAGAAAGAAATATAAAAGTTTCACAACTATTAACATCTCCATAGTGAGATTGATGCCTAACATTTTATGGTTCTTTAAAATTTCCCATAATTAGAATTCCCCTTCTTGAGCTTGGCTAACTGGCGAGGAAACTAGTGAGGAAAACAGCGAGGGAGGAGGGAGGACGAGAGAGATGGAGGGTCCTCCCTCCTTCCCTCACTGGTTTCCTGGACAATTAGAATTCCCCTTCTTTAAAACACCATTTTCACTTGTACACACATGAACTTGATCCCGGACTGAGTGCCAATCCCTTTCCCCATAATTTTTTGCTCTTTGATTTTCATAATCTGATAATAAACGTATAGATTTAAACTAAGCACCCAAATAAAAGAGAAATGAACTAAAGGGGATCTCAAAGCACTAACAATGTACACAATAAAATTATTGCATAGTTCTAACTTAAGCGGGTATGTAAAACAAATTAATAGGCTCCGCTAAAAATTTGAACTATTTAATTATCTTAAGTCATTTTAATAGATGACTCACAAGTAACAACCGTGGATTTAGTGTGGGTGTAAGATTGGGTCATGAGCTTTGTGTCCTTCATCCCAATCCATTTGATTAGATAACTTCTCAAATCTTGATAAGAGGCTCTGATTTAAAGTTAAAAAATATTTTTTAATAGTTCTAGTTTATTAGATTATTAATCATCATTAACACCGTATTTACGAGTCCTTCACTAAGCTCTTTGGTATTTCTTGCAATTTAAATACGTTCAAATTAAAATGCAATCAGGTGTTTAATAACTTGCAACGCAAAATTTCATTTTTTGCGGACATATTTGTTCTTCATGACCAACCAGCCCTGCTGATTCCATGGATGATCCACACTAGCAAAAGTAGTTTCACTAAAACATTTGATTTCCTGCATAGGAAGGAAATTGTAGACAATATATAACTAAAACACTAATATAAAATGTATTTCTTTGATAAATATACAGTTGAACCTAAAAGAAACCTCTGGCAAAGAATCAAATGCCAATTTAGAAAGAAAGCCAATCTTGAAAACTTTGTGAAGTCTTCCTAAGTTGCTATCTATAGAAGAAATTTCTACAAAAATGCTGGACTTAACAAATGTATCAATTCTAAAAGTCTTCCCTTATATTATTTTTTGTCCTTATAAAAAATTAAAAAATAAATAAAAAGTAGATGTTTAGTCTGTGAAAACTTCTCATCTCTTTATGAATGGTTGAAGTTTTTTTTTTTATCCACATGTAGTTGTTGGTTGAGGCAGCCACTTAATTTTCCTTGACCAAGTACCACCCTCATAATATAACATTAATCAAACCTTGCCGGCCAGATTAAGAATGATGTTTGCTGCATTATTCTTGCAAATTGAACTGTAAGACAATACATACTATCAGACAACACAACTTGCTTGCCTGCATTTCCAAAAAAAAAAAAAAAAAAAAAAACATGACTAGCTTTTGCTTTTATTTTTCCTTGCATTATATCTGGTGGTGCCAATTTTGTAGACTTGATAGCAAAAAGAAATATCAAATAGAGTTTGGAGACATGAAAATGAAGTAATTTATCATTGGCATAGAGTTAGAAAGTCAGTTTTTAACTGATGTTGTCAAAATTGGGAAACCTCTCCTTGACAACATGACTTGCTTTTGCCTTTATTTTTCCCTGCATCATATCTGGTGGTCCCAATTTTGTAGACTTGATAGTAGAAAGAAATATGAAAGTTGAACATCTATTTCCATCGAGCTTGGCTAACTGGCGAGGAAACCAGCGAGGAAAATAGCGAGGGAGGACCCTCCATCCCCTTCGCGATGCGTGCGTCCCATAATTCTTCTCTATAGGTACAGAAGGATCTCTCTCTGGTTCTCTTGTGTGCTAGAAGAAATTTTTTAAGGACACTCCTCTCTATGGGTTACAATTTCTACAAGAATGCTGGACTTAAACAAATGTATCAGTCAATGGTGTTATGGTCTAGTAGTTAGATCGAGTCCCACTTCTTTCTAATGGTTGTTGAGTTGGTATGGTCGTGTTGTTTGTTGTTGATAGGTTATGAAATCCTTGAAAACCCAATTTGCCTTAAAAAAACAAATAACAAATGTATCAATTCTCAAAGTCTTCCCTTGTATTATTTTTGTCTTGCTAGTTGATGTCTTGTTCTTGTTAAACATCAATAGTGGTGGGTCATATTGTTAGGTGAGGTTATATACTTTATTCATGCGTTTTGGTCGTGGTCTCATTCTTTTAATTACTTTCCTTAGCTTTCATTTAGTGAACTGTAACAGAATAGATGCAACAATTCTAGCCAACTTTGTTTGTTGGCCCCTTGTAGGCATTTTTTTAGTTTTTTTACAATTTCATCCTTTTTATAAGTGGTATTTTGTGGTTGTGTTTTAAAGAGGAGGGATAAAAAATGTAAAAAAAAACAAGTTTAAAGAAATTCAAGTGTTTACAGCACTGGTACCAAAATAAGGCCCAGTCATGATTACATATAGTAAAAGAAATTCATCTAACCAAGATGTCTTTAACTGAAAGAAAATGAATCCAAACATTCATGAACCGGACAGCAGAACTCTTCATTATATATAATGTCGAAGAATAAATGCTACTTACAGTGTTTATGTCCGGATTAGCAGTTATGATCTGTTTTTCTGCAGGCAAGTATTTGTTCTGTTTAAATTCCATGTCTCCTGCAACCAACAAAAAGGCAAGATGAAAAATTAAATAACAGAATTTTACTTATTTTTTGTTTGGTTTGGGCAATTAATGATCTAAGGATATTGTCAGGTTTTAAAGTAGCCTAGTTCAGTACCAATAGCTCTCGCCAAGTTTAAGCTACCATTGACTCGCCCAGCATGGATGAAACCACCAGCTTTAAGAACCCTTTCCTTCTCGACTTCAAGCTCAGGCTTGTGATCTCTTGACAAATTGTATGCCTGCAAAACCACAATGCTTTGAGCAATGGACTATACATTGTATTATATTTGCTAACATATGTTATGTCCGAGACCTACCTAAGCATCAATACAGACTCAAACAGCCATTCATTTTTTCATTATTTGATAATTCAGTCTTCATTTTGACCATATTATCTTATCCATCACACCAAAATATAATTAATTTCTTTTACTGCTTGGAGGTTGCTTAATTGCAAGATATGCCAAAACAAGGTTTTAGTTAGACACTACAGAATGATCTCAATCTTATGCACAGAAAACAACTTAATCAGTTAAACGACATCATGTCTGCCAATTGAACGGTCCATAATGATCCATAGGAAGACATGTATGCGTATTGCGTAACAAGTAAGTACAGGCACTTAAAACGTTTCCATTACAGTATTTGCTAATTGTATACAAACAAAAATAAATAAAAACAAACAAAAATTAAAACTTTACCTGACTCTTCCTTGATATTACACGGCGAGAGTCACTAACATTTATAACTACAAGTTGGTTATTTCGAATGACTGCAACACAGGCCGTGCTTCCAGAAGTTGGTCCAGAGAAATCAGAATGAGGACCCTGATTACAATGGTTGAGAAATAAGATATGATCTCAATTGTAAAAAAAAAAAATGAAACTTCACATATCAAAGATAAACGTTATACTGAAAATACACTAAAAATGTTTTGATGACAACAATTCCTGGATGAAGATGGTGCATGATAGGATAAGGCAGGTGACAAGGACAGTAATTGAACTTCTGATGTTGGTGCAGTGCACCAGGAGTAGAAATCAGGATATCTATTCAGATACATGATATATGCCATTTATGGCTGATATCTTGTAAGATGGGAAAACCACTTAAAATTTGGGATTGTTTTCTGAATATTCCAAATATCATCAGATCTCATGTAGTGACAGTTAAATCACCACCACAGCTGTTCATCAAAAGGGCCGAAGAGGTTGAGAACCTCAATCAACATCATGGATGAAGACTAGAGACTGCATTTGTATCACAGTACCTCCTCAAAAGCCCAATCGTCAATTTGGCCATTAGCCTCACCCCTTGGAGACCATATCAATCCTTCTAGCATGCCAGTAAATTTGTTTATTTTATCACCCATTCCAGCCAACTCTCTCCAACCTCTTTGTCCACGCATCATCTCATCCATTCTGCTCAAAAGAAAGCATGCATCTCTAAATTGTAGAAGTCGGAACCATACTACATTTTTTTTTTTTTTTTTGAAAAATAAATTAATGAATAACCATAAAAATTAAATAATTAACATAGTACATCATTGAAATAAATTTCCATGGTTTATTCTACAGGACTCTGACCAGGGACGGATCCAGGAATTCATGTAAGGGAGGGTTGCTTTTCTATCAGGTAGACAACGTATACATACACATCGCTATATTAGGTAGACAGCTACAAATTTCTTAAAGTTTATTTTTTATGCAAGAAAAAATAAATGAATAAAATTAAAAAAAATTTGCATGTAATTGGAGTCGGGTGCCTTCAATTTTTTAGCCCCTTTGGATTTTGGCGAAGACGGTTCCGTATTATATAATAATCTTCACCATGTCAAACACCAAAATGGTTTAGATTTTGGTGGAATTAACATGTATGGTATTCAAGAAAAGTTACAAAAAAATCAGACAAATGTTTTTAAAATTACACATGACTGATTGAAGGAGAATTGATCTAGTGTAGCGGCCAAAGGTGTGATGGCTCAATGATTGAGTAATGACAGATGGTATCACTAGGTCACAGGGTCGATCCCAGTCAGCGGCATATGGGGTGAGAGGGGTCAAGGGATTAAAAATAAATAAATAAAAATCTAGTGTAGCACAACTTTGTACCTAGTCTTCTTGTATAAATGATAATTGTTGATTCAATTCTAGCCAGGTTTGCTGGCCTCTTTAACAATTCTAGTCAGCCAGGTTTGCTGGCCTCTTTTGGGCCACGTCTTGGCTTTTAAAAAAAAAAAGGATACAGTGTAGCACAACTTTGTACCTAGTTTTCTTGTATAAATGATAATTGTTGATTCAATAGAATACCAACATTTGGATGGCTCAGAATCAGAAATCCAAGTAGACTACTATGCATATGAAGCATATAATTACTTCAACAATTCTAGCCAGCCAGGTTTGTTGGCTAAAAGGGTTTTTGGGTGGTTTTTAGGATCCAAACAGTATCCGTTGAATATTCGAGGCGAATACACCGCCATGCGGATATCCGTTTATAAATTTAATTTACTATACTACACTTGGTCCTTAAGTGACAGAAAAAAAAATCTAAAGTAGCTAAACATATCCGCCACTCTCTCACTCGAGACACTTAGACTTTTAGACTCACAAAACTGAAGAGAAGACTAGATGCACAAAAGAGACACCAAATTCTAACTATTGAGGGAAATGGCGAGGGAAACAGCGAGGGACCCCACAGGGGGGTGGGCGACGTCTATCCCCCCGGGATGCGCATTTGAACTTTTGGAATGTGTGCATTGAAAAGTCAAGCGCGCATCCTCGGAGAAGATGGACGGCTCTCCCCCTCCCCTACCCCTCCCCCCTGGTGGGGTCCCTCGCTGTTTTCCTCGACAATTAGAAGGGTTCGAGACAGACTTTGTGATATTTGCGATTTAAAAAAAATATAAAAAAAAATAAAAAGATTTTTTTGGGCGGGTGTACTCAGTAGAGGTGATGGGGGCAAATAGCCACCCACCTTTTAAGAGAAAACGACCCCCTTTTTTTCTTTTTTCTTTTTTTCTTTCTTCTCTTTCTCTTTTCTTTTCTTCTTTCTTTCTAGGGAGCGAAGCAGCGAGCTCTTCGTCTCCTCCTCCAGCAGAGTTTCGGCGATTGGTTGATTTTCGTCCCTCAAGCTCACCTCCTCCTAATTTCTTCCTCTCTCTGCATTCCCTCTTCATTTCTCTGTTGTTTTTTTTTTTGCAAAAAAAAAAATCAGTTTTCATTTGAGTTTGGTGTTGGGTTTGTTTTTGGTGTCCATAGCTCCGATCAGCCGTGGAGGGGCCTTGGTGGCGTCCTTAGGAGCCCTTAGAACCGACATGCAAGGTTGTTTTGGGGTTGGCCGAAAATTTTTCAAAAATCAGGGTGCATGTTTAGTTGGAGGGTTCCTCGGCGTGAATCCGGGCTTTGGGTGCGTGGGTGAGCCTCACATTCATGACTCCGAGTGTCCTTAGACTCATTTGCGGGCTATTGTGCAGTTTGGAAGCGATCAGACCGGAGTAGGGAGGGTTTCGGCGTGTTTTCGCCAAACTTTGGGTTGCGGCAGGGTGTTTGCCGATTTTTTTTGCCTGTAAGTTTTCTTTTCGTCACGCGCCGCTTGTAATTTATTTATTTTTTTCAGTCTTCGGCTTGTTTGCTCATTTTCGAGTCCGCTTTGCAGTTTTAAAAAATTTTGTGGTTTTGCGTGTTAGGAGCTTCGACCTGTAGGAATTGAGTTTTGAAAATCCATTCCGACCAGGCTAGTGGAATTATAATATTTATTTTGATAAATAATTATTTGAAATCCTGAATTGAATTTTTACATTATACCGTCAATTGTGTATAATTGAATCCAAATCCGAAATTCGGGGTTTCAGATATTTCGATGATTATGTTGGTTATTTATGAATGAAGTATGTATTAGGTTTCCTGAAAACATGATATACTTGAATGAAGTCGAATAGTGAATGAATTTTGGGTGTGATTAGGTTTTGGTGTAATGACATTGGACTTGTATGCTTCGTTTTCCAATTTGCATAACATGTCATATTTTACCGTAGATTGCCGAGTCTTGAGCATGTATGATAATTGACTCGAATAAATTTATCGTGGTGAATTGGGTCATGTTGGGACCCTGGCATAGTCGTGGTTTTATAAAAATTGCCAAATTGTTTATGATTGCACGTTTGTACATTTGATTATATACAGACTTGTCATTTGTGCATGTGGATAGTAGTATAAGTGTCTTTACCCCGCTATAATGTCTGTTGTGTCGATGCTTAGGAGCTTGCTCGCATCGTGAGTTGGATGGTGCTTGAGATGACCTGCACCTGACATTGTGGACGCTATTGCATGTGGCAACCTTGTTGAAGTGCGGTGAGCTCCCGCACGCACTTGCCACTATAGAGTGTAGTAGGACAGGTCCCGAAGGACGTGCTTTGGAGATTACTCGCTTTCCCTCCCAGCGCGCTTGAGTTTGATTGTGTTAGGTTGGTCGTGTTAGGCCAGTCGTTCGGGATGTTTGAGTTTGTATCTTGGCAGATGACACCCCATTAGGATACAAACAAGTCTGAAGTGGTACTGGTGCACGTTGTGGGATGTGTATGGGTGAGACACATTCGTAGGGTATGCGGATACCTACGATATGAGACACTTATACAGAATTTTACAGGATTTTTGGTTTCAACCTGATTGCTATACCTAGGAGACTAGGAAGAATTATGAGATTTTCTTTATTTCCATCGCTTGATATTTACCATGTTTGAATCACGTGTAATGATCGGCATATATCGTAAACTGGTAGTTATTGTTGAATCTGAAATGTTTGTGTTGTTGCTTGAACTTAGAAATATTATCTTTAGAGACACGGTGTGATTTAGTGTTTAGAACTTGTTATTTATCATTTATTGTCTGGCATGAATTTTTCTGGTATAGTATTTCGTTATTTGTATTTAGTTCGCTCGCACCAGTTAGTTTTGTGTTTTGCTGACCCCGCAAGGGGTGTGCTTCTATTGGAGTGCAGACAGTGTTGGAGTTCCTGCTGATTGTGGCGCGTAGGCCCTGGTTTCCGTTGTAGACACGTTTTGTGCTTTTTGGTTGTGTCCACCCTGTACGGGTATGTTTTGCTTCCTCTGTGTTTCAGATGTACTATATTGCTAAACTAGATATTTGTATACTAATTTTGTCGCTATGACTCTAGCGGGGCGAATCAAATATAGTTATTTTGTTCAAACTTTAGCGTAGTTTTTATTTCCGTTTGATTCTCGTATCAAGAATGTGTTATATTATGATGTTGTGGCCGATTACGATCCGTCTGTATACGTGTTAGTTCACGCATCGACACATTGCGATTTTCGTGACGGGCCTGAGCGTGACAGACTCTTAAACTCTTTCCTCTCTATTTCTGAATAGCAAAATTCTAAATGTCGAGGAAATGAACGAGGAAACCCCCTCCACCTCACTTCCCTCGCTGGTTTCCTCGCTCATTTCCTCACCATCTAGAATAACTCTTCTGAATAACATCGGTGACATAACGAGGAGAGAGGCTAAATGTCGAGGAAATGGGCGAGGAAACCAGCGAGGGGAGCCATTCACTCCCCTCGAGCTCGCCCATTTGATCGACATTTAGAATTCCCCCATTAACGAGACACAGGTTCTGAAGAGCAGGAGGAGACGCGCAGGTACAGGTTTGTCTCACCTTTATTCAGATCCGATGAAACGGATCCTCCTCCTTCTCCTTTAGATCTGATATGCAACAAATATTTCTGAAATAGATCCTCTTCCTTGTCTATTTCTTCAAATCTGATCTTAAACAAATCCTCCTAGTCATCGTCTTCCTTCTTCAGATCTAATCTGAACAGATATTTCTGAATAGAACATATCAGATCTAAAAGAAGTATTGAGAGACTTGGGAGAAGCTCATGATGCTGCTTTGTTGTATAGAGAGAGAAGTTCAATGCAGAAGAAGAATCAGAACAACCAGAAGGATTTCTTCTGATTAATTCGACTAAAACCACACACAATCACGGTGGCAGGGCACTGAAAGTGAGATCCAGAGAAAAGTAGTAGCAGAGTTAGTAACACAACATAGAAGAAGATGAATTCATATGTTGAGAACCTTCGGCATTGATCATTCCATCTCGTTTCCCCTTCCCTCTTCAAAATCAACAACATAGCAAATTTAAAAAAAAAAAAAAAAAAAAAAAAAGAGTTGACAAGTGTCAACAACATAGCAAATTATGTGAGAAAGAGAAGAAGAACGCAACAGTAGTTTGCATATGAGATTGCAACTGAAGAGATGGGAAGAGAGAGATGAGATGTTTTTTTTTTGTTAGCTTTTTCAAGGGGCATTTTTCTATCTTGATTTTGTACGTGGACGGAAATGTATTTTTTTTTAAATGGATATTCGGGGCGGTGCGGATATCTGCCAATTCATTCGGTGTGGGAGTGGTTTTTTAAAAATGGGATAAATGAATATGCAGGGCATATTTGGGGACCTGCGATAACGAGAATGGATTTGCTCAAATCCGCCCGTTGCCATCCCTACTTGCTGCTAGACTTACTCTAATTCTAATTACTTTTAAGAACTTACCCATGGCTACAGCCAGGGACAGTCCCGCTGTAGGTTCGCCACTGACCGACATAACAACCAGAGTCCGTAGGTTCACACCTGATTTCAAGCTCCAAGTACTTGAAAATATATGAGCTTATACTACTTGGGAATAAATATGTTTTACCTTAACAAACAGTTAGGCTGGAACATCGTGAGAAAAGAAAAATAAATAGGATTTAGTATAGATGGATTTGGTTACCTAAAGAAAGCTTTCTCAACAGAAGTGCCCAAATCTCCAGCCGAAGAAGCTTCATTCTTAAGCACCTGCTGGTGCAGGTACTTTGCACAGAACTTAGAAACTACTTTACCTGGAAATCAATTGATTGGTAAGGATCACTTCAGAAGTAAAAAAAGATTCCAAGGGAAACAGGTAAAATAAATCAATGTTGAAAATGTCACAAATAAATAAGATGCACATAATAGTTATACCTACATCTATATAAAATGTGGTTATACAGAAAATATGCACAATCATGTAGATCACTTGAGGCGGCAGTTCAAATCATGTAAAAGTGGTCACTGGCACTGAACTTTACTTCATGTGTAGTTTTGACTTATGAGATATTGTTTGTTAGTTCTCTAGAGTGTTAGTAGGCATATTGTGAGAGCTAAAGTAAGCGCACTGCCTTTGTGATTTGGGGCTCGAGTTAGTCAAAAGGATTGCATCCAAGCCTGCCACTTTCCCTTTCTGGTCTGTTAGATATTGCTTTGCTTCAAATCATGTGCTCCCAAGAATGTAGCAGAGGTCAGAAGAAATTGTCTGAGCACAGAAAAAACACACCATGGGCCTGATGATGTGGATCGTGAGATCGGGTCAGATCATGACGATGTCTAACAGTCTTGGCCAATTGGCTCCACTGCTACCCCTGGAAAGCCAGACCATGTATCAGTCCCAGTGTGGACCAGTCAAGCATCATTAGCTATTCCTCAGCCTTCACCCAACACTGATCTGTATAAAAAGGTGATACTTTTACAGAAGTGTTGTGAATTTAGCATTTCATGATTAAGACTTGTAGTATGGTAGAAATCAGACACTCATGACATTAGAACATATATAAAAGTTCAATCCAAAAAGGTTGATCAAGATTTGAGACTTCATTATGTCCTAAAACCTTTTTTCTCGTAACGTCGTATATCCGCGGTCCCTACCAACTTAGCAGACAGTCTTATAAAATAAATCCTGATTGAACCTCAAGAGTACTTATCAAAATTCGGCCCTTCCAATCTCAGTTTTTTCTCAGGGCAGCACTAGCTAAGATATAAAAAGAAAACCCCGCCATAAAGTTATCGGGGAGAAGATCTTTCCATGTTGTGTTAGAGCAGCAAGTTATGGTTTCTTTGTTCGCCTTTATATTCACCACAATTGGGGTTATTGCAAATAATGACTTTCATGGGATGCAGTCTGAAGCTAGAACTTTCAAGCATGGAAAATCCTCGTACTACATGGTTCTTACCTGGTCTGCCATTACGTTTCAGCTGGGGGTCTTCGGAGGCACTGCCGTGCTTTATTTGGCTTCAACTGTGCTGGCTGGTGTTCTTAATGCCGTCAGGGTACCTCTCACGAGCATTGCAGCTGTTATTTTATTAAGTGACCCCATGAGTGGTTTCAAAATCCTTTCACTGCTCATTACAGTTTGGGGATTTGGATCATACATATTCGGTCATTCCTCTGTGACTAAAAATCCACCTAACATTCGGATGAAAGCCAAGTCGCCTGATCGTTCTCCATCATTAGTATAGTGGTATTCCGCGTTTATTTCCCAGATAAATTTGTTCTAAGCCTTTACCTTAGAAAAGTATGCAATGCAACTCGGTTACTGGATTCAAGTTTTATAATTTCATAGAGATGTATAATTGAGTAAAAGATACGATATTCCATACAAATATGAATCTGTCAATAACATGTCTCTTTATGCACTAGATGGCCTATTCAAGAAATCTGACATTACCACCACTAAATGAAATATGGTTCCGTAAAGCCTTCTTTTCGTTGGATGTGAGAGAGGCTTTTCAGTCAAGGCGACGGAGGAGATACTCAACTTCTACAAGCTTGGTAAGAGGCATCACCCATTCTGCATATAGCCGAGAAACTATGGCTGGGTCGACTTTGTAGTTTCCTCTGTCTGCCTTGTCATCAAGGTCTACTTGTTGTCCAAACATCATGGCTTTTTTCTAGACCCTTTTCTTCACCATCTCTTCAACAGTTTCAAATGTCAACAGTTTCATCAGAGCATCTCTGTCCTGGAAGAAGCAATAACAACCACAACCACCCAATCAATTCCTAAACCATCTGATAGTCAGGGTTTTAAATTTGTATTTCTCATACCTGAGCATGGATAGCAGGGACATAATCGTCTGGGTCATCACGGAATTTGACCTCTGCTACAAAGTTGCCATAGTGAATCCTTCTAGAGAGGGCTTGACAGAAACCATTGATTTACCACTTTCAAAGTTAGTAAAATTCCATGCATGCAATCACATTCTGCAGCAGATCCGTAGTTACCATCATCGCCTTCGGCAGCAAACAATGGAAGCAGTTGCTTAAAATACATATCCCATATGGTCTTGTTTATGTTGATAGAATCAGCTGCAGGATGCAACACCTACGGACAAGGATTATTGGGAAGAAGATGCTCCCTCAAATAAAGGTTTGCTTCAAAGGAGATACAGGATTCGACTGAAAATGTACCTTTGGATAGTTGTGAGGGGGCGACACCTAGGGTGGTAGATCATCTGGGAAGAAAGGAACCTCTTTCGGGCTTTCAAATTTACCTACCTGTAATGTACCCTGGATTAAATGAGATATTCACTTAAACAATACATATGTAGGATAAATAAACTTTCTAGACTATTAGACCTGCACCTGCTACTTTTCTATATGTTTGGAACTCCATTTCACAGTTGTTGCTCTTGGTTTGTCAATGATCAATGTGCATAAGGAGCTAGACTAGAATTCCTTGAAAGAATGTTGTTCTTTCCAATCAACCACCAAAGTGTTTACTTCAACAAGTTGATCATGATTACAACTGAGTTTTGTGTGTTTCATTTTCAGTAATATCATCAACCAAATCTGATAAAGGTTGCCAATGGGGTACTAGCTCAGGTAGTAGATTTGTGATAAATTGTATCACAAGTTTAGGGTTTGATCATTGCTAGCGGTATTAGGGTGGGAAGAGTTAAGGGTTAAAAAAATAAAAAATAAATCCGGTAAAGATTTGTAAAATATAGGGACCAGATCACTCCAGCATTTGGGGTGCGAAGGGTTAAGGGATTAAAATAAATAAATCAAACTCTGATAAAGGTTTGTAAAGTATAGAGACTAGATCACCCAGCTCTTAGTGCTGAAAAATGAAAATGGACGAGAAAGACAGAAGAAAGTCCAAATACCACGAACATCCAAATTAACCACAATCGGCGTAAAACCCAAAGGCGTAAACTATGAAAATCATTGTGCACTGAGGCCAAGTACAATACGATAATGTTAAGCAATACGATAATGTTAATCATCCTTCAAGGGGTTCCTAGGTAGTTGATACCTTACATTCACACAAGAATTTCAGTTACCTTGGTGGCTCGATTTTGTTCCATTCATTTAAGCATTTGTATTCTTATTCAGTTTGCAATCAAATTGGAATCTGACCAAAAAAATGGCCAAATGGAACAAAAACAGAAGGAAAAGAAAGTGAGAAAGATATTATTCTAAACCAAAGCAAAACTCACACTTAATAAAACCAATAAAAAAAAAAAACACATACACTGTACCACAAACAAGACCTCTAAAACCTCAAGCAACCTTAACCCACTGCTATAACAAATACATGAAGAAGATAACAAACCCATCCTGAATTACATCAGACATATAGCTATTATGCTATTATAAACTCCGAGCCCGAGAGTATTGGAAATGGGTTTTGACGACAATGATATAGCTATTATAAACTCAAAAAAGAAAATAAAGCACTCACCGGGTCAGGGTAGGCTCAAAGTCTCGTTAATAATTGGTTCTACCACTCCCAAAAAGCCTCGTACATGGCCAATCATTTATTAGCTTCACATCATGTTATCCCGTACTCGAAGTGAAACTGAATTTGCATGTTTAACTCAAACCAACATCTCCAACAGCATTTACGTTTCCTTTAGTTGAGTCCATATGGTTGGTGACATTTACATTATCCATGTTGTTGGATGATGCTCTAAGATTTGCATCGACTTTCGATCTTGATTTAGGGGTGAACGAGACTCACATTGTAGCACTGTTGTTGGATGATTTTGGTTTAGAGGCAGTGGCGGGGCTAGGATTTTCATTTAGAGGGGGCAAAATATAGCATATCTTAATTGAGTCAATTAAATTATATACATATACATACAAATTTTTGAGTTTTGAAAAATAATAAATTTAAGCTTTTTATTGATAAATATGATTAGACATCTTTTAAATGCACCAATAAAAATTGGTCTTTAACTACAAATTGCATTTGATTTCTACATTGAATAACTATTCAGTGGACATTTGTACCTTAATGTACATACCTAATTTGTTTTTGTAAATAATAACAAAATTTTGATAAAACAAAAGACATTACAAATAATAGAGATATCAATGTTTAGGAAAAATTATTGTATGGTAGGATTTAGTTATATATATAAAACAGATAAAGATATATCTAGAAGAAATGATGGATTATAATTATAATTTATATACGAGGGAGCATTTTTTGGGTAACAATTGGAGGAAGTCATTTAGGGATTAACAATTATTCTATGTAATTGAGGGAGTCATTTGAAATTGATAATAGCATGTTTAGTTTTCTAGAGACTAAAATACAATATTTTAAGTTTGAGGGGGGCAAATTTTCCTTAATGATAATAAATCTAATTTTGAGGGGAACAATAATTAAGTAGTCTTTTGAGCAACCCACCAATCACTGACTTGTACTTTACAGTTTACACCTTCGACAAACTCCTTTTCTTGTCCTGTAATCAAATCACATGGAACCTTGGCCTTGTTCAACCTTTTTGCAACTTCCCATGCCATTAGCCTTAAAGGCCCACAATACACTCCTACGAAGAAAGAATGACATGTTTCATCACTATTTTTTCTAAACGGTTCTATACTTCTAACAAAAGAGAATAATTCGAGTTAAATTGTCACCCGTCGAGAAATTACCTCACCAAGAACTCTAAAAGGAGCTTGAATCGGGTGGAACCCCCATTCATGAATTCAAGTTTCTTTCATTCAGGCGTATCTTGCATTTAGTTGCCATATCCTCCCGCTGATAATAAAAAAAATAAAAAACTTGGTTAACTCGTCAGTTCAGTTTAATTCAGTACACTTGAAATAAATTACCAAAATTGATAAAAAAAAAAAAAAAAAAAAAAAGATCAACCCAATCAAAAAATCATTTTCCTTAAATAGAGAGAAGAATATAGAGCCGTAGCCGTACTTCTTGTTCAATTGCTCTCAGGCAAAGCCCAGCGTACAGTAGAAGAATTTGAACTCATCACAGGACAACTACCTCATTAATCAAAATGAAAAAGCATTTGAAAGGAAAATAACTTTTGACATTTCAGAATTCAGAATTACAAATATTTGTATGGGCACTGAACCACATTCATTTTCTAAACAATCAAAAACAACAGAAAATCAATTTGTAGAGGCATATAATCAAACACTTTAGAAACAAAACACAAAAACGCTAGGTAGGTTAGGAAACACAAATACTCACTTCCATTCCACGGGTTGCTTGTGATGTTAACATGTGTAACGTGAGCAATCTTGAACCAGTCTTCTCCCTTGTCCTTCTCGCATCTTCTCTCTAGCTCTTCATTGCAACCGTAAATGCTCAAATATTCCAAAGCAATGAGGTTTTGCAGCCCTTCTGGCAACACTTTGCGATTCTTGCAACCTTCAACCTTCAGAATCTTGAGGAACGTTAGAGAACCTATCCACTCGGGCAAGTCCATCTCATTCTCTTCTTCTTTTGACCAGCAACCCAATATTTCTAGTCTCCAAAGCATCGTAGCGTGTTTTAACGCCACTGGAAGACCTCCTCTCAACTTGGGCACTTTTACTAATGTAAATCTTTGAAGAAGAAGTAGGTCCTCCTCAGTGGACAATTCCAGCTCTGGGCAATCACATATTTCCAACCATACCAAACAGGTCTTATTAAACTTGGGCAAACGTTTCAAATTAGGACAATGGACAATGACAAGGGTTTCCAATGATGAGAGGTTTCTCTCTCCCAATGAAATCAACTCCACACAAGCCTGAATACATAGAGTCTTCAACGTAGTCAGTCTTTCTACTTCTACAGGCAAAGCTTTAAGCTTTTTACATTCCATGATCCACAAAAATTTGAGAGAGGTAAGGTTCTGTAACTCCCCTTCTGGAAAACTAACCAACTCATCAAACTCTACAATATGAAGGGTCGAAAGGCAAGGGAGGTCTCGCACATATCCCAATACTGTTTCATTGCATCTAAACATTTGTAAAAATCGGAGAGAGGATGACAATGGTACAGGTCCTTTCAGCTTGGGGCAATCATTCAAACGCACGTCTTTAAGGCGAGGGAGTAGTATTTGTTGTGCTGTAGCTGCTTGAACAGATGATGATGACCAATCCTCCAAATTAGGCATATTAATAAAACTGAGAGTTTCAAGTGACGGAAATCCTTTTCCCTCACCTTCACCATAAACCTCACAATCAATAAACTTCACAGATTCCATTGAAGATATCTTCAACGTCTTGAGAACAGGTAGTTTTCCAAGTGGAGGGAGACGTACACATCTTCTACATCCTTCAAGTGTGATTTCAACTAAATTTGGGACTGCCGAAACTGTCATCAACCAATTAGGGAAAGTTGCTCCTTGGTATTCTCTAACAGAACACCTTCTTAAGTTTGAGTGGGGCTGAAAGCCTTCTATCACCTCTGTCACATTCTCTTGCACTTCTTCTTCTAGACCAACTGACCACGATAACTCCAATGACTGCAGGTTCTTCTTGCTCCTCAAATTGGCTTCCTTGCTCTCCATTGAGTTTTTCACATTTTCAAGCTTTTTTATTTCTAGTTTTCCTTCAAGGTGGTTCAACCCTTGCAACTCCTTGATACTGCATCCATTCTCCAACCCCACAATGAAGATACTCAAGGTATGGAGGCAAATTAACTTACCCATATCAATTGGCATTCTCGGTAACATATAGCATCCCTCGATCTCTAGGTGTCGAAGGTTAATCATTTGACTCATATCTTTCGGCAAGGACTGAAGTTTACTACAGAATCTCAGATTCAACGTTTGAACATTTTTTAGCCTACAGATACATTCGGGTAATGATTTGATACCAGTTTCGGAAAGGTTGAGATATCTGAGGTGAATCATTTCACCTATACAATCTGGTACCATCTGAATATAGCATTCGCGCAAATCCAAAGCTCGTAACCGCGTAAAGAAGATGACAGATTCACACACTGCAATCGGCCTCCGCTCTAAGCAGATAAGGGAACGTAAGCATTGTGAGGGTGTCTGTATATATTCAGGAACCAAAGGCAATATTTGTTGCGTGAAAATGGATACATGACGTGTTCTCTTGGTTATATTTCCTGCATTTTCAACATTCATAGCATATGATTCATTTCTTGCCATAGTGCATGCAAGATCATGCACAAGGTCATGCATCTTACACGTTAGCATATTCTCATCTTTGTCTTTCTTTATTTCTTGAAACATGGACCTCCATAGCAACGCCCGAAAGATCTCATCGCCTGTATCTTCCAAGTCAACATTACCCTCGGGTAGTACCAAACCATTTGCCATCCATAGATGAATCAAATCTTTGATATTGATTTCGTGGTCTTTCGGAAATATTGAACAATAGGCAAAGCATTGCTTCAAAACTGGTGACAAATGGTTATAGCTCAATGTCAGCACAAGCAAGATTTCATTCTCACCGTCCTGAGGGAGCTTCCAAATTTCACTATCTCTGATAGATAACCACCGACTTTCCTTATTCTCAAAGCGTAGCAAGCCGCCCATAGCTTTTGCAGCCAAGGGTAGACCTCTGCACTTGTCTACAATCTGCTGCCCAATCTTCTCCAAGGGTTCCCTCCTTGCATTCTCTAAGCCGAATGCACGTTGCTTGAATAGACGCCAACAAGCCTTATTTGAAAGGAATTTTAGATCATAAGGAAGACACGTGCCAGCGATGGATGCCACTTCCCTGAGGCGAGTAGTTACAATAACGCAACTACCTTTTGCTCCACATTTCAATGGGGCCTTCAAGTTGTTCCACTTGTCCTGATTCTCGTCCCAAACATCGTCTAAGACGAGCAAGAATCTCTTGCCACGCAGCTCCTCTTGAAGGCGCTGCTGTAGAGGAGCTAATGCTTCTAGATTGCATGGATCTTTTGAAATGGAAGCTATGATTAACTTAATGAGGCGTGTGATGTCAAAATTGTCAGATACACATACCCAGGCTCTGCTATGGAAATGCTCTGTTACCTGCCTATTATTGTACACCAACTGTGCAAGGGTGGTTTTGCCAAGTCCACCCATGCCTAGTATGGGACAAATGAAGATGTCTTCCTTGCTGCTCACTTTGTCCTGGGATTGCCTCTGGCCTCTTGGGTGGTGGCTATGTTGGGGAGGACATTGATCCAACAATAGCTTCACCAAATCTTTTTCCTCTTCCTTCCTCCCATATACTTTTGGTTCAGTTAAGAGAGCACCAGTTTCTCGATCTGAACAGATTTCAGGTCTCTTTTGTACCACTCCTCTTTCCAGACGAAACTCAACCATGTCTCTAGTAAGTTCCTCAAAACTCTCCATGAGCTCTTTGAGAGAATCAATTACCTTTTCGGGGGCTAGTTGCTGATCTCGAAATGCCCACTCCAAAGTATCATCAGCCTTGTAAGCTGCATCCTTTAGTTCATCGAGCCATTCTCGAATCTCCTCATCAACGACTTGCTTCTCCTCAGCATCATTAAGGAAAGATTTGATTTTAGACAAAGTTTTGGAAAGCTTCTTCATCTCTTTCTGGACACCTCTTACTTCACCACCAAATTTGTTGTTCTGGATCAAAGAGTTGAGCTTGTCAAACACAACTCCAACGAGTGGAGACACAACCACTTGATATGCCATCTAGCTCCTTTGGCAGAAAGAAATTAAGAAAGAAGAAACGAATAAATGGGATTGATACAGAAGGATCTCTCTCTCTCTCTGGTTCTCTTGTGTGGTAGAAGAAATATGAAAGAACACTCCTCTCTATGGGTTACAATTTCTAAAGGAATGCTTGACTTGCAATGCACAAATAATTGGAATGGTTATTTCCTGGAAGTGTCAAGAGAAATACCTAGTGATTAAGGACACCTATTTTTTACTGTACAAGAATGAATGAAACAACTCTCATAGATCTTGCCAGAAAAACCTCGAGATTACAATCCCACCTTATCTTAACTGACAGTCATTTTTCCTTTGATCACGTAGCACCCTCGTAACTTGTCGGTCATATTTTTAGGTGAACATCAAATTGTTAGGTAAATTTACATCAAATTGTACAGACTGCAACTATATCCACAGTTAAGTTATAACAAATGTATCAATTCGCAAAGCCTTCCCTTATATTATTTTTTGTCTTGCTAGTTGATGCCTTGTCCTCGTTAAACATCAATAGTCCAACCTTGGTGGGTCATATTGTTAGGTGAGGTTATATACTTTATTCACGCATTTTCGTCGTGGTCTCATTCTTTTAATTTTTTTTTTCTTTTGGAAAATACTTATTCTTTTAATTACTTTCCTTAGCTTTCAATTAGTGAATTGTAAGAGAATAGATGCAACAATTCTAGCCATCTTTGTTTGTTTTAGACATTTTTTTTTGTTTTTTTACAATTTCACCAAGTGATATTTTGTGGTTGTATTTTAAAAAAAAATTTGTAAAAAAAAAAAAAAAAATGCCAACAAACATGACGGATAGACTTACTCCAATAGATGCTATCAGACAACATGAATTGGTTTTGCTTTTGCTTTTCCTTTTGCTCTTGCTTTTATTTTTACTTGCATTATATCTAGTAGTCCCACTTTTGTAGACTTGATAGCAGAAATGTCAAAGTTGCACATCTATTGGTATCTCCATAGTGAGATATTTCATGTATTTTTGTTACCTTTCCCATGTCTAGTGAATCGACAAGGGTTTGGTAAATAATTTACTTCAAGCCTAGAGATGTTTATATTCTTTGTGTCCAACAATCCGAATTTCGATATCATAAAACTCCAATAATTTGTTTCATTCATATTTGGTTCTCTTTTCTTGCAAATTGGAATGTAAGAGAATAGATTCTATCAGACAACATGAATTCTTTTTTTGGTTTTGCTCTTGCTTTTATTTTTCCTTGCATTACATCGGGTGGTCCCACTTTTGTAGACTTGATAGCAAAAATATCAAAATTGCACATCTATTGACATCTCCATAGTGAGACTGATGCCTAACATTTGATGCTCCTTTGAAACACCATATATATATATATATATATATATTGGAAAGCTTTTATACGAAACCACCTATCCTTTTGGTTTCCCATGATGTTTAACCCTGTCCTTTTGTTCATCTAAAAATTTATACGGGGAAGAAATGGTAATGGTGGTGTTAGGAATGGGAGATGATCATTGGGGAGATTTTGACATGCCTTTAAGGGAAAGGAAAGAGAATGAAAGTGTCAGCCAAATTGTTTGGAACTTCCTTTCCAGGGAACCTGTGGTTTCCCATTGCTCCTCCAATTACTTGTATTTCACTTTCACAATATCACAATCACAATCTCAAGAATATTGTTTTGAAAACTTTGTTCAATTCTTCTATGAACTTTACGATAGCACTAATTGCAATTGCTTAGACAAATTTTACTAATAAATCTCTTTAAAAAATAATTGTAAAAAAAAAAAAACAATAAATTTACTTTCATAGTACTGGTCTACTTTGGTAAAGGAGTTTTACAAGAACTTCAGGTTACAGTGGTTTTTTGTTCCTTGGTGAAGGAAAAATGAGGAAATATTTGACTCTATGCGAATCCAAGTTAGTCATGTTTTTAGAGAAGATAACGTAGTTGCAAATAAACTTGCAGCAAAGCAGATGGTGCAGCAAGATGAGAAGATCTATAGTTTCCGCCCACCTCAAGATATTCGTGGTTTGATTCATTTAGAAAAGATGGAGATTTCATATATCAGAGTTCGAATGTAATTTTTGTTTACTTGATGTATTGTGAGGCTCTTGTATCATTAAGCTCTTTTAGTTGCATGCATTTTAGTTCTTGTATAGGATCCTATTTTCGCCTTGTTTGTGAGGGCAAGGCTCATTATGTCCTCCCCATTGTTTTCCCATTATTTTCATCCAATAGATTGGTCGGGGTCTGCCTAACCGCCCTCCCCTATGGAGTATTTCATTAAAATAAAAAAATAAAAATAATAATGAAGGTTCAAGTCGATCATATCAAAGCTAAGGAATGCATTTTATCCAGATAAAGTCTTTTGGTTTGCAACAGTTAATTTATTTTACTATCAAATCCTACTTTGACATAGTTGTAGTTTAACTACCTCAGACGTTGTGGCCAATGTGTGTTTTAAATCTCAAATCTCCGATACAATAATCTTAAACCAAAAGTTAGGGAAAAAAGAGCTTACCAAATGCCATCACATGCCAACACAAGAAAGTCATCATCATCACATAATTCAACCTAAAAAACACGCATATCATAAACAATATATGAAGAGTGATTTAGGACAATAAAGTCTTATTTGTCATACTATGCCATAGTCTACTACTCTACTGTGTGCAGAACACAGTCGATGAATGAATAATCTGAAAGATTATTCAGGAACCACCATTCATATCATGCTGACACTAGCTACTACGTTAATCAACGATGTACACTATGATATCCATTCATTTAAGAGACCGAGAGATGTCATTCAAGTGTTTACAGCACTGGTACCAAATAAGGCTCAGTCATGATTACATATAGTAAAAGAAATTCATCTAACCAAGATATCTTTAACTGAAAGAAAATGAATCCAAACATTCCTGAACCGGACAGCAGAACTCTTCATTATATATAATGTCGAAGAATAAATGCTACTTACAGTGTTTATGTCCGGATTAGCAGTTATGATCTGTTTTTCTGCAGGCAAGAATTTGTTCTGTTTAAATTCCATGTCTCCTGCAACCAACAAAAAGGCAAGATGAAAAATTAAATAACAGAATTCAACTTATTTTTTGTTCGGTTTGGGCAATCAATGATCTAAGGATATTGTCAAGTTTTAAAGTAGCCTAGTTCAGTACCAATAGCTCTCGCCAAGTTTAAGCTACCATTGACTCACCCAGCATGGATGAAACCACCAGCTTTAAGGATCCTTTCCTTCTCGACTTCAAGCTCAGGCTTGTGATCTCTTGACAAATTGTATGCCTGCAAAACCACAATGCTTTGAGCAATGGACTATACATTGTATTGTATTTGCTAACATATGTTGTGTCCGAGACCTACCTAAGCATCAATACAGACTAAAACAGCCATTCATCTTTTCATTATTTGATAATTCAGTCTTCATTTTGACCATATTATCTTATCCATCACACCAAAATATAATTAATTTTTTTTACTGCTTGGAGGTTGCTTAATTGCAAGATATGCCAAAACAAGGTTTTAGTTGGACACTACAGAATGGTCTCAATCTTATGGACAGAAAACAACTTAATCAGTTAAACGACGTCATGTCTGCCAATTGAACGGTCCATAATGATCCATAGGAAGACATGTATGCGTATTGCGTAACAAGTAAGAACAGGCACTTAAAACGTTTCCATTACAGTATTTGCTAATTGTATACAAAACAAAAATAAATAAAAACAAACAAAAAGTAAAACTTTACCTGACCCTTCCTTGATACTACGCAGCGAGAATCACCAGCATTTGCAACTACAAGTTGGTTATTTCGAATGACTGCAACACAGGCCTATGGAGTATTTCGTTAAAATAATGAAGGTTCAAGTTGATCATATCAAAGCTAAGGAATGCATTTTATACAGTTTGTAAATAAGAATCTGTGGAACAGAGGACACTGTGAAATGATAGAAAAAACAAAAAATGTGCTTTCTAAACATGATCAAATACTGAAGGAAATAAGTGGTGAACTCAGAATTTTTCCCCTACACTCCAATTCAATTTATTCAGAATTTGTTTTCTTCTCTAATTCAGTCTTAGAAATGGGCTGCTTTCTGAACACTAACAAATCAAATATATTGACTAATCTTTACGTAGTACAGAAAACTATAGACATATTAGGGTCTATGTTGAGGTTAATTTGTAAACATGTTTCGTAACCATGATGATGTGGCATCGTTAGAGGAGTTTTTAACAATTTTGAGATACACATAAAATTTTCAGAGATTTCATCATTCTTTCCGGATCATGACACGTCATCATGGTTGCAAAACATGTTTACAAAACATGGTTTCCTAGCATTTCTCTTTTCACATATATCAATGACTACAATTCACTACCAACTTGTTTACCAGAAAAAAAAAATTCACTACAAACTTTATTAGTTTAACGGACTTTTACATTCCTACGGACTCTGTTAGTTAAGAGGACAGAGGTGTATTAATTCATTTTTTAGTTTTTAGTTTGGTGGAACGTGAACAAAAATTATCAATAAAAGATGTCAGATTTTTTAGATAAAAGCTCATCGTGAAGAAACCATTTGAAAACATAGCGAAGGGACATCAAGAAACATACAAAGGCAAAAATTGTAACTCTTAATCCATTTTTCACATTGATCATTAACCCATACATATTAATTAACCACATATTAACATATAAGTGAAATTTTGAGTCATATGAGTGTGTATATGACTACATGCTAGTTGGTTTTTCAGACAGACAAGATTTCACCCAGCTTGAAGGCACCTAGCCAAAGGTATTTTGATTTTGGTTCAGCTTGTTTCGATCTGTTCAAGGTACCTACCTAGCCAAAGGTATTTTGATTCTGGTTCAGCTTGTTTTGATCTGTTCTCTGCTCGTTCAGATGTGGATACAGTTGGCGTGGATATAATTGGCTTTTTTAACTGCACTATGATCATCGTCATGTTGTCACAACCTTCGCCACCAGCAGTTGATGGCGCCAAAAACCTGTTTAGCACTTGGATCATTCCTTCACATGTTCTACCCACAATTTTTGAAGTTCAACCACAAAGAGTTGTCAGACCGAATGGATGATGCTATAGGAGATTTACTAATTTGAATGGGTGATGTTATAGGAGATAACTAATTTTCTGACATAAATTATGGACTATCAACCATTTTAATCATCTGCAACTGCAACTGCAACTACACCGACATGCATAATAACAATTCAATGTGGTTCAGCTTGGTCACTTTTCTTCAACTGAAGAATTCAGTGTGTTCTTTGAAGCGATTCAAGTCATCAGGATAATGGTATTCAACATAAGGCATGCTTTACAAAGGCACGTACGGGTACAAATACATGCACAACAGTGTTCACCAAGAAAACCCCTAACGTCGCACAGAACTAGAGACGCTTGCCAAAGCAATCTTCAAGTGCTACGACTAAGCAATCACTAGTAAATAATTTTGCATCACTAAGGAAACATTGTCAAAGCGAAGATCAAGTAACACAGCTAAGCAATCAAATACATAATCTGGTTTCAGCTCCACAACCAAGCCTCTAACTTCCCACTTGTCGATAAATCTAAATTAAACAATCCATCAAATAAAGATCATAAAGTAAAAATATAAGAAAGATAATAAACCATAAATCTAAAACCCAGTTCAGGAAAGAACCCAACTTTCAGGGATCAAACAAACTCCTTTGTCTGTTTTCCTTTCCCACACTCTTAAGAAACCAAACAATTTCCACAGATTTGTCCACAGTTTATACTTCTAGTAGATAGTGCTTTACTTGGTATATAGAATTAAAAGGGGGAAAATAGCATAGATATTGCATCAGCTACGGTAAGATATGAGGCTGAGACCACATTCTTAATTTTTGGGGCCAATATCCTTCAGAGCGCAGATTTGCTCTTCTCCCATTGCTGACATAACCGACACGACCAGGTCTTTCCCTTCATTAAACCCATCTTTA
Source organism: Berberis thunbergii (assembly GCA_003290165.1). Lineage (NCBI taxonomy): Eukaryota > Viridiplantae > Streptophyta > Magnoliopsida > Ranunculales > Berberidaceae > Berberis > Berberis thunbergii. Next base: position 286,928 of record QNQO01000766.1, read on the forward strand.
ATCTGTAAACACAGAATACAGCAGAACATAGTGAGTGAATGCTAAAACAACCAATCATGCATAACTGTGTAATGGAAACTAAACAAACCTGAGTGAGCAGAGTGTCATCAGTGGGAAGCTTCAAATCATCCTTGGTGTTTCCAGTTTCAGTCAAAAGGCTCACCTGCAAGGAATTCCAACCAAGAGTTTGTTTAAATTCGTAAGCATTTTTCAATATGAAAATACATCCCTTGAGTTTTTATTGTGAAGGCAAACTTACAAAACCATCTTCAGAGATGTCAATAAGCTGATAATCAGTACGATTCACATGGGGAACCTGGAAAGAAAAATCAATCCATTCATATTAGCTAGGCAATTAACTTATTAAACATTGTTGGTCGATTAGAGGTACAACTCCATCAATCAGTCATGCAAGAAAGATGGAAGAATGTTACATCACAATTGTGTGAGGAAGGAACAATATCTTCAAGCTTCTTGGCAGTGAATATATCAATCGCGACGAAATGACACTTGGCGTGACCATGCTTTCCAGTCTTGGAGGTGGAGACCTCAACAACCTGTTTGAAGACACACAACACATACAAAACCAAAAGAAAGCATATGAATTAAAATGGCTTGGTCAAAAGCATTTTCCTGTCCTGACAACATAAAAGTTTAGCCTAAGACATAGAATATTTGAAGAACACAGCACAAAGAGTATGGCACATGTTCATAATTATTTTGTAATGGACCCAACAAATTACATGATATCATATATGTGCACGTATTGGTGTTTAAGTGATGCAATTGATGGTAGTCCAAATAGACAATGTTAGTTTAAAAGGTAAATTTGATGTTAGTCCCTTCTACTTATGGGATTAATGCCATTAATCCTGTATACAATCAAAATTGAGTTTGGTCCCTTGACCATTGTTGACTATTGTTGATCAGACGGTCATAGTTAAGTTGGCATGTGTCTTGCATGTGACCAACTTATTGATTCAAATACCCCCACTCTCATCATTCTAAACAATTCATCTCGAGAAAGTATCTTGATGAAGACCCATAGTTTAAAGTTCATCTTCTCTACTCACCCCTACCTCCTTTCCCTTTCTCCCCCTCTCTGTGATTATATTTCCCCACCACCAATTGGTCTCACTTCTTTCTTCATTTGTCTCCCTGTTTCAGTTCACCCACCCAAAAGATGACCTAAACCAAACCCAAATCACAAACACCCCATGTCTAATCTAAACCAACAATCCCATGTGTTTTTTATTTTTAATTTCTAGAGAGAAGTTTATGAGTAACATCGATATTTGAAGGTGCTCCAACAATTGCAAATCAAATCGTTCACATGTTGTTGCTCATCCAATCATTACCTCATATCTCAATAAATCTAGAACAATCACAAGTTTAATCATGAACAGTATGTGAAACTCATAACATTTGAAAGCTGAATTCATTAAGCTTAACAATTAACATCTAAAGTGATGAATTCAAACCGAGATTGCATAATTGGAGAAGAATATCCCCAACCAATCCCATGAACATTCATATTGAAACTCAAGCTCTCAATGGAAAGATGTGAATTGGGTACCTTCATATCACTCGATAACGAGATATTGATAGTGGTTGTAAGGTGAAGATGTTGTTTGCAACAACATACCAGATTGATGGTGAAGAAGACGAAGCAGGGAAGGGGAGGAAGAAGAGAGGGGTGGCATAAGGGGGAGGAAGATTTATGTTCCACAGAAATTTCACTGGCAAACAACTTGCAATATTGCTGCGTCTTCGAAGATGATCCAATTAGGGTTCATACTTCATCCCACTCTAAAACCTCTTCGGTAAGAAATCAATTTGAGAGTGGTGATGTGGTTGTGATTCGAAGTTAGGGCAAGTTGCTTGTTTGTAGGTTTGGGTTTGAGTTTGGTTTAGGTTGTGGTCATCTTCAAGGAGGGTGAATTGAAATAGAGAGATGAAGGGGGGAATAGGGGTCGATGGTGGTTGTATCTAGAGAAGGGGGTTAGACATGTCAATGGATCGAATTTTAATCCGAATCCAGTCCAAATCCAATGGTATTTAATAGGAGGTGGATAAAGGTATTCAATCCGATAGTCTGATTATGATCTGAATCCAATGGCCCATTAACTTAATGGAGCAGTATGGATTTGAGCATATCCATCTGATTCCATCTATATAATTTTTTTTTCTTAAAGTAATAATTGCATACATATATGTGGTTAATAATGAGTAACCATCAAAAAAATATTTAAAAAATTTGGATTGGGTATTATCTTAACAAATCATATATGGATTTGACTTGAGTATGTCGAATTATCGGATCAGACTCACTTTTTTCTTTATCGAATCGATCAGTTACAACCAAATCCAATCTGTTTACCATCTAAGGGGAGGTCGTTGCGAGGAACTAAAATCATTCAGATAGAGAAGGATAGGATGGTCGGCTATGGGTGGAGGGGAAATGTAATCGCAGAGAAAAGAGGAAGGGAAAGGGGGCATGGGTGAGTGGAGAAGATGAACTTTAAACCATGGATCTTTATTGAGATACTTTCTCGAGATGAATTGTTTGAGATGTAGATGAAAGTGGTGGTATTTGAGTAAAAAAATAGTCTCATGCAAAACACATGCCAACTTAACTATGACCAGGACGACAATCAAGGGACCAAACTCAAATACGATTTGTAAACGGGATTAAAGGCATATATCCAATTCGCAGTAGGGACCAACATCAAATTTATCCTAGTTTAAAACACATCTTTGTCTACCCCCAAATACTTATATAAAGAACTATGGTGAGTAAAGGTGCACCCACTGCTCTAAAAAGTTGCAAGTAATTTAAAATTTTAAACAACATTCTAAAGGTTAAACCAAAACATAAACTAAAAAAAGAGTCAAGAAACTCATCCAAGGCCCATAGCAAATAAAAATGCAAGTACGGAATACTTGAGATGCAGGGATGTTATCTAAAATCTATGTTTGGGGTTCATACAATGTTAGCTCAAGCAATTGTGAATGGCTTACACACAAATAATTGTTGACCCAAACCATAAGTGACCATTATAAGAATTCAACTCTATCCTTGTGTAACAAAATTAAACTAAGATTACACAGGTCACATTTATTCATTCATTCATGTTGACAGATCTGCTACAATGTGAGAATAAAAAGATTTGACAATTATCACTTATCACCACAAATGGAAACTAGAACACACAATCCCATCTCAATCATCAACACTAAACAAAATAGGCCTAAAGAACGCTAAATAGCAAGAATCAAAATTGAGTTAAAAGGTTAAAAAATTTCTATTAATCTTCACCTGATCCAATGTAATTTTCACTCAAAATGAAGGATCCCTCCCTACAACATCTTGATTTTGCACAAGGCAAACTAGGGTTTGAGGGACATGCCATTTTTATTAAAAGAATCACAGCAATACAAATCTAACCAAAAGGAAGCCAAACAATAAAACAAAGACAAAACACACAAGGCAATGCATACCTACCATAAGGACCACCAACTGGTCTCCATCGAACCCATTTGGATTTATTAGTCACACTATTAACTAGAAGACCAAACTGCAACAGGAGCTCTGTTTAAACACTTCCACTTCGTACATATTAATCTAATGTATCCTACTACCTCCTATCGTTATACCGTTTATCAACCTTTGGAACTATCATCATTAGAAAGTAATTAGCATACAATACAAGTTTCAATCTTCCACATTGAATATATAGTGCATATAGATATTATATCAGTCTACCAACTTAATTCTTTAGGATTTACTGAACCCAACACTCGCATCCAAATTAAATCATACAACAATCCTACTACTATCCGGTGTCCATGGAAGACTGAAGAAAATAAATGATCAAGATAGAGACATCAATTCATCAAACAATCTAAACAAATTATAAGATCAAAACCCCACCGACAAAATGAAAAATCTAACAAACCCAGACTATCAAATCAACAGTTCAATCAACTAACAAATGAATGAATGATGAAAGATCTTGAACAAAAGGGTAACCCCAAACACGCCTAGCTACCCATCAAAGAACTTTCTTGATTCTCTTCAATCAAACAAAAACCCATCAAAGATAATCAAATATAACGAGACACCAAACACATATCTTGATCTGAATCATACAAAAACACATCAAAATTTTCAATATTTACATCAAAACACAGCAAAAGAACCAACCTTGCAGGGTCTGCCCTTGATGACGATGTATCCGTTCTTGCGAATGGTTCCAGCCTGCTGAGGGTACGTCTTGGATGCTCCTGCATCTGCCTGGCTTTCGAAATGATGCTCCTCGTCTGACATCTCTGCAAAATGGGCTCTGTTCAACAACACAAAGTAGAGAAGAAGAGAAAGATCTCAACCAGAAAACCAGCCCTTTTTTCTTATTTTATTGCTAGGGTTTCAACACATACCAAGATCTCATCTTGGCCCTTGGTTTCTATCATAAATCAACCACTGAGATTTGATTAAAAGAAAAGTGGATTTTTTGTATTTAAAAATTAATTTTGATTCATTCTTATGTCCATTTCAATCAAAACAGCATATTCTTGTCACCATTTTTCACCTTTTTGTTGTTATCTTTTGGATGATCTTAATTAATTTGTATACAAATATTTCTAGATGGTATTATTTTTGGTAGGTGCTAACATAAATAAAATTGTACATCTATTGATAGCACTGGATGCTTAGATTAGAAATACATGGTTAACCATATCGGGTTGAGACAGACACGAGTGTTTTGAGGAAATACGCTTCAAGTAATGTCACGATTTTAGGTCATCTAATTAACATTTCCTTTCTGAATGGTTCAGGCTTTTGGGAGAATTGATTGGTTCATAACAATTGGTATCAAAGTCAAACTTCATATCCAAGGTTTGATTTCTCGACCTATAAGCTGGATTAAAATAATTTAAAGTAGGCCGACGAGGACGTCCACTTTGAAAGCGTAGGGCAACGTGGAGAATTAATTGGTTCATGACAAGTAACTGTGGTGTCTTAAATAACACGATTGCAACAATATTCTTATTTTCATGCAATGGTTCTAGTTTAAGGTGTCATTTGTTTTAAATTTTTTGACTAGAATAATAGTAGTTTAGTGGGTGTTTAATCACAAGGGGTGCTTACTTTTAAGGGCATGTTTAATTAATCATTTTCTTTGGAAAATCAAATCCATTTATTTTGTTATGCAAATTTTTGTTGTTTGGTTATCTATTTACTGATAGGAAATCGATTATTCATAAGACAATTTTCTCACTACTCATAGGAATCCAAGTCTAAGAGAGACACCTCATAATCAAATTCACAGAAACGATTTCAATTTCCATGTCTATTTTCCATGCAACCAACATGCCTTAAAAAAAAAAATTAAGTACTGTAGTGCTGGAGAGTGGTGATACTAATAAGGTTGGTGGTGGAAAGAAAAAGTGTACATGGTGATGGTGTGGAATATACTCCTAAAATCCAGAGTCTTGGGGAACCAGCACACAAAATATTCCCCAATAATCCATCTAATACATGAGCCATCTAATACATGAGCCACCAGTGTCAAATTTGGGTGCCCCTTTGTTCGCCAACAAGACTCGCTTTCATCCATCAATAATCCATTTTTGGGGATCTTATACATATTATTGGTCTAAATACTTGAATGATACTTGAATGATACATGAATGATGGATGAAAGCTACTAACAAAAAGAAACAGGAAAAATATGTCCATTAATCCAACTTAGAGATCAGTCAATAAAATCATACTAGTCAAAAAATTAGACTTAGAATTAAGGTCACAAGTTAGTCATCAGGGTGTATGTTGGTTTAGGCTATAATCAAACTATTTATGATGTAGGGACAATTTGTTCCATTGTTTTCCAGTTTTAAAGTCAAAGGTTTGCAAGAAAACAAGAAGTAGACAACCACACCAATCAATCTCTTACCTGGAAATTTTTATCAACAACAATGTCTACCTATATTGCATTATTTATGTTTTGATATTGACAATGTGTGAAGTGAACTTTTGCATTATCTTATCATCATTACATATCGAGCCCTTGCGCAACACATTGAATCCTGTTTAGCAATTCAATTTGATCTCCGAGTTGGTGCTAAAGACTAAAGACCGAAGACTATTCTTGAATTGAGTGACAGGAAATCGACAAACAAAACCTTACCATGAGTTTTTTTTTTTTTTCCACTGGCAGGGTGGTAGTGTGGAGATCAGCGAGGCAAAATGAACCCTAAATCACTTTTGTGTAAAAAATAAGCCATAGGACCACATAACACATTCTCTCCAAGTAAAAACTGACAAACAGACACAATGGGGTGCCTGCTGATACAATCCACAAGCATCTTTTTCACTATGTTTATGTATGTTTCTGACAAAAGGATATCTGTAACCATAGCCACTGATGAAGGCTAGGGGGACTTACTTCCATGGCTTCATTCAACCTTTTGGAGCTGCAAGAACAAAAATGAAAATAACTAAAGAAGAATGGAAGTAAACAAAAACAAAGAAGATAGTAAGTAGAATAACATCCTCAAGGTTCAAACTTCTGTATGTAATTCAGATTTTGTGCTTCTAACAATGTCATCAAAAGAAAGAAGAAAAAAAAAACTCCAATACCCTAAACAAACCCTGATGAGGTCGACTACTATACATTTTCTTATATGGAAGAACCATAGAAAGATTTCATTAACAATTCTACGAGACAAAGTTAGCAAGAAAGAAAATAAAACAATAAACAGTCTTCAATTACTTCTTCTACTTCAAGGTTTCACAACAGGTTCAATATCTTTCAAAAGCCCAACAATCTGTTGCATGGTCGGTCTCTTCGTTGGCAAATCAGCTGTACATAGGTACCCAATACGCAAAGCTTCCTCCATTTGGTTGTCTGGTCCGGTCCCTTGTATCTTTGGATCAACAGCTCTCGAAAGCTGATTCTTTCTAAGTAGCCCTCTCACCCAGCTCACCAAATTTGTATCTCTGTCCTCTGGATATTCATCTCCCACAGGCTTCTTCCCTGTAACAAGCTCAAACAGAACCACTCCAAATCCATATACATCAGACTTGAGCGTTACTGAACCATTTTCTTGGTCAGAAAACTCCGGTGGTACGTACCCCACTGAACCTCGAGTAATCTCGTCTTCTAATCCATTTCCAAAAATTTTAGCCAATCCAAAATCTGACAGTCTTGCCTCCAAATTCGAGTCTAGATAAACACTACTAGCCTTCACATCACGGTGAATAATTGGAGGAGAGCAACCATGGTGAAGGAAGGACAGAGCCCGTGCTGTTCCAAGTGCAATTTTGTGTCTGAATCTCCATGTTGTTAGCAGTCCTTCAGAGCCCACATTTTCAATGCCAGTATTGTTATCTTCTTCCCAAGTATCAGTGCTCCAATCCTCAGTAGTTTGGACTCCGAGTGGTAGATCATGAAGCAAATTCTGCAAGTTTCCGTTCTCCATGTAATCATATATAGCTATCCTTTGTTCCCCAGCTAAGCAATATCCAGTCAATGGAACAAGATTCGGGTGTTTGATCCTACCAAGATATTCGAGCTCCCTCGCAGCTTCCTGATCAGTCATAGTGGATCCATGCACTAGAACCTTCACAGCTACATGGATTCCCCCGGCTAGGAATCCTCTATAAACTGGGCCAAATCTACCTTCCGCCAATAAAGTCCCTCTATCGAAATGTGAAGTTGCAGCCAAGAGGTCTGCAAATGTGAAATTCAATAGTGGTTTCTCGAAAATCACTACGGGAACTGCAGTTGCAACCTTCACATCAGCCACCCAAGTGGTCGAATCTGTCTGGAATGAAAAGGGGCCAGAAATGCTAGCGTCTTCTTTGTATGAAAGTTGCTTAACTGCCCAATTTCGAGTTTTTCCTCTGCACCCAAAGGCTAGGCAGATCATGCCAGCCAGGAAACAGCCAATTGCGAATGTTATTGCCAAAGCAAGCTTGAGATCTTTGTGTTGGGTGGCCTTTCGTCTGACTAGATCCGGATTTGCGGCAATTGGGCAATTGTTTGACGACCCAATGAATGCAGTCTGAAAGGTTTGGGAGGAGATTTCTGAATCACAGAAGGTTAAGTTGTTGTACGAGAAGTTAAACCTCTCCATCCGGAGTAGTGTTTCTATCACTGGCATTGGTATTTCTCCTGTCAAGTTGTTTAGCGAAACATCTAGAACTCGAAGAGCTTTCCTCCCCAGACTAGGAATATGACCAGAGAGATGGTTTTGAGAAAGATCTAGTGTACTTAAGCTACTCAATTCAGACAGTTCAGTAGGAATTTTTCCAATGGTATTGGTGTGAGACAGGTTGAGATATTCGAGACTCGACAGTTTATCAAGTAGTGGGAATTCCTGCCTGGAGAATCTATTATGGGCAAGATTAAGGTATTTGAGACTCTGGGCTAAACTCCAATCATGGAAGACTTCACCACTCAATTGATTCGAAGACACATCAAGATGAAGCAGTCTAGACCAATTGAAGCTAGAATTGAAATTGACCTGAGAAATGTGACCTTGAAACTGGTTCATACTAAGGTCAATAACCTCTAACGGCTCCTGAAACACACCCATTACAGACCCATAGAACAGGTTATTGGAAACATTGAGTTGAGTAATGGATTTCAACCCAAGAAAATCCGCAGACCTTCCACGAATTTCATTCCCAGCAAGGTTTAGAGTCTTAAGCTTGGGAAATGCGGCAAAGAAACCCTCTGGCACTGTTCCATTAAACTGGTTCAGCGAAAGGTCTATCAAGATTAGATTTTGGCAATTCATAATCTCAATTGGGATACTACCACTGAACCTATTTCCACCTAGTTTTAGCACTTGTAAGCTAGACAAAGAACTCAAAGACGCCGGGACATCTCCGGAGAAATCATTGAATGAAAGATCAAGCCTTTCAAGGACACCAAAATTACCAATATTACTCGGAAGATTTTCGGAAATTCGATTGTAAGAAAGGTTAAGGATCTTGAGACTATTCCCTAAACTCCACAAATCAGATGACAAACCAGTGATTTTGTTATCACTAAGATCCAATTTCTCAAGGAAGTTGAGCTTCCCTACAGTGGATTCAGGAATCACACCAGACAAGTTCAAGCCAGACAACACTAACCCAATAACATTTTGTTTCTTGACATCACAAAGCACACCTTGCCATGTACAAAAATGAGTAGAGAAATTGTAAGCATCTGAGGTAGTATCACTTACACCCATTTTTCGCAAGAAGTCAGAGATAAAGAACCCATCTGTATTGGGTTGTTGAGAGACCAAAACCTTGAAGAACAGTGTGAGAACCAGTAAGGAACCAAAGAAACCAATACCCATTTCAGCCAAACCCCTGAAAACTCAAAACAACTTAAGCAATACCACCACACAAGTTCAAAAACTACATGTGTTAGCAAAATGGAGTCTGGGTTTTTTTCATCAAACTTATCACTACAACCTGATCAATCCGAAACCACCTGGATCTCCAAATCTTCTAACAGAGTAGTCTCTGTTACCCTGACTTCAAAAAGACCTGTAAGTTGAAAACCACAGCTCATGAGCAAATGGGTGGGTATTGAGAATTTGTGCAAAGAAACAATATTTTCAGCTCCTAAGAGAGAACATGTGAACTTACCTTGTCTGGGTCTGAAGTTCTTCCATGGAAGCCAATAAGACAACTCAAGACAAACCCAAATGGTAATTTTCCTTTGTTTCTTCTCACAAGCTCCAAACTTTTCTTTCTTTCTTTATTTTAAGTGAAAACAAAGAAGAAACTGAGTGTCTTTGTGTGGGTTTTTTTTTTTGTGTTGTGTTGTGTTGGGAAGCAGTGAAAACAGAGGAGGTTGAAGAGGTGGTAATGCCTCACAAGTTCATAAATGGAAGAATTGATGGAAATTTCTTGGTTTGGTAAATTTATCAGAGATGTTGGTTGGTTTTAATTGTGGTACTTTTATGTATAGATTGAAACTTTTGATTTGATTTTACAATCAGAATGATTGATTGATTACTTTTTTGATGAAAAGTCAAAATGTTACCAAAAAATTGACTATAATGAGTGGAAGTAATGACTGTTTAGAGTAATTAGTGAGAGGGTTTTGTTTGATCAGTTGAGAAATTTTAGGGTAATTAGTGAGGGTTTTGTTTGATTATTTGAGAAATATTGGGGTTGTTGAGACATTTATGTTAAGTGGTTTGTTGTATTTTTTTGACTTTTTTTTTTTAAGAGAAAAGTCAGTCCCTTCTCATCTACCCCCATTTTAAGGTTCAAAATAACTAGAGACTGTTGAATTGCGCACATTGAAATGGTTGAATCATAAATTCCACTAGTTTGAGATATTTTCCCTTCTTTTTTTTTTTTTCTTTTTCTTATAGGTTGTTTTTTTTTTGGGTTTTGAGAAGTCACGCAAAACATAATCATAATTAGTATTGACCCAAACGGTATTTAAAATGAGGTTTGCACCCGCAAAATTTAGTCCTCCATTAGTGCAATGTTAAAATTAATGCATGCTAATGCGAGAGTATTTTTGTCCTAAATTAATGCATGTGACCAAAACCTACGTGGTCTTTTAACGTTGGCCTAATGGAGGTCTAGGTTTTGGGGAGTAAACCTCGTTTTAGATAAAGTGAGAGATCAGTACTAATTATGATTATCTTTTGGAGAGTCATTGTAAAAAAAATTTAATTAAATAAGTCGAGTTTAGGGTTTTTACTTTTTACTAAGTCGGGTCTGGTTCAAATACTAGGTTGGGTGTAAGGTTTTTAGAGTATATGAGCTTTGTATCCACCCCATTGCAATGCCTATATACGATGTAGGAATCAGAAGAAGTCGAGCTTATTTCTCCATCTTTTGATTAATAGTGACACTCTCCTCAGACACTAATCAGTACTCTCTCCACAAGCTACACAAATCTTTCCTAACTGTGCACTAATCAGTGCTCTCTCCCCGAGCTGCACAGAGAGATTCATTAGATTTATCATTTTGCCAATAAAAATGAGTACATCAACTCATCAAGTAGAGATTTTGATTAATGAGCTCTCATCATATTGCATTAGTTTAAACATTAGCAATTATCTAGTTGCATCTCTAGCATCCAATGTACTCATCACACAAATATCGAGATTGTTTATTGATTTTACTAAATACACCCTGATGTACTCAACCAAAAATCTTATTAGTAAAAATGATGAAGGTTGATTAGTTGCATGTACATGTAAATTACACACTTTTCTTAGTGATTACTTTATAAACTAACACATAGTCTTTGTATATAAACTAATTGAGAGACATTTGTGCTTACATGGAAGGAAGTGAAGTTTCTCTCATGATTTGCATTCATTAGAATATGGTGGAGTAATAAGGAATCAACCGACATAATTATTTATGTGCAAGTGGAAAACATTTGATCAATCAATCTATGTAGAGAATCAAACTTTAGAGAATGAAAGATTAGAAACAAGATGTATGTAGATCAATAACAATAATTGGCTTACAAATCAATATTGTTATGTGTTTGTAATGCAAATTGTGAGAATTATACTCGAAAATACTAGACAATCAGTTTTTGCAATAAGGATGATATAGTGTGATTTTGAAAGAATGATGAAATCTCTAAAGTAATTATGTGTATCTCGAAGTTGTAAAAAACATCCTTTTATGATGTCATATCATCCTAGTTATAAAACCAAACTTTCGCGATGTTTATGGTTGCCCTGTAATAGTTTATAACCTAATCCGTTTTGAATTATTCTGCTTAGGACATGAGGGCGCGACAAAGCGATGATGCTAATCATGGGTGATTAAGCTAGTTTTATATATTTGAGTAACACTTGAAGTTGTTTTTGAAATTACATTAATTAGGAGCTCAAATAACTAAAAAACACCATAGTTCCCAATGACACATTGAAGTAAAAGAAATCTAAAAATGGTTGTTAGTGGTCTAATCATCACCATATTATATTTTGTGTTTTGATGTCATGAACAAGATTCCATGTTTCATTAATGGGTTTGTTTCTTGAGCCTAAACATGTTTATTTTCAATTAATTAACACAACAAACTTGATTTTAAATGGTTTAATTTCCCATGTTGTTTCAAGTGGGCAGCCACCACTATACAATAGAGCACAATAAACAAATGCAGATTGTTTATGGACATTACATGCACACAGTTGTTTTGTTATAGTTAATGCTACATTGAAATATGAGAGAGGCTATGGAACCAATCTGACATTATTAGAGGAGGTTTTTTACAATTTTGAGATATGTACAAATACGTTTTAAGGAACCAATCCGGTTTTGTAGTATTTTTGTTGAAATATTTGGTTGGCACACATAAGTTTGTGTGAAAATAATTATATTTTAGGTATTTTGCTAAAGACCGCCATTATCGACTAGATATGGGTTTCCATTTGCTAACAAGACCACCGCAATTATTATTATTTGACTAAGAACATCGATCTAAAAGTTATAAACTTTTTGTTGTGGAAAGGTATCCTAATCAACCATTCAAAACTTACAAACTTGTTTGAAAAAATAATAGTAGCATTCTAAAATGAGATTTCTAAATGTCTCTCATTGGCTTTTCAATAGTGTGTGTGTTAAAAAAGCGTTTCAAGCTAAATGCTTTAAAAGTGATTTAGTCATAAGAAATGTCTTGAAAGATGGAGTGATAATGTTCTGTTCCACTTGATGTCTTTTTGTTATGATAAATGTCAATGGTCAATGCTCTAATTAATTAAAGGATTCAATGATGAACTATGAAATAATCCAAATTGGTGTAGATTTTAGACTTGATTGTTCTTTCACAAAGATCTCTTTGTTGTTGAAACCACATTGGCTAAACAAATCAATCCTTTCTACAGTTCTAGCACCATAATAATACTATATTCCAACTAAAAAACAAATTGTAAAAAACTCTTATCCAATAGATAATGATTTCAACCCATAAGGTGGCCAAGTAGGTGAGGCCAAATGTCTTTAAATTTTATGATCCAAAATGAAAAAAGATACAGAATCCAATGACCCATGAATCAATTACTTGGTAAGAAAATGATGGGGGTGTGCCTATGAGGCCAAAGGAGAAATCATGAAAGTCACAATTTTATGCGTTTGAAAATGTTAGAAAATTAGGTTTTGCAATCAAGCTGATGATGCGACATGATTTTAAAGAATGATGAAATCTCTAAAGTGTTTATTTATATCTCGAGATTATAAAAATTTTATCTAATAATGTCACGTCATTCTGATTGCATAACCTAATTCCTTAGCCTCAATCGAGTGACATATCAATTATAACAAATTGTTATACAAACAATGGTATCGAAAAGGCAAACATAGATAATAGAATGACATGATTGGTTTGTTTCGGTCATCACGAAAAGGGAATAGTCGGCTAGGCGCCTTATATAACAACCGAATTGACTTTAAAGCGTAACCACTATCGACTTTTATTTTTTTTCTACATTTTTATGTTCATCGTAATAATTGGCTAGATAATTCACTCCCTGTAGTCTTCATTTGTCAATAGAAAACATGATTTACTAAAAAATGAGCAGTAATTAATTAATTTTATTATGTTCTCATTAAAAATACCTTTGAAATGACTATAAAATCTCATCAAATATGTTATGAACCAACCTACATGTAAATCGACTTTGTAAACGTACTCTGATCAAGATTTTCTTCTAGCTACAAATTTTTGCAAAATTTTTAGAGCAGTGCAGCAACATTTTAGAAATTTACCCTGTACCAACTTGAGGTTGAGCTCGAAAGGAATCATGAATAAATGAAAAATTAAGCACTAAAAGGGTATGATTTATATTTGATTCTACTTATTTATTGAATTGTACTCATTGTGTTAATCGAATTTTCATTTTTTTTTTTGGTTGTGAATGTTATTGTGATAGGCAAAGATGCACTAAATATAAACAAAAAACACATTACATTGCAAGCAAGAGACCTTCTAAACCTTCTCAATGCTTCAATTATATTACAGAAGAAAACTAAGACAGTGCAATATATGGATTCAATCACAAAACCGAAACAAAAATCAAATGCAGCATTTTGGGTTTTCTCTTTGCAATCCATTTATTTTGTTCACTATCATAATATGCAGATTAATTATATTACAGAAGGTAGTATCTCACACAACACAACAATGCCAAAGGGGGAGTGGTCAAGTGGTTAAGGAGTTGTGGACTTGTTCCACAGGTCCTTGCTTCGAGACCCACTGGAGGCATCTTTATTTCGGGGTGGTGTTTGACCCGTAGGTCACATCTCGGGACTAGGTTACGGATCCTAGCTATAAAACCGGCTTGCCTTTCAAAAAAAAAAAAAAAAAATATCTCACACAACAAAAATGAACTACAATGAAGATGGCAGACCAGTTTCAGATTTACATACACAAAAACTACCTCTCTATACGAGAGTTCCTAGACTGTATTATGCTCACCTCGCTGGACATGCAAATTTCTTCTTCTGAAACATGCTGTGAGAAGAGTCTTGCGGTGTCTTTCCACCATGAAACTTCCAATTCTTTCTCCTCAAGCTTTTCCTTGGTGTATTCCAAGGCCAACTCTAGCTCCCTTATCCGTTCTTGCTGTTGTTCTTCTAATAGCTCGTGCAGCCTCCTATCCAGCTCTCTAGGAGAAACTCCATAGTAGTCTCTACAGTCTGCTTCTTGAGAATCATCCAGTTCCACAAAGGCCGCATTGTGGACTTTAGCATGAGCAATGTTTTCTCCGACCATCTGTTATTTTGGTAAACAAATTTTATTATCAACCAAAGATGTAGTAGATGTATCTAAGAAACGGAAGGGCAGTTTAGTCAACACCGGCTGATATCAGAATTTTGTAAGCAATTTCTTGTAAGGTTTCTGGATGAAAGACTGATGACTCCTTGAACTATAACAAGTTACATACCTCTATCTCTTGTTGCTGATATTCAAACAAATCCTCAGTATCCAATCTATGCTGCAACCGTTCTAACTCGATCTCAAGCTCTACAGCCAGTTGATCAACTCCCACATCATATTCCTTTCTGCTTGGGCTATCAGATTCTGAATACATTTCAAATTGAATGAAACCGTCTGCCTCTGCAACACGGTGATTACAAGAACCATAACTTTGAATCGCTGTGTGGTGATGATGATTTGTACTAGTCCCAACCTCGGTGGTATTTGTAGCAAATAAATTGAGATTAATATTTGATTCTTCAGATAGCTTTGATGATCCTATGTCATCTTTCTTTGATATCACATTCTTAACATCATTCACTAGCACTTCCATTTCTTTCCGCAACTCAGTTATCTTAGTGAACTCATTCTTGCACGCTCCGACTAAATAAACTAGACCAAATCCAATACCTAAGTTCAAAGGAACCTCCTTTACATATCTTCCTGGATAAGGGATAAATTTGAAGTTCAGAAGGAGATAAACTATAACACAAAAGGCTATGTTTCAATCCTGTTTTTTACGCGAAAAAATCTTCTTTTTTTTGCAAGGAAACATAAAGGGTTTCCGAAGATGCCTAAATGATCAATAGGGACTACAAATGAAGAGCTCTCAAAAACCTATAAACCAAAACAAATCAAAACAAAGAAACTTACCAGGATCAACTAGAGCTGCTGCTGATGATGAAGAAGAAATCAACTTCGTCGAGTCATCAATCAAATTCAAAGGAGAAGAATTCCCCTTCAATCCATCACCACTTATAGCACAACACCACCCAAAAAACAAAAATTGATTCACAGATCCTCCTCTTCCTATCTTCTTCCCCTTACCACTACCAGTACTAGTACTACTTTCATTCGCAACCGATGCTAACTTACTCCTTTCCTTGGAACGCTTAGCCCAAGAGAGCAACCGAGACAAAACTGATCTTCCTTTTCCCTCTCTTCCTTTCTCATCACTCTGAAAACTGGGTTTGACAGAAGCACTCGAAGAGGTGATCCTCAGATCATCCCGTCCGCGAAAGCTGAATCTAGTGAGGAGTAACTTCATGTACAAAGACACCATTTTCTCTTCTCCTCCCCTACTTTGATAAGAGACAGACAGATAGATAGATAACAAATAAAGCATTTAAATGAGAGACATTAAGGAGGGAAAGCTAACATGGAAACATTTCCCCATATTTGTGCAAAGTGAAGACATTTTTTCCTTTTTAGCCTCTGATTAAAAAGGAAGTTGGAACCACTTGTGAGGCTTTTTATTTTGGTTTCTTAAATATGATTTTGTTTGGTTTTTTATAGCATTGATTCTACCTGTTTGTACACAACAACTCCATTGTCTCTACTGACCTGGAATTCCAATTGACTTAGTAAAGGGGACTTGATCATGTTCAAGGTGCTTGAGCATGGTTTTTGTTGACTATACTGTTAATTTACGCTTGACACAATCAATCACACAACCAGTGTTTATTTCGATTCTCCGCGATTGTTGGAAAAAGCAATATGATGTAGAAGAGTGAGACTAAAGAATCATGTTTTGCAACCAGAATGATTTGGCATCATCAGAGGAGGTTTTTTTACAACCTCGAGATACACAAACTATTTGGAGTCTTCATCATTTTTTCATGATCTTGCCACGTCACCCTGATTGCAAAAACCTGATTTCCTAGCATTTTTGGATGTAGAAAAATCCCCTGAAAATTCCATTTTCCAATCCAGGAAATGATTATAAGAGAAAAAAGTATTAATTGCTATACAATCATGTATTTCAGGATGATGTACAATTCATCTTACGATGTACCTCATACACTACCTACTTCCTTTTTGGTATAGTATCTTATCTATCAATTATCCAAAGAGATATGATAAACATTTGCAATTTTATCATTGCATAACCAACCGCAATGAAGCTTCGAATCCACTATTTGATTCTTTCAAATCCTAAAAACATTAATGGTCAAGCATAAGCTGATAAAGTTAAAGAAATACATGTTTCCTTGTCATGGACTTTTCTATTTTGTTTTTGCTCAATAGTTGGGACAAACTGAACTGTTCAAACTTATTTATCAGGTTACCTTAAAATAGCTTCAAATCTCTTAAAAGAATAAATAAAATCTTTGTTTTAAGATCTTCAACATGGTTGGCATGAAGAAGATAGCACCAATTTGGCAATTCTATCATGCACAGCACTGCATATGATCATCAAATCAATCCACACAACTCAAATGAGATGTCTAAAAAAAAAAAAAAAGAGTATTCATGATTTGAAAATTAAGAACCCAAGACGATTTTCATTGTAACTCATAAAGATGATGGTTATAATGTCTTACAATTATTACAACTGATACTGCAAAAACACATTCGACAGAGTATCTACTTAAAAACGCAATACACATCTTATCTGAACAGACACCATAAGTAAAATGAACAAAGAAAACACACTCACTTCTTACATGGGTATCTTGTTCCCAACCCCAGTGAGAATATAGTTCTGTATCTCTCACTTCTCTCCCTTCCAAAGACGAAAAAACTCAGCACAAGAAACGAAAACTCTCAAAATTGATTACTTTCATGGCCTTCACCATTTACAATCTCCATCACAGCAAATACCTGCGAACATCAATGCGAGCATGTCTATAGCTGCACGACCATATGGCACCTTTTGGTTAACCGATGCTCTTCCAGTATAGATTATATCCTGAAAGGTTGGTTTCCAGATCTAGTTTTGTCAAACTTGGCATTCTTTGATTTTAACTTCTTGGTTGCAACTTGTTGGAAGAGATTTGGTCCACCAAATTCCTCCTTGGTCCTCACCTTCTTTCTCTTCCCCCTGTCATATTCTTCGTCCCTACAACATTAATCGCTGTTAGCATTTATGACATAGTAGAGCTGAAAAAGTTTCAAGTTATGTAAAAAATACTGCTGCATCGGTGTCCAAATTTGTCAGTATTTTTCAAAATGATAAGAAAAATATGTACAACGCAACTCACCATTCATCAGGCACATAACCGATGCTGATGGTGTGAGCGCCATTTGACCCGAGACTCCCAGAAACACGAGATCCTTCTACCCCGTCCCAACAGGCCACTGCAATCAAGAGCAAATGTAAAAAACAATCAAGTTCTGCATGCAAAGCAATAATGTCGTAAATTTCCAAAGTAGGATGAAAGACACTGACAAGATACATTTTAACATACATTCAACTTGTTCATTTATTGAAGTATACAAGCAGGGATGGGCTCACCACATTTTTTTTACCATCTCAAAGGCCACAAAAGGTCACAATAACCTTTTAGGGTGATCTACGTAAGGGAAATATATATATAAACTTGTTGGAGAGATGATTAACAGGTAAAGGAAGGACACATACCAGTGGTCTGCATCAAATCCTTTTTGCTGATAGAACCATTACTGAGCAAATCTTTCTTAACCTGTGAACTACCAGGCTGTACTTTAGGGTCCATCTGTTTCAATGCGCCATTGCTAAGAACGTCTCTTTTATCCAGTGAACTACAAGGTTGTTCCTTGGAGTCTCCCTGTTTCACTGCCAAAGTTAAGCTAGAGCTCTTTTGTGGTGAATCATTGGTTGCAAGTACAACATCATTCTGATTGACTCTCTTTTCAGGATCCACCCCAGTGGCATTCATTTCGGATTCTCTATTGGAGTCTCTCACGTCCTTCGTATGCTTCTGACGGCTTTTCTTTTTATGAGATTTTGAAATAATGGCAATCATCCTGGTGTTCTCTGATGTTGATGGCTCCAGACCACATGTCACAGAAACTTCCTCCAAGTTTTGAACATATTGCTTGAGATGTAAATTGCGCCGTTTATCCCTTTTATGTTTATTTTTCTTGCATGACCTCATGGATGCCTTGAAACTTAATTTTGAACCGATAAATATACATGCCATCTGATTCTTCATGAGCTTCTTCTTGGGCCTCAGCAATTTTTGGAGGTTCTCATGTTGATCCATGCCCTTCTTGACAGATCCACTCCCAATGTTAGGTTGACTAGATGCCCCCACCAACCCTTTTTCTTTTGTGGATGGACCATTCTCTGCTGCCTTCTGATGCGACTGTTTAGGACACGTCTCCTCTTTCTGAAAAGGTGCACCAAACTTCAATCTTTAAAATCCAGCTTAACAAACAATATGGATGAAGAGATTCCTATAAGAAAAAAATTGATTACCTGATTGTTTTCTGTGCCTGATCGGTCTGATGATCCAGCTGAATCAGCTTTCTCAATTCTTGGATCATTGTAAGCAGCCATCCCCTTATTCACAACACCAACCTGGATAAGCATTAAAAGGAACATAAGTCAAATATGAGAGAGTGCAAAGGCCCACTTCACAAAACTTGAAGACTCTGATAGATGAGAATTGTTCAGTACCTTGTGAATATCCTTGTCGACAAATTTTTCAGGTCCTAAACTTTGGGTCCCACTGCAATCAGATGGTGCAAGTGGCACGGAAACAGAGAGGCTCAAATCCTTCCCAGATTCTCGGTGCCCATTCTCAAGACAGCTTTTAGCACCATTTGCAGCAGTGGGTAAAGTGCTATTAACTGAAGATGGAGCTGGTTGTGGAAAATCTTGTCCCACTAACCGTCCATTAGCGGATGGCAGAATAACAGGCCCATTCAACCACTCCTTTGACGAAGACTCCATGGGAGAGTTCTTCACTACAGTTGGGCCTTCTATAACTGAGCCTTTGGTAGTTGTCACAACAGAAGCTTCTTTCAGTTGTGGCTTCTTCAGTGAACTGCCCATTGATGCATTCACTTGTCTTGCACCAGGTGAACACTCTGCTAATCCTCTTGCTGTAGGCCCATTTTGAACTATTTTGTTCGGACCCACAGCAGTAGCAGCAGTTTGTCCCTTGCTCCCCATCATGCTTGGTTCAGCCTTTTCTTTGGGAATCATATCAATTGGTTTCTTTAGAGCAAGATTTTTTCTATCGCGAACATAGAACAGCATATATGCTTTTTGCTCCAGAACAGTCCTCTCACTGACTTGAACAACCTACAAGTTTTCAATAAGGACGATGTGCTCATGAAGGAGTTATTGTCAACCTAAATAATTGACAGGACACGACAAACAATATATTGCCAAAAATGTTTGGACATGAGAGCTATAAGATATATTGTTATACCCGATTGTCATCAAGAGAATGCCACATTCCACTTGATGTGCGGACAAAGCAGTAATAGTGTCCCGAATGGGTACTCCAACCCGCATGAACCAGGACGCCATAGAGAGTGTACTTAAGATCTCCTTCCTGGAAATGTTTCAGAAAATTAATGAACGGCCTTGTATTCCCAACTGAGAACCTATTGAACAGGATACCTTGCATTCCCAGCATATTCCTCACAGTATGCTTACTTATGTGTTCTCTCATATATATTTAAGCGGTCTAGAATAAACAATTAATGTCTGAAGGTTTCATATGAAAGATTTAAAAGAAGAATTTACTTACATAAGACCCACTAACAAAGGGTTTCAAGTCCAAGGTAGGACCGAACTCAACCTTCTTGTTAATCTTTTGTCCATCAATATGTGACCCAAACCGCTTAAGATGGATAGTGAGAACATATGGAGCCTTGTGAATTGTGAGCTGCTTGAGAGCCCTAACCTTCTGCTTGCAGCGTTCGCATTGGTACTGTCTCTCCCCTCCATCTAACTGCTCTGGAGCAGTAAAATGAGAAAGTGCCTTACGCAAGGAATCCGCTTTCATTATTTCAAGACTTAAATCCAAGAACGGATCAAATTTATTAGAACAATAGGAACACTGCATGCATTTAACCTGAGAAGTAACCAGAAAACGTCCAAGAATAACAGCATTAGGAGATGTGGATGGAACTTCATCCTGATTCATTTGATTCATCTGGTGCTACAAGACTTACTTGACTCCTGAGACGTCCACCAAAAATCTTGTGGACCAAGCTTTTGTCATAAGCACTAGAAGATTCACTTGGCACGCCTGAAGGCAAGCAGCATTTATGCATTGACTCCAACAAGTTAACCATGTATTCATGGGCATCTTCCTGTCTAGCATTCCGAAAACTTCGGGATATGCCTGATGTGGGGTTAAGAAATATAACAGGAACAGAAACAAAATCTTGATAATGCATGCCATATATAATTAACAGGGAGAGCATTCTCCAAAGATCAATATCAACAAGTTAGATAGTTGCATGTCAAGAATGCATGAAACCAATTAGCATTTCGAAACTCTTATCAACTCCTGAAATTTGTACTGGTACATCTTGCAAAGCAACCTAAGTCTACCAAACATACTCTGGAATGTGGATTAGAATGCTAAAATATATAAAAGAATGCACTCAAGTGGAACACAAGCATTATATCGACTATGATTTAAGGACAAAAACTGCAGTATTTTTTAGATTTTTTGTCACATATTGTGATACATGTGGATATCACGAGGAGATATCACAACATTTCATCGAATAACACGGATAACTTCACCTGAATTTTATTTTTTTTCAAATGACAGACATATCAGGACTGGGTTTACTCTCTAAATGCTAACATTTTTTACATTTTTCATTTAAAAAACCAGAAGTCACTTAAATCAGTTCGTACCAGCATCCAGGATGATTTGACAAAAAAAAAAAAAAAACTCAAACTGAATCATGTTAAAAGGATACAACGCAAGTTCATGACAAGATCTTTGGGTGCTAATATTCTCCCAGTTGCTTGTAGGGCGCGTTTGACATGATTCTGGATGGCACAAAGTGCACAAAATCCTGCAGTGCGGCCTTCACCAATCAATACAAATTTAAAGTCAGTACATTTAATATATAATTCACAAGCAACATAATTGATTTATTAGTACTTCCCCAGGAAAAGATGTCATGGGAAAATATCCAATTATATTTCCTTGAAAGGGCAGAATAACTAAGATAAAAATGGAAAGAAGAAAGAAGCTTATGTCGTTTACTTTTAGGAGTTGGAGAAAGTATCACGTCCTCATAAAAGTATATCAAGAAACGAGACTAGTTATGTGCAAAGGAGAGCATCTACAAGCTTCTTTAGTTTACTGAAAAAATAACAGAATTAGAGTAATCTATGTGGTAGGTCTATGATGCCGACAAGCAAAACAAAGAAAAAAAATCACTAGTCCTGAATGATACAGGCCCCGCATGAAACTTAAAACAAAGCAGGCGAAAGACTATATTTAAATCCTTGCTTAATTCAGCTTCAGTCTAATCAGTAATGCTCATTTTTCACTCCCCTTGCATTGCACATCAATACTAGCTAGCACACCAAATAACCTTGAAAAGGAGGAGATGCGTAAAACGTGTTATCTTCGAAACAAACTCAGATAGTCATTCATAGAGTTGGAGTGAAGAACAAAATCGATAGTTTATCAAGCCATCTTATTCATCATAGTTTTATCCTTCGTCCAGATAATCAATGGTAATCACATCATTAAATGCTAAATGCCACATGACGAAGGAAAACTGTGATCTCGGGGAAGGAAAACTGTGATAATAAAGGAATCGAGATACAAGGTAGAATTTCTTAGTTCATGATACTTTGTTCTGCCTAGAATTGTTGGGCATATTGCCCCAGGTGTTTTCTCTGTTAAGCATTGCCATGACAAGGTGTTTCTGCCCAGAATTGTTAAGCATCCCCAATAAACGCCCTAAAACCAAACCATAGACATGATCAAAATAGACAACTGAAGCACTGTTCTATTCGTCCCTTCAAACTTTCCGCCATTCTTTTGTCTAGATCATGTGCTAATGAATACATAATTAAAAGTTATAAAAATTTAATAAATAATTAAAATAATGATGCATCTAAACAATTTAGTACTCGCTTCAACTCAGAAGAGCTTGACCAATTTAGGGAGATTATTAATAGAGGAGAAAAGAAAGAAACCATTATGAGAGAAGGACCTGCCAAATCAAGAAGAGAACAGAAACCAATTCTAGAATAGTGAAAGTTCTCTAATCTAAAGTTGAGAAGTATACTCTTTTCCGTGACCCATAAATGCTAAAGCATAAGATAGCAAGCTAAAGGGAAGCAGTCAAGGTGGATGGAACACCATGCTTTTTAAGGTGCGCGAAGGGCAAATCAAAGAACTGTTATTCAGTACCAGAGATATTGTCATCCTCGTCGCTCATCATCCATGACCAAAAAGTTAGTATGAGCCAGACTCCAACCCGTTGAAGTTTGGATGTTTTCGGGGGAAATCTTGATCATTTGACAGGAACATATGGAAACTAAGGGAAAAAATAGATATTATAAACTTTAAAATATATGAAAGATATTAGTAACATTTACATAGGCATATATTTATAAAATGCATGAATATGGAATAAAAAGAATGTGCAGACGTAAAACAAATCGCAAATAGAAGAGGAAATGTACAGGAAGTTTTCTGGTGTCTTCTCTCTGTCCCATCCTTGAGGTATTTCCTTGTTTGGGTACCTCCAATGAGTTCTCCTTCAGCTTGATTTGGAAAAGAGATATTTCTCCTAAATTTTGAGTTCTTTATGTGGGAAGGATTTTGAGCTGGAATGAGAAGAGGAAAGCAAGTTGAAAAAGTTGTGTGAATTTTGGTTTCCTTAGCGTGAACTTGTTCAAGAGATGATGAATAAAGAGGATCAGTTTCTTTAGCGTGAACTTGTTCAAGAGGTGTTCATCATTTCTTGCATTATTTTGGAGACAAAGGGGGCTTCTGAAAATTTAAAAAAAAAAAAAAAAAAAAAAAGGATGCCATTTACTCTTTGAAGTAAAAAGAAGTATAGGGAAGTTATTACGGTCTTGAACCCCATATACTATTTACTGAACTTGTGGCACAAAAAAGGTTATTCAACAACGGGGTGGCATCCAGAACAAAACAATTTTTTGAAGCATTACAATACTTTGGCAATGAGGCACAACATCTCCTATTTCTCAATTCTCATGCAGTTAGATTTCAATATTTCCCTTAAATTGGTATGATATTTTATTCAAGTCTCTGAATATTTTAAATTATGTACTTTTTTTCTTATTTCCTAACGTAATGAATTTGCTACCTTATCAAGAAAATATATATATGCATAAATGTCATGTAATTAGATAGTGACAACATAAGATACAAAGTAAATCTTTGAAAAATGTAAAATGCATGAATCTAAATCATTTAGGTGAATGATGATAAATATTTAAGTTATGATTAAATGTGATGATAAAACCTCTAATATGTAAGAACATAAAATGTGTGAACCAGCTTCTAGGCCAGCTCCTTGGAAAAAATACCCATAACATAATCAATTTTTAATATTTCCATTTTCAAGTTCTTGAAAAAATGGATGTAAATGATCGCAGTTTATTAATAATAAATAAAATAAAATAAAACAAAAAGCACTCTAGTGCACTTATCTAGTGGTAGATTTGGCTTGTGTCGTGTAGTGACTAGCGAGTGACTATAAGATATCAGACATTAGAGATGTAGGAGATATTTTAATGGGTAAAACTAAAGCATTAAACAACGAACTAGTGAACAAATATCAGATGGCCTACCAATATATTCCAAATACGATGCATCATATGTGAAAAGTCTGGCTGAATTAAAAAACATCAAGATCTGTAATCTCTTCTAGTTTCCAAGGGCATTGAAGAATGGATGTTGATGATGAGCAACATTTGACCCCCTCCATAAAGTTCATCAGTTAAGGAAGGAAAGTTTGAGACCTTTGTAGATGTTATCGAGGCATTGTGTACACTGATCATATTATTGAATCGTTACATATTTTTCTCAGTTATGTCTGATTTTTTCTAATTTGTTGATCGTCCTCCCGACATTAGATACCCATTCATGGGCATTGTAATATCGCCCACCAATAACAAAAACTTTTTCAATTCAAACCTTTTCAGGCTAAGCTTTTCAAGGAACCTGAGATGTGAAGTCAAATATAGGCAGATCAGACCAGTGATCTTATACAATGGATTAACACACTTTTGTAAGGGTGATCAATGCATGTGTAGTAAAATATAAAACAAACGTATCATGATGAAAGTGTACCAATTCTTACCTGTCAAAGTAACTAAAGTTTGGCAATCTTATGTCATGATCTACTTCAACCTCAGACCCGAAAAACAAGTACAAACCTCATGTTCTAAACAACAGGTTTATCTCCACATGGTAAGCTATCTTATATATCAATAAACCCTATCATTCTTTTTACTGCATGTTAGTGAATGAAAGTTTTATCCTGTGACCAGTACTTCAACAGAGCTAAGAGTAGGAGACTTTTCTAAACACTCACAAGATGATTTATGCTTCCCACTCTGCAAATACGCGGCAAAAGGCTCCGTGTATGTGAGACATTGCAACACTGAATTGAGAAAACAAGTATTCCCAAGATTCTCCAAACCAGCACCCTGCAAAGCATATTCAGAATCAATTTTACACCCGAAAAGATAAGCTTTATAGCATAAAATCACACCTTTTCAATACTACATTTCACATCAAAAACTTTTCCCAAAAATCATTCTAAAAAACAACCCATTAAAAAGGTACGAAACGATCCAAAACCCACACATAGCTAGTAATCAAATTAAAACAAAATAAGCAAAATCCATGAAAGCAAATCGAAAACAAAAACAACCCAATAGAATCCAACTCACAATTCTTCGAAAAGTGATCCCAAAACTGAGCTCTGGGTCCAACCCATACTCGAGAAAGTCCCCACCCTCAGGCTTCTTCTTCCCACCAGACGAGGCGGCCGCCGCGAGTCTCTGAGGTTGATCAGAGGTGTTGGGGTTCAAACACTCCAAATAGAAATCTGAGCTACCATTAGTGAACCCAGTAAAGGGTTTTCTCGCCGGATGGAACTCGATCCTTCGATGGAACAAAGAGGATGATTGGGTGGTCTCTGTTGCGCAGATCAAGCTATCGGCCATTAAAGCTAATGGCTTTAGCCTAACAGGCTAAAGAGATCGACTTTGGGGCGGCGTTTCAGTTTGGTTTGTGTGTGTGTGTATAATCAGATTTTCTCGGAGAGAGCTTTTGGAAGGGAGATGGGGGCTGAGTGAGAGTGAGAGAGAGAGAGAGAAAGGAGACACCTTTAAACCCTACAAAGACTCACTACAAGTTGGGTTTGAGGGAGGGCTTTGGAGGTTTGATGCTGCAAAGTGCTGATGTACTGGAGTATATCTTATCTTGGGCTTGAAACTTACTATTTTGGGTTGGGCTCAAAACGGAATTGGCAGTGGAAAATAGACATGGAAATAGATATGGAAATTGAAATCGTTTTTTAAATCTGATTCCGAGGTTTTTTTTCGGACTTGGATTTTCATGAGCAGTGAGAAAATAATCTTATGATGAATCGATTTCCTATTAATAAATAGACAGTCAATAAATCTACATAACAAAATAAATTGATTCAATTTCCCACAAAAAATGGCCAACCAAACTGACCATTAATAATAAATGCAGCGACTTTTTTTTATACCACCAATTTCGCTGAAGAATACCACCACCTCCTTTTTTTCATGTGTTGAAGGATACCATCAATATAAACCACCCCTTTCACCACTATTAATCTTTTATTCCTTTATTTTATCTCAAGAACAACAACCACCACCACCATACTGTCTCGCTATTGCCAAGTTGCACCATCACATTTCCTTTCTTCCTTTCTTATTTCGTTGTTATTCGTATTCTTTTTTTTCCTCTTCCCTTCCCCTTCATCTTATATTATTTTATTTTTCACCGTCAGCGCAACGAACCCGCCACTCATCCTTCTTCTCTTCCTCTCTTATTTTTATTTTCTTCTCCTCAATCTGGTTTTTTTCCTGCCCTTGAGCAAATTCATGCAAATGGGGAACCTTGACTTGCACCATCCCCATTCGCACGAATTTGCTAAAAAAAAACTAAAGAGAAAAGGAATAAGAAGAATAATGAGGAGGAAGGGTGGGAGAACATAGAGAATATAAAGAAAAATAATAAAGGGATATAAGAAAAATATAAGCGGTTGGGTGAGGGGAGGCGAAGCGGTGGTGGCGGGGGCAAGGCAATGTGGTGGTAGGGGCGAGGCAGTGCAGTCGACATTGTTCATTGAGGAAATAAGAGGGGAAAATAATGGTGATGATGGGTTTTTTTGTGTTATATTTGTGGTGTCTTTCAGTAAGTAGTGATGTGCTTCAAAAGGTGATGGTGTGTTCATAAAGTAAGGGGGGATGGAGTCCTTAAAAAAAATTGGTGGTATAAAAAAATCGTTGAAAAAAAAAGGTCTTTGTACCACCCAACCCAACTAGGGTTGGCAATTTCATCCAAACCCGTTAACCAGACACAAAATTAACCTACAACGGGTTAGGTTAATGTTGAGGTTTTAAGTTATTTTAGAGTTAATTAATTTAATTTTGACGGGTCAATTCTAGGTTAGGTCTCATGACTTGTGAACTCACCGTGACCTGAGACGAAATCAACCTAACTTGACTCATCGCAAAGCCTTCCCCAAACCAAGATTTTTGGTATAAAATTTCAAGATTATCTCGAAACAATCACGCAAACAACTCTGGCCAACTTATCTTGGATCATTTTGGCTAAATAACTCAAATATTTTTTTTTTCTTTATTCAGACTTAACAAAATATATAAAGGGTTTTCGTAGATTCCTAAAGAATGATTAGAAGAAGAATGTGCATTCATTATACGTTGCTCTCTATCCATCCAAGACCATATTAGACTTTCCCCAAAAATACCCATCACATGCCACTAATTTACAAAAAAAAAAAGGGTCTCAAAAGCTTTCTTACAAATCGACGGTGCGTACATTCTGTTTGTCCAAGTTTTATTTTCAATTTCCAAATAAGGATTTATAGTCTTCCATTTGTATTGGTTTATTTATTAATCTTTCGCAGATCACATAACATTTTCCAGATCTGAAACGCTTTGGGCCGGGATCACCTGATTAAGGTACCCTTTCTTTCCCTCTCTACAAATGTTTTTTTTTCGTTCATGCTTTTTATCTGCTGTTATAGATTTGATGAACACATATCTTAGATTGAATGATCCCAGACTCTGGTTTGATTGATCTTGTTATTGATTTTGGGTTTTTGGTTATGTTGAATGTTAGATAGCAAGAATTCTGGATACTCATTGATTTGTTGTGATGAATTTAGTAGTTTGGATGGGTAATTTGCTTCAATAGGTTTTGTTAAAGTGTGGGTATTTGATAATTTTGTGGTTTGGGGTTGATTTGGAGAATGGGTACTTGTTAAATGTCTGACATGAATGCAAAAATGAGGAAGGACGAGGATTCGGAGTGATATTCGTGGGAATTTATTTGAAAATTGAATTAGATGAATTGTTTGATTGTGAGGTGGATTGGAAAATTGTGTACAATCCATTTTGAATTTGTGGATTGTTTACCACTTGCTAAAGCGTTTCCCACGCATGTCAATCACACGGGAGCCTTGCCCATCATGCATTCGTGGAGTCACGGTTTTAAAAGGCGATTGATGCAAAGCGGCTAAAACTCACTTCAATGCATCCGAGTTGAATGTTGGTTATGATGCACATTATGATTGTTCTTATTCTTTAATGTCTCATCTACTTTTATGATAGTTCTTATCTCATGCATTGAGAATTGTTTCATATTTATGATTTTTCATATTTTTTTCATCATTTTTCTTTTTTTCGGAAAAGTCGAGACGTACGCCTCATTACGCTTTGTTACACATCAATGCACCGCTTCGCATTGAAAATGCCTACAAAAAGGCACTGAAAACACTTTCTAAAACATTGCATGGAGTGACAAGTGACATACGCAACATCATGGTTGAGACATACATGACAATTGCATATAAAGTTCCTGCTTCCTGATTTATCCTTCTATTATTTATGTTGTTTCAAGCTTTTATGAAACTATAGTAATCGATAAGTAGAGATATCATCTATATGGTTAACACCAAGAATGAGGAAAAAAAATCCAATTAGCAATGGTATTTCTATTAGAATTCAGGACTTTATTTATTACATATGTCTGTTAACATTTGGTAGAGTCAGCAAGTTTTAGTTTGTGTTTATATCCTGAATTCAAACGCTCGATTTAAACTCATCCATACATGTTCATTTATGAGAAGGAGCAGATCAGAGTCCACATTGTTTAAATTCTAGTATGTTAAGAATTTTATTTTTATGGATAGGCCTGGATGATGTGAGCCAAGAATGTCATTAAGAGTTTCATGATATGTATATATATATATATATATGAACTACAGGGGACTTTGAAAAGAAAAACCGTGATGGAAACATCTAAGTTTTTGAAGTTGGAATTAGATCTTTTATCCAGGTGAATAGAATCTTTTTAGATATGCTTAGTACGGGCTTGCACTCATTAAGTACCATATCATGTTTCAAACTTTCAATCACATTAAAATGAATTTTAGTAAATGGTCAGTTGACCATACGTAATCTGTTCAACTGAATGTTGCCCTAATAGCATGGTTTAAAATATCTCTACATATTTTACTTCCATACTTTTACTTGTTTATAGAAAGCCAATACTTGACTATTTAAAATATTTTTTAGTGCAACTTATAAAACCTGATATTGATTTTTTGAAACACGAGTGATAGCTATGTTGGCAGGGGCGAGGCGGAGCATGAGGCGTCAAGGTCCGCCTCTAGAGCCTTCGTGAGGCGAGGCACTGCCACGACGAAGTTTTTTTTTTTTTTTAGATAATTTATAGAGGGTAAAGATTTTAGTGTAGTGACTTCCACCTTGATTGGTGTATGGCTTTGTGGCTCTCTAAGACTATGGTGAGGCTTTTTAAAGTAAAAATAGAGCCTTGGCAGAGCCTCCAACAACATAGAGTGATAGGATATTTTCACAATGTGTAAGCAAAAAGGACGCATTTAGATAAACAGATGGATAGACCAAGAAAGATACGGTCATGAAAGTATATGAGTTGTTTTATTAGATCATAACCTAAGGGAATTTCGAATAAGGTAGTTGATGTGCAATACATACTCATGATAGTGTGGAGTTGTACGTTGCTATTATACTTCAGTGGTTGAAAGTTTAATTTGATTGGGAAAGTTGCTTCAATAGGTTGTGTTACAGAGTGGGTATTGGATCATTTTGTCGTTTGGGGTGGATTTGTCAAATGGTACTTGTGAAATGTCTTACATGAATGCAAGAATAAGGAAGGATGAGGATTAGGAGTGATATTAAATCGGATTTATTAAAAATTGAATTTGATGACTTACTTGATTATGTGGTGGACTAGAAACTTGTCTGAGATCCCTTTTTGAATTTGTGGGTTGGTTGCCATTTGCTAAAGCATTTCTGAGGCATGTCAACCACACGAGATCCGTGCCCATTACTTATTCGAGGAGTGTCTGACAATTGTCGCATGAAACAAAATGGTTGCACAAACGTGATGACCCCACTTAGTGTCCATGCTTCCCAGTTTCTCCTCCTATCTTTGTTTCAAGCTTCTATGACTATAGTAATCACTAAGTTCTTCTACAGGTTTGAACACCAAGAAAGTGGAAAAGTTCAATTACAATGGTATTTCTATTACAATTCAGGGCTTTATTATTATTTATGGTTACATATGTCTATTAATTTTTGGTAGAGTCTGTGTTTCTATCCAGTTGAAACACTTGATTCAAACTCATCGATGCATGTTCATTTATGAGAAGGAAGGAGCAGATCAGAGACTCAGAATCTACAATGTTGAGAACAGTTTGTTCTTATACATAGGTCCCCCATCTTAAGATGTGTTCATTGTGGGCATGATAAAAAGAACCATGACTTAAAATACTATAACAGTGGAGTTTAAAAGGAAAAATCGTGATAGGAAAATGTAAGCTGTTGATTTTGGAATTAGATCTTATATCTTAGGCGAAATATAAGAATTTTTAGATATGCTTAGACCATCCCATTAAATGAAATTTAGTAAATGGTAAGCTGACTGTATGTATCCTGTTCCGCTGAATGTTGTGTTCCTAAGGGCATGGTTTTAAATATTCTGATATATTGGTGATACATTGAAATGTTACTGATCATTTTTTTCTCAGCTTTTTGCTTGTTTATAGAAACCCAATATTCAGGTATAAAGTTTTTTTGTGCAACTAATAAAACCCAATATTGATCTTTTGAAACATGAGTGATAGAATATTCTCACCAAATTAATATTGCAAAGATTGATGAGTTTAGACAAAAAGACAGATAGACCAAGAAAGATACGCTTATGAAAGTGAACAATTTGTTTTATTAGATCATAACCTAAGGGAAAGTTGAGTAAGGAAGTTGATGTGCAAAGTGCAAGAGTGACATACTCATGATCTATGTAACAACGACACAGACATGGGCGGCGGTATCCGACATGGATACGTCAGCAAAAAACCCACAATATGAATAAGTTAGGGACACGCTTGTACTTTTTAGTATTACTTTACATTTTCTTTTTAGTAATAATTTTATTCTAATAACAGAGTATTATTTACATTTTCAGTAATATATTTTGAAAATTAGTCATATTCATTCACTTGTATTTCAATAATTGCTACACATTTACTACTAATTTGCAATAGATGTAATAACATTTGTAAAGAATTGTAATTTTTCAAAGATATGTGAACAAGTTGATGATCGAAGCATGGAGTACGATGGGAGAATCCATCAATGCCGACATGCGTATCCGACACTACGTGTCAATAGAATTTTTTTTTTATTATTATTTTTTAGTAAAATATCCTTGTTACATAGCTCATGATAGTGTGGGGTATACATTGGTTTTATACTTTACTGGTTGAAATTAAATTTGGATACCAATTAAAAGATTGCCTTTTAATGGTCTTTTTACAATCTTTGCAAACGCTGTAGAAACCTATGAGGTTTGAGATTAGCTAGCCTTTTTTTTCCAGCATTGCCTCAGTTTTTTCGCACATCAGCTGGATGATTCAGACTTTGGATCCATGTCCTTCGGTTAAGTGTTGGATATCCCATTTCATCTTATTACCTATCCATGGGAGTGGGGCTGACGCAAAAATATCTATGTTATGTAGATAGTGAGATAAGGATATAACTTGGTAGCGAGGTACTTGTAAACACATTTCTTGAACCTATAAATAAGACTGGAGATTCGTCGTTGCATAAGTAACACAATTGCCATATGATAAGACACACCTTTCAAAGATGAGCGCAGATTACAATCTGGCTTTTGACCGGTACATATTAGCAAAGTTGACTGGTTCTTAATCTTTTCAAGAAACTTTCAGGAGCTAGGAGTTCCAAGAGATATCATGTCTGAACTGTAGTTCCTGAACAAGTCTTGCATCCATTTTATCACTCTTTTTACATTAGCAAATACCCATACTTTTACCAGAGAACTGTTGGGATAGAATGTTGTCATGGGTTTAAGTTGAGTGTGCCTGGGTTGTCATTTCAACATACACAGATTTGTTTTTACTCGCAAATTTGGCAGAAACCATCGGTTTGAGAATATTAATTTCTTTGTTCCAAGTATTCTTTTCATGATAGCATGTTTAAAGACATTTTTGCAGCCTAACTTTCGACTGAACTATCTTTTTTGCTACAGTTTTTGGTGATCCTATCAAGTATCTCTTTGCGGCTCAAACAGTAAAGATGGTAAAGCTGACAATGATTGCCCGGGTTACTGATGGACTTCCATTAGCTGAAGGACTGGATGATGGTCGTGACCAGAAAGATATTGAGTTCTACAAGCATCAGGCAAAAGACTTGTTTAAGAGCCTGTCACGAGGCAGTAATCACCCATCAAGAATGTCCATCGAAACTGGTCCATATCTTTTCCAGTATCCTCTGACAATACTGCCTAATGTAGTTTATGAACTTGTACACATTATTTGTAAATATCATTGTTAAATAGCATTGCAACTAAGTGCTCTGGACAGCAAGGTTTCATAATCTCTCTTGAAAATCTTACGAGCGCATCAGTTACATATGCTTCACAGCTTTGATTTTTTTCTACTGCACCATTACTTTAAGCATTGTAATGACATATGATCCTGATCCACTGCTGTTCAAATTGCTTAACTTGTTATGGTCACTAGACTTGTATAGAAATGATTAACATGCAAACAGTGCCTTCTCTTTCTTTCATGTCCTCCCCCCCTCCCTTTGAATTGGTATTATTCAGATTTCAATGTGTCCTTGACTCAACGCCACAGTTATATCATTGAAGGCCATGTTTGTTACTTAACTATGTGTGATCGCTCCTATCCGAAGAAACTTGCATATCAGTATCTAGAAGACCTCAAAAATGAATTTGAAAGAGTCAACGGGAGTCAAATTGAAACTGCAGCCAGGCCTTATGCCTTCATCAAATTTGGTATGTCTCTTTCTCATTTTTATTTGTTCTCTTACTGTAGCTTGACACCTCCTTATAATTGAGAGGTCTTATTTGTTTCTATATCCCTTTCATGTTGATTGTTCTTCCTTGTTTTGGGGGTTTGCTTGAAGATACTTTCATACAGAAGACAAAGAAATTGTACATGGACACCCATACTCAAAGGAACCTTGCAAAATTAAATGATGAACTTTATGAAGTACATCAGATAATGACTC
The DNA here is from genome assembly GCA_003290165.1 of Berberis thunbergii. NCBI lineage: Eukaryota > Viridiplantae > Streptophyta > Magnoliopsida > Ranunculales > Berberidaceae > Berberis > Berberis thunbergii. The sequence goes on from QNQO01000766.1 coordinate 320,468, forward strand.
GAAATGTGCAAGAAGTTCTTGGTGTTGGTGAAAAACTAGACCGTAAGTGTACTTTAACCTTTTATTTAGATTTGTCTTTATTTTATTTTTAGTCAGCTATGAACGTGTGTTTAAAAAAAGATTGGGAATTGCTGAAATGTTAAAGTGGCTAACAAGCTTTTAGATGTTTTGACTAATACGTATATTCCTATATTGCATGGCTTTTTGTGGCATGTCCGTGCTGGTTTTGAAATGATACAAACTCTTGAGCGAGTGCAAAGCATTAATTCTATTCTTATGTTTGGTCTTCCTTAAATATCACTTGATGATGTGTTCTCACTGAGCTGCATATGCTATATTTCTGAAATGGTTAATATGCACTTATGGCACATTGGTGTTGCAGATGATCTAATAGATTTTAGTAAATTTTTTAAAAAGAATTCATTCCAAAGTGAGGCACAAAAAATTCTCCCATGAAAGAATGTGTTATCTTCCTTAACATGCTACCTCCATGATGATTTATTTTAAGTTCACTGTGATTCATAGTACATGGAGGAATCGGAGAATTTGGGTTTTGCCACTCGAGATGCTCTTAGGTGATATGTTGTTACAATAGTTTTCTAGAGGTGCAGTGCTTGATTCATTTATGTTATACAAGTCTTTCTTCTTTGTTTGCTGTTAAAGTCTTAATTGCTTTCTATTTTCTCTTTAGAGGTCAGCCAAATGTCAAGCCGGTTAACCTCAGAATCTCGCATATATGCTGATAAAGCGAAGGATCTCAACCGACAGGTATGATGACAATACGTATTTTATATTGTTTTTAAAATAAACATTCTGAATATTTCACTGAGTGTGCTGTTATTAATGTTGGGTATATCGAGTTATTTTATCACGGCCTTGTCATTACCATATGTAACTAGATTATGTTTTGCTGAACTGTTGTAATTTATGCTATGAGGTATTTGATACTTTGTTTTCAATAACATTGGTTGCTAGAAAAACAAAAGCATGTTTAGTAGTTTCTTTCTTTCAGTGCAAGAGTGCTACCTTTTCCTTCTTTGCATTTCCGAATGTTTGTATAAAAATAATTCAACACATTGATAGCTGAAACATGCATTACGGTTATGATTGCAGGCTCTCCTTCGGAAGTGCGCCCCTATTGCTATTGTGCTTGGAATCGTCCTCTTCCTAACTTGGGTCAGAAAGAAAATTTACTGATTTTATAATATGTACCATCACAAAGTTCTCAGGTTCTATTAGTAACTGAGACCGCGAAACTGTTTTTCGGGTACTTATGTCCCTCGCTTGCAATAGAACATCTAGATTACTGAAACCAGAATTTGCCAATATTTACTGTAGTATGCCTGGTTGGTAAACGTTTTGAATCCATGTAGTAGTAAGCAAGACAATGTTAAAGCTCAAAAGTATACAAGGTATCCAATTTACTTTTTGTATTTGGTTGGCTTCTTCTCTTTCCTCCAGTTGAAGTTTTGTAAGATTATGAGGGAGTTCATTTGAGCTAAATATCATGAACTGATTTTTTTTTTCACTAATACATGAACTGAAAATTTTGTTCATAGCTCAATGACCAGATGACCTGTGGTGAAGAAACTCTTCTTTTTCATTTGTCACCTCTTATTACGACACACCACTTAAATGTCTATTTTTGCGGTGATATTTGTCAGTGAAACTGAATAGATGCTCATTGGTATCAAAAAAAATAAAACTCAAACATTCATAGATAGATATTGCAAATATACTTGACACATAACTGACTTTAGACCTGAACTAAACACCAGCAAACTCAAATACTAAACACAACCAATTCACTAGACTCCAGGCTTGCTAACACACAACCAGTTCAAGTAAACTCACTAGATTCCAGCCTTTCTTCCAACCTCGAAGCACACATAAGCTTCTACAACTAATTTCGAAATAACATTGAAATTACCAACATTTTTACCTTTCTTACCCAAAGAGAAATCGGATGAAGTGGATGTAACCTCTGGCAATTTAAGCTCTTTGATCCCCCAAATGTCGGCCAAGATAATCTCCACCCGTTTTGCCGTTTTGTTCTATCTTCCTCCCGTCTCAGCTTTTCTCTCTTCTTTCCTTCGAGTAGTGGTATAGCCATTTCACACATATCCAGTAGATTTGTCACGTGAAAATGAAAGTCGTTGCATACCCTCTCAAACTCGAGCTTGTTGAAGCAAACTATCTTTCTAGACCCCCCAGATAGGAGAGTCTCAAACTTGCAGGGATTCTCTGAATCCTTCACGACTGGGAGTAGAATCTTTGTGTCGAACACAATTGCATCATTCACGTGTAGCTTTAAAACAACGAGGTTGTTGAAGAGAGATACACCGATCGCATCATTAGCAACTCTTTCTTTAATAAACATCTCCAACTGTTGAAATTTACTGGCAACATATACACTCTGTTCCCTATTGGAAAATTTTATTTTCAACTTGTCTGCAAAGTTCTGTTCGTTGGTACAGTTTTCCACCGTTGGAACATCCATTGAGTTGTAGAGAGGAAGAGAAAAACTTAGTATGGATGAGAATCAAGAGTGAAGATGAATAAAATTAGAGAATGCAGAGTGAAGATAAAGAAAATTAGAGATGGGACAAATATCATGAGAGTTTTGTAGCCCCAACAGTTCTTTAGCTCATGAAAAATGGATCCGTTTATTGGAAGAGATATCATGAGAGTAATGTGTATAATGTATATTGTTTGAATTCAGTTAAGAATATAAGATGAAGGTTTCCTATTCTTCCTTTTGTTTTCAATAAATATATCATGATCTTTTTAACAGGTTAAGAATTCAAACATAACCAATATGACTTCATTATTCCGAGAAGAAATCAATACAATAGACACCCATCTAACCAAAGACCCCCTACAATCAATTCTAACCACACTAAAATACTTGTATATTCATCAAGGACACAGCGTTTACCATAACTGGCTATTACGAAACACAACAAACAGACCATGTGTTTGCCTTGCCATATGGGGAAGAAACCCAGTTCACCAGAACTTAACAAGTTCAAAATATAGAGCATCTCTCTATTTATTATCATGATCACCAAGGATTAGGTGTAAACATAATAGGCGGAAACCTGAAACACTGAAGATGATCACATCGACCAAACAATTCTGTTGGGATTAACCTGTGAATCTTTCCATCATCCAAGTGGTACACTCCTATATCTGTGTAGGAACGTAAAAAACCAAAATCATATCCTAAATAATCATCTGGATTATCGTCAGTGAAAAAGATGCAGTTCCGTCTCCTGGTATCCTCTGGTGGAAGTCCCAAGTCATAAGAAGATATAGACTTGGAATAATTATGCCCCAAAACTAGAACTTGATCTCCTAAGCTTTCCACCTCAACCCATTTGGACTCGTCCAATTCTAATCTGAACACCAAAAATTTTATAGTCTCCATTCTCAGCTGGTCTCCATACACTTCATCATCAATAGTGAAAAATCCTTTACGAATTCTTAATACCCTCAAAAGTTCTCCATGACATGATTCCACTAAATAAGTACAATTGCTAACACCGTGGTCTTTCCTTTTCAGTTTCAATGGTATCATAAAAACCTTTCTAAGAGAAAAATTATGGTCACTTGCATTTGCACCTTCGCCTTTGATGATGATAAGATTCCCATTGTTGTTTACCACATAAAATTCTCCCTTGTAAGAGATAATGTCAGTTGTGTACTTCTCGTTACGCTCAAACTTTAATTCTACTTCCTCCTCTTTATCTCCATCCCTTTCTTCTGGTAGTTCATCAAACCCTAGCATTGGCCATAGTGGACCGCCTTCTTCTTTCAAAGTGACGGGACAAAATTGGTGCCACTCATTACCATAGTTACAAGAAGTCAGTAATATTTTATGATTGCTCGCTATTGCTGCTGCCATAAGAGGAGGATTCACAACTCGACTGTTATTGTCACCAGATAAGGTGATACCAGTACTTAGTGGAACAGTTGACAAAACGACTTTATGTAGAAAGTAGGGGCGTCTCTTGACAAAGTACGGATCAAAAATATTTTTTACTTGATGGGTCGGAAGTCTAATGCGTTTCATGGTAATTGGATTGTAGATGAAGTTTCCTCTGGTCTTATGAGCCATGATCAACCATCCTTCGTGAGAACCACAACATGCACTTCGCCTAACAACCTTTGGTAATCTCAAATTGTAAACTTTCTTCTCTAAGGGACTATAAAAGGCGCGCTTTTTGTCACCAGGTCTGTTGGGGAGCATCAACCATGGCTTCTGATAGACTCGCTCCTTTGCAAAGCTCCTAAAAGAACTACATGTGCCACTGAATCCTAGATAATCGTCAAAGCATGTTAATGCATCTCTGAACATCTTCATGATCAACTCCTGTATATCATCAGGTAGATCTTCCATGGCTTCTGATAGGCTCGCTCCTTTGCAAAGCTCCTAAAAGAACTGCATGTGCCACTGAATCCTAGATAATCATCGAAGCATGTTAATGCATCTCTGAACATCTTCATGATCAACTTCTATATATCATTGGTTGTTGTTAGACCAAGTTGTTAGGAGTTATTGTTTGATTAGAATTAGGTTTGAATTCAATTAGAAATATTATTTTTGCTTTCAGTTATAAATATATATGATATAATAGAGTTTAGACAAATAATACAAGTTTTTATTTTAGTTTATTGGTGGTTGATCCCCAATCAAAGGATCTAAGTGGTTTGATCTCCAATCAAAAAGGTCAAGATCGCTATTTATTTTATTAGTTATGGTTTCTTAACCGACGCTAAGTTTTACAAAGAAAATTTGGTAGCTACGGTTTTTGCCGACCCTAATAATTTTTTTTAAAAACTTAGCTACGGCACATAAGCCATCGCTAATGTTTACAAATATTTTTTTATGAGCCTATGGGAGAATCGTTGACACTGATTCAATTGGTGATACGAATTTATACCAGCCTAGTTATAAAACCTGGTTACCTAACCTAATTGATAGATGTTCATTAATATCAACAAAAAAAAAAAAATTAACTCAACAATTACAGATAGATGTTACACATATCCTTGATATTTCTATCACTGACTTGAACTAAACACATAAACTTCTATCATAGACTTAAACTAAACATAGGCACACTCAAATGCTTAACAACCAATTTAAGTGAACTTCACTAAAACTCCAACCTTTCTTCCAATCTCGAAGTACATCAAAGCTTCTACAACTAATTTAGAAATAATATTAAAGTTACCAACATTTTTACCCTTCTTATCGAAAGAGAAAGGGGATGAAGTCAATGTAACATCTGGCAATTTAAGTTTTTTAATCTTCCAAATGTCCAATATAATCTCCACTTGTTTTGTTTATCTTTCTCCAGTTTCAGTTTTTCTCTCTTCTTTCCTTCGATTATCAGCATAGTCGTTTCACACATATCTACTTGATTTATTACGTGAAATGAAAATCGCTTTGTTTGTCTGTCTTCCTCCAGTCTCAATTTTTCTCTATTTTTTCCTTCTAGTAGTATTATAGTCGTTTCATACAAAACCAATAGATTTATTATTTGAAAATAAAAAACATTGCATATTGTGATACCCCTTTGTGGGCAAACCTAAGGAAGAGGGTGTGGGAGAAGCCTAAGAATCCATGAATCCTAAGAGGGTTGGCAAACTATAAGAGAGTGATCATAGTCCTACATCGCCTAGGTGCGGGATGATGATGTGCTATATATGTACGAGTTTGGATCTAAAAAGTACATGTTTTAAAGTCGTATGGGCCTTTTGCCCAAAGCGGACAATATAGACAAAATGGTATCAGAGCCTGATCCAGCTGTTTGTTGATCAAGTCGTGACAATGGTATCAGAGTCTAATCTAGATGTTTGTGGATCGAGTCGTGACAAAATGGTATCAAAGTCTGATCCAGCCGAAAGTTTGCCAACCCAAGCCTGATTAAGCAAACTATCTTTGTAAACCACTAAGTCTCTACTTAGAATATAATACTCTGAATCTTTCACTATTTAGAGGATAATCTTATTTTCTCGATTTAGAATATAGTACTCTGAATCATTCACTCCTTAGAGGATAATCTTATTATTGTACACAAGTGCATCATTCCCTTTTAGCTTTAAAATAACGGGAATGCACCGATCCAAGTCATGTGATTTTTAAATATGTTATATTTTAAACTTATTGAAATATCTTTCAAAATCTGAAATATTTTTTTTTCTCAGGGGAATTCCCTTAGAAAAATAAATATTTTAATTTCCTTGTATTTTTACACGCTATAATGTTATTTTAGTATCGAAACTTTGTTATTTTAGTAATTCTTATGTAATATGTAGTCTATATGACACTATGAAACATGTGAGACTTTATTTAGTATTTAAGATTTTAAAATGCATAACTTATATTGTTTAATTTAAAATTACAACAAAAATTTTACATTGTTTCTACACAAAATGAATTATTTCTTAAAATCAAAGAACCAAAATTAATTTGAAAAACTAAACCACAATCCTTACAATAATCACGACATTAGTAATTCTTTCTTTAATAAACAATGCTAGCTATTGAAAGTTACCGGCAACATACACACTGTTTATTTCAACTTATTTGCAAAGTTCTTGGTGTCGATCTATCTTTCCATTGATGAAACTTCGGTTGGAACGCCCATTGAGTTGCAAAAGAGAGATGAATAGAAACGCTAAGTATGGACGAAAATGAAGAGTTAAGATTAAGAAATATGTAGATGTGATAAATGGAGCAAATATCAAAGTTTTTTTATGTGGTGAAAATCGTGAGATTTTTATAGCTTGAGAATTTATTTATTATGCACATGAGAATGAATCTGTTTCTTGCAACTAATTAATAGGGGTATCATGAGATCAAGGATTGTGATTTTTCATTTCGAGTTAATTTCGGTCATCTGATTTTAAGAATTATTTCGTGTAGAAAAAAAGTAAAAGTTAACGTTTCACATGAATCGTAGTGTCATACAAACTACATGTTATATAATAATCAATTACATAACAAACTTTTGATACTAAAATAACATCATAGCAGGTTAAAATATACGAATATTAAAACATTCGTTTTTTCTTAGGAGAAATCCTCTAAGAAAAGAAATATATTTCAAATTTTAAAAATATATTTTCATAACTCCAAATAAATAATATTTCATTAAATTTCGATATATTTCGAGAAATCGTATTCCTTCCATTAGAGTAATGTGTATAGTGTCTTAAATTACTAATATTTTCAGGTAAGAATTAATATAAGATGAAACCTCGTATGGATTTAAGATTTTATACCAACAAATTTTTTTATTGAGTTTTTTTTTTCACTGGAAAAAAACACAAATTCAATTTTGATATAATTTATTTAAGATTCTATAGCAATTTGATCGATCTTATGGCCAATATATATATAAATTTTGATAGCTCAAGCAGAAGCATAAACAAAACTTGACAAACAAAGTTACACAACTTAAATAAACTCTCAATCCTAAATAACTAAACTATTACCAAGTTATTTTTCATGCCTATTTAAACTAAATAAAACAAAAATCTAACTATCCCTTAACTTACTTGTAATGCCCTAAATTCCTTATATATAGTACACTAGAGACAATTATTAGGTAATTGCGTTAGATGATTAGAGATTGTTCATTTTATCGATATACGTTTAAATAAAATAAAATCTCTGTAATTCGTACTTAGTTTCTTTAAAAATCTTAATCATCAGTATTATAAACCTCACTGAATAGATCAAACTCTGTATTAAAGTTAAACTGAATGGAACAAGTCTTAATTATGCACCTTGTTCTTTACTAACATATGTGAATGGAATGTTATACTAGATGACTGATCTTACTGTAGGAATGATAATTATGTCATCTGATATGGGAGAAAAGCGATTCGTTCAACTAATTGCTCCTGGTAAGTTGAATGTAAGTATGCTAATTAAAACACATAGTGCCACCACAAGGATAACTAAATGGAGTATGTACAGTGGACTACATGTAAGACAATGAAGATGGATTAACAATTGAATTTCAAGCAATGATTGTGACTACGTTTTTCACGTTAATTTTGGTCTATGATTTTAAGAAATATTTTGATATATAAACAAATAACGTCAAAATTTCGAAGATATATGAATTATATATAATGAATTTTGAGGGTATATGAAATATATGTGGAAAAATAAGATGCAATTAAATAAATCTATTAAACACATACCACGAAGCTTAAATAAACATAAAAACAATATATAATTAGAAAATTAGTGAGTGGCTTTAAAAATCAATACATAGGTAGAAGAAATGATAATTAGAAAATTAGTGGTGGTTTTTAAAATCAATAAATAATTAGAAGAAATGATAATTAGAAAAAAAAATGAATCTCGAAATTTATGAAAAAAATCCGATTTTTTTGGAAAAACCTCGAAAAATGTATTTTGGTAACTGGTTTATGTTTTTTTTTTACGACAAAATCTCAATTTTTTTTTTGAAAAAACGTAGTTATTTCTTTCGCCATTTTTCTTTTCGTAACTTCATTTAAAAAACATTTTTGACAAAATTTTACGAAATCACGAGAACCACGAATGGATAAGGAAATACAAAGTCAATTGGCGAGGAATTGAAGATTAATTTTGATATTTATGACAGTTGTTCTAATGACAAAATCTTATTGCTATGCCAGGAAGATAAGGAACACTCGTTGATTTCTTATGATGTTGAACAACAAACGCTTGAAACTGTGATTTACAGAGATTACCCTATGTAGCAATTCCTTAGGTGTACAGTTTGTGCTGGTAGGATGTTTCTTTTATCTGTAATCAAATTTTCAGAATGATAGCAACCAGCTCATGTATTTTCTCAAGCAATGGAGGCAATACAATAGTTTTCATGTGAAACCCTTGTGTGGGCGGACCTGAGGGAGAGCGTGAGGGTGATGGCTATTGTGCTTGGAATCGTCCTCTTCCTAACTTGGGTTAGAAAGAAAATTTACTGATTTTGTAATCTGTACCATCACAAAGTTTTCAGGTCCTATTATTAACTTAGACCGCGACACTGTTTTTCGGGTACTTTGGTCCCTCGCTCGCAATAGAACATCTGGATTACTGAATCCAGAGTTTGTTAATATTCACTCTAGTATGTTGGTTGGTAAACGATTTGAAACCATGTAGTCGTAAGAAAGACAATATTAAAGCTCAAAAGTATACAAGGTATCCAATTTACTTTTTGGATTTGAAGGCATATTCTCTTTCATGCACTTGAAGTTTTGCAAGATTATAAGGGAGTTCATTTGAGCTAAATTCATGAACTGATTTTTTTTTCTTTCACTAATACATGAACTGAAAATTGTGTTCATAGCTCAATGAACTGTGGTAAAAAAAAACTATTCCTTTTCATTTATCATCTCTCTAATTGTCCCAAAATTGTCAGTTTACCATCTCATGTTCTTTATGAGTTAGCTTGTTTAGGATTATTTGTTTGCTTTCCAAGTCTAAAATAGCGTCTGTAATTAATTTTAGCAGTGGAGCAAAATAGATGTTCAAAAAGGCCAAAAAACCAGGCTTTGCAATCAAATTTTGCAACCAAGCTGAGGTGCACATCCACATCACCAACTGAATCGGTGGGCTTGATTATCACATGAGGTTCTTTTTAATCAAATAATAATAATCTTCTGTGATTAGCAACTCGCTAAACAAAAAAAATAAATAAAATAATAAAATAATAATAATAATAATAATAATCCTCTGTGATTAGCAACTCGCTAAATAACCTAACAGAGACAAGAGACTGCGATTTTAGGTCATCCACCCGCATTGATTGATTTTGGAGGTGGGGAGAGACACACTCAGGCACATCTTCTTTTTATTCCTAAGCTTACATTTGTAGAGGAATTATAAACCATTAAGGTAAGGCAACAACTATTTTGCAACACAACTTCCTCTTACCGTACCATCACTTAATTTTTTTTTTCACTCCCATACCACCCTCTTTCTGTACCACACCGCCACCTAAGACCACCTTTCTTCCACACCACCAAATTCAAACCTGCAATAACTCTTTTCCTTCGAAATTCATTTTCTTCCCCATCTTCTTCCCTTCTACTCGATCGAGTCTCCTACTCCCATAACCGTCACTCTCTCCCTATTCTTTTAACAATTTCCTCCTAATTTGAAATCATCTTCTTCCCCATTCGTAGTTGTTCTCATTGAAACAAAATGAAAGGTATTGTCTCTATAAACAAGATGTTGTCACATGTAAACAGGGTGTTGTCACTGACATTGAGCAAATTTATATCTCCAATTTAGACCAATTCTCAAGCTCATCACAATGAAAATTGTACTACTTATCAAGGATTTTGGTTTCGCGAAATTATACTAAATTTCACCAAATTTTCATTTTTTTGAAATTACGAAAAGAAATTTTTTGAGATGTTTTCATAAATTTTGAGGATTTTTCGTAAATTTCCGGGTTTTTTTTTCGTAAATTTCATTTTTTTCGTAAAAAATACAAAAACCAGCTACTTAAAATTACATTTTTTTTGAATTATTTTAAATTCTTTATTGATTTTTTTAAACCACCCCTTAATTTCCTAATTAACATTTCTTCTTATATATTGATTTTTGAAACTAAACCATGATTTTCTAATTATAGGTATTTTGGTTTCATTTAATGTGTTACTTTCATCTTATTTTTCATATATTTAATATACACTCGCAATTCATTATATATATTTCATTTTTCTTCAAAATTTTTACATTTTTTTCTTTAGAAATATTTCTTAAAATCAGGAGATTGAAATTATCTCAAAAAATGAAATCACAATCCTTGCTACTTAGTCATTTAACCAACACAAATTGAATGAGTTAAAAATGCTTTAATTTGAGCAAGTTATAATCATTTTACTACAATCACTTAAATCATTCCAGCAAAGAAAAATATGTTATTGTCCTTAACTATCGGCCAATTTATACCCACAATTGAGACCGATTTTCATGATTATCAAAACAAAAATATTATAGTACTCTGAGTTATCTTACAAAAAAAATTGAATCAGTTAAAAATGTTGTGAATTGAGGAAGTTATGATCATTTTACTAAAATCATTCAAATTTGTTCAACAAAAACTTAGTTGCAAAAGATCATGCGAATGTAAGTCTCCAACTCGCATGATTCGCTGTGAGGGCGAGTTTTCCACTCGCAGGTGCTTCCACGAGGGTCACATTTTTTTTGCCCTCGTAGCGGCTTCTTTGAATGGGGAACTCAACCTCCCACAAGCCATCGCGAAGGCAAGAAAAAAAAACAAAAAGTGCGAGGGAAGGAGAATAAGGATAGGGAAAAGGGCAACGACTTGTGCGAGAAGAAGAGAGGGAAGCTGATAGAGAGTGGGAGAAGAGGATATAGTGGGACAACTAGGAGAGGGGGAAGGAAAAAAATAAGATAGAGGGGGAAAGAGAAGAAGGAGATGGAGAATGGGTGTCGGTGGTTGTGGCTCCATTTCCTCTATTTCTTGCCGTCGCCTGTTATCTCTCACCGTCCCTCGCAATCGATTGCCCCCTTCCTTGTTAGTCCCTTCCATGTTGTTGTTGTTGTTCTTGATAATAGAGGGTGGGAGATGAAGAAGATGGATAGTGGTTTGGGTGAGAGGAAATTATGGTACGAAATAGTTATTGCCTTCTAATAAACAACATTGCGTATGATGACATAAAATCGCATCTCTCGCTTCTCGTTCGATTCCATAATGCGTTGTTGGGTCTTCTAATCACAAATTATTTATTCTTTTTTCCTTTTCCTTTTTTTTGGGTAAATAAACCCCACATGAGAATCGTTACCATTGATTCAATCAGTGATATGAATTTATACCTCAACCTAGTTGCAAAACTTGGTTACCTAGCCTAATTGATAGATGTTCATTAATATCAAAAAAATAATAATTAAAAAAATTAAAATCAACAATTACAAATATCCTTAATATTTTTATCATTTACTTGAACTAAACACACATAGACTTAGCACACTAAAATGCTAAACAACCAATTTAAGTGAACTTCACTAAGACTCCAACCTTTCTTCCAACCTCGAAGCACATCAAAGCTTCTACAACTAATTTAGAAATAATATTAAAGTTACCAACATTTTTACCCTTCTTACCGAAAGAGAAAGTGGATGAAGTCGATGTAATATTTGGCAATTTAAACTTTTTAATCCTCCAAATGTCCAATATAATCTCCACCCGTTTTGTTTATCTTCCTCCAGTTTCAGTTTTTCTCTTTTTTTTCCTTCGATTAGTAGCATAGTCGTTTCACACAGATCCAATTGATTTATTACACAAAAATAGAAATCGTTTTGTTTGTCTTCCTCTTGTCTCAATTTTTATCTCTTATTTCCTTTTAGTAGTAGTATAGTCATTTCACACAAATCCAATAGATTTATTATGTGAAAATGAAAATCATTGTATATTGTGATACCCTTGTGTGGGAGGGTGATGGAGAAGCCCAAGAACCCATTGATCCTAAGAGGGTTAACAAATTACAAAAGGGTGATCATAGTCCCACATCGTCTAGGTGCGGGATGGTGATGTGCTATATATGTACGAGTTTGGATCTACAAAGTACTACACATTTTAAAGTCGTGCGGGCCTTGTTCCCAAAGCGAAGTACTTTATGGATCGGGTCGTGACAAAATGGTATCAGAGCTTGATTCAGCCAAAAATTTGCTAACGAGGACGTTGGGCCCAAAGGAGGTGGATCGTGATACCCTTATATGGGCGGACCTAAGGGGAGGGTGAAGAGCCCATGGCTGAAGTTTGTCAACGAGGACGTTGGACCCAAAGGAGGTGGACTGTGATACCCTTATGTGGGCAGACCTAAGGAGGGGGCGAGGGAGAAGCTTAAGAGCCCATGATTCCCAAGAGGGTTAGCAGGATGGTGACGTCGGCTCAGAAAAAGGGTAGGTAGGGTTCCCTTTTGTTTGATTCATGTGATGACGGCAAAAATTCGCCGACCTATGTCTAATAGCAGCAGGGGTGAATACGTTGTTCATGCCCCCTGAATGCCATTTTGCTATAGATTTATGTCGGGGATTAAAGGTGTTAGGGGAGTACCGGTGTCAATTCAGCAATTCAATAGTGTGTTGAATCTATGACGAAACGCAAAACAAAAGTCATGCTACTTTGCCTGGGAAAGATAGAAGACCACTTTAGCACCTGTGATGACCAGACACAATAGGATAGGTGGGTGGATCTGTATGTTATGTGCTAGTTGGGGGACTTACTTTCTAGCAGATTTTTCCCCGAAAGGCTGGAGAACGCGCTGGGATTAACAACTATTGAGAAACGGAGAAAGCAATCAGCGGCATTCGAATAAATTAAAGTACTAAATTACAAAGTAGTAAATTAAAGCTCGATAAAGCAAACTATCGTCTCAAACTTGTAAAGATTCTCTGAATCTTCCAATACTTAGAGGAGAATCTTATTGTCGAACACAAGTGCATCATTCCCTTTTAGCTTTAAACAACAAGGTTGTTGAAAAAATGCACCGATCCAAGTCATGTGATTTTTAAAATATGTCCTATTTTAAAGTTATCGAAATATCTTTCGAAATCTGAAATATTTTTTTCCCAGGGGAATTCCCTTAGAAAAATAAATATTTTAATTTCCTTATATTTTAACATGCATGCTATAATGTTATTTTAGTATCGAAACTTTGTTATATAGTGATTCTTATGTAATATGTAGTTTATATGACACTATGAGACATGTGGGACTTTATTTAGTATTTAAGATTTTAAAATGCATAACTTATATTGTTAAATTTAAACTACAACAAAAATTTTGCATTGTTTCTACACAAAACGAATTATTTCTTAAAATCAGAGAACCAAAATTAAGTCGAAAAACGAAATCACAATCCTTACACTAATCATGACATTAGTAATTCTTTCTTTAATAAACAATGTTAGTTGTTAAATTTTACCGGCAACATACACACTTTGTTCACTTTCAACTTGTTTGCAAAGTTCTTGGTGCCAGTATAGCTTTCCATTCATGGAACTTCGGTTACAACTTTCATTGAGTTACAAAAGAGAGATGAATAAAAACATTTTAAGTATGGATAAAAATGAAGAGTGAAGATTAAGAAATATATAGATGGGATACATGGAGCAGACATCATAAGTTTTTTTTACGTTGTGAAAAGTGGTGGGATTTTTGTAGCTTGAGAAGTTATTTATTATGCACATGAGAATGAATCTGTTTCTTGCAACTAATTAATAGAGGTATCATGAGAGCAAGGATTGTGATTTCGTATTTTGAGTTAATTTCGGTCACCTGATTTTAAGAATTATTTCGTTTTGTGTAGAAAAAAAGTAAAAGTTAACGTTTCACACAACTCGTAGTGTTATACAAACTATATATTATATAAAAATCAATCACATAACAAACTTTTGATACTAAAATAACATTATAGCCGGTTAAAATATACAAAGATTAAAACATTTGTTTTTTCTCAAGGGAATTCTTTTGAGAAAAGAAATATATTTAAAATTTAAAAAAGATATTTTGATAACTCTAAAATAAAAAAAATATTTGATGAAATTTCAATATATTTTGAGAAATCGCATTCCTTGCATGAGAGTAATGTGTATAGTGTCTAAAATCACTAATATTTTATGGTAAGAATTAATATAAGATGAAACCTCTTGTAGATTTAACCCACACTTGCTCATAACAACCATAACTTTTTGTTTATTGAGTTGTTTCTTTCATATTTCACTAGAAAAAAAAAACACCAATTCAATTTTGATATAATTTATTTCAGATCCTATAGCTATTTGATCGATCTCAGGGCCTATATATATATATATATATATACATTTGGATAGCTCAAGCGGAAGCTTACAAATCAAAGCATAAATGAAACTTGACAAACAAAGTTACACAACTTGAATAAATTCTCAATCCTAAAAAACTAAACTATTACCAAGTTATTTTTCATGCCTATTTAAACAAAATAAAACAAAAGTCTAACTAAGCCCTAAACTTACTTGTAATGCCCTAAATTTCTTATTTATAGTACACTAGAGACAAGTATTTAGTAATTGCGTTAGATGACTGGACATGGTTTCATTTTATCGAGATATGTTTAAATAAAAAAATATGTATTTGTGATTCGTACTTGGTTTCTTTGACAATCTTAACCGTCGGTATTATGGACCTCACTTAATAGATCAAACTCTGTATAAAAGTTACACTGGACAGATTAAGTCTTGATTATGCACCTTGTTCTTTACCAACATATGTAAATGGAATGTTATACTGGATGGCTGATCTTAGTGTAGGATTGATAATTATGTCATCTAATGTGGGGGAAGAGCGATTCGTTCAACTAATTGCTCCTGCTAGGTTGAATGTAAGTATGCTAATTAAAACACATAGTGCCACCACAAGGAGAACTAAATGGAGTCTGTACGGTGGACTACATGTAAGACGATGAAGATGGATTCACAATTGAATTTCAAGCAATGATTGTGACTACGTTTTTCACGTTAATTTTGGTCTATGATTTTAAGAAATATTTTGATGTATAAAGAAATAACGTCAAAATTTCGAGGATATATGAATTATATATAATGAATTTTGAGGGTATATGAAATATATGTGAAAAAATAAGATGCAATTAAATAAATCTATTAAACATATTAAATGAAACTTAAATACCATGAAATCAATATATAATTAGAAAATTAGGGAGTGGTTTCAAAAGTGAATATAGAAGTAGAAGAAATGATAATTAGAAAATCAGTGGTGGTTTAAAAAATCAATAAATAATTAGAAAAAAAATCTCGAAATTTATGAAAAAATCCGATTTTTTTGGGAAAACCTCGAAAAATGTATTTTGTTAACTGGTTTATGTATTTTTTACGAAAAAATCTCAAAATTGTTTTTTTTGAAAAAATGTACTTATTTCTTTCGCCATTTTTCTTTTTGCAATTGCATTTAAACAACATTTTCGACAAAATTTCACGAAATCATGAGAACCACGAATGGAAAAGGAAATACAAGGTCAATTGGCGAGGAATTGAAGGTTAATTTGGATCAACATTAATGGCAGTTGTTATAATGACAAAATCTTATTGATACCAGTAAGACAAGGAACACTCTCGTTGATTTCTTATTTCTTATGATGTTGAATCACAAACGCTTGAAACTGTGGTTTACAGAGATTACCCATGGAGCAATTCGTTATGTTTACAGAGATTACCCATGGAGCAATTCGTTATGTGTACAGTTTGTGCTGGTAGGATGATTGAAACTGTGGTTTACAGAGATTAACATTTCAGAATGATAGCAACCAGCTCATATAATTCTCAAGCAATGGAGGCCATATGGAACCTCTAGCAGAACATACAACAGTTTTCATGTGTCACTTACTTAGGGTTGCATGTTTTTTCCCTCTTGGTCTGATTTTGAGTTCAGACTGAGGCACCATTAGCCAACCCGACGGGTCAAATAGGGGCCTCGTCCTTCAGCCCCACAACCAAAAACAAGGCCTAAAACACTTGCATAACAAGGACAATTCTTTCAAGTTCACACTCACTATTGCATTTGAAAGATGGATATGACAACAAGCATTTGCTTTCAATATAGATTGTATGACAATAAGCTTTCAATTCGAGATGAAAATGGAGAACAAAATGCTTCTTCCATAGAGCTTAAAAGTATCAAACAAATTCAGCCATCATCCTGTTGAAATACATCATGCGCCTAACATAGGAGTAATGAATTTACATCAATCCTCGTGAGTTATCGTCCATTTAATTACTCATCTTGTTACACTAAAGGAATCGTTTGATCAGAGAGAGCAAATTACAAAATGCCGCAAGTGAATGACTAAACCCAAGAATTAAAAATGATATATGAAACCAAATTAATGAATTATCAGAAGGATGATGAGCCTTGAAGCATCAGGCATAGTCGGGCATCACTTTTTTAAGAAATGCGATCGGTTGTGATACTTCAGGGGTAATCTCGGTGAAAGGGACATAATTTTCCTCCTCACTATAAACATGGCATACTGTCATTATTGTCTTCATCAAACGCCAATTCCACGATGCCTCATTCAGATACTGATGTCAGGGTAGAATAGCAAGTATTAGAACAAAAATTAGTTAGACAAACTCCATATAGTGAGAAGACTTTCGGAGAGTTATGTAAACGTAGAGAAAAAATATATTTACCTTGCCCCAATTTTCTTGTAGAGATTTATGCGCAGCCCGTAGGTTGTAGCTTGGTATCCTTGGAGATATATGATGGGGTATGTGCACATTGATATCGTGACAGAGGATTTCTACCCTGCATTTACAAAGTTTTGATAATTGTAGCCATTCAATGAATAAAGTGTACTCTTCCTAGAAACTATTAACAAGAAGGAGAAATTTAATCAGGCCAGAAGAATACCAACTAGGATAATCACAATGAACTGTCCCATTAAGCTGGGCCTGGGCGGCATTCCACTCCTCAGAATCTTTGAATGGTATGTGAGGAGCAGTGTGATGAACCATCGTAAAGGTACTCATCTAGCATTCACAGGTAAAATAAGATTACTAAGCTTACAAACAAAATCGGTAATTAAAGGAGAGATCGGGAGGCAGCAGTACCCAGAAATGATACCCCAACCATGGCATTAACCAGAACTTGATCCACCCCATGACCCCCGTACTATAAATAATCAACGGCCACCCGATTGCCATAAATGCTAATACACTAGCTAAGCTTATCTTCACCCTTTTGACTTCATTTGGTCTAAACGCTTTCACATCGAAGTGCACGAGTAACCTATTAGAATATTGCTCAATAATGTTGAGATGCACATATATCAAAGTCCAATACTCAATATTAAAAAAAAATTATAAATCAGGAATTGAAAATATTGGAAGGCCAAAAGACCCAAAAATTTTATGTGATTCATGGGCAACTTACCAGTGGAAAATAGACATCCAAGGCCGGAATGGACCATATCCAAATACAATTGCCTTGCGCAACAATGGTGATGAATTAATATCTTCCTTGGCAATAGGTTGCCATGCTGTATCTTCTACCAACCTGCATAGAAAGTAGTGGAAGAAATGAGAAAATTTTGAGGTATGAAGATGAAAAAAGATAAGTTAGTCACAACATGAGGACACTACAAAGATAAAGCGTGTATCATTATCTTTATCTCATAGATTTTGAATCTTGGCAAAAAAACTAGCAAGAAAATCTATTTCCACCAAAGAAGTACAAGAACCATGACATAGTTCCCGGACAAATAAACTGAAATATGTGGCTAATTTTGCACCCGAAATGATAAAGAAATTTTATTAAAACGTGCTTGCTTCTAACAACAAAATATAGCATACAAATAAATGGATTAAGTATCAAGCACAATAACTAAGCATTCCATAAAATTACATCACATCTAGAGATTTCATGAGAACATAATGCAATATAATCCCATTAAAAATGAATAAAATAAGGATATGGAGTACTAACATGTTTGTTTTGGCGTGGTGTCTATCGTGCTTAAAGCGCCAAGGTTCATAAGGGTATATCAAGGGCAAAAAGGCCAGAGTTCCAACAATGTCTTCCACCAATTTGTTCTTCGCAAATGATTTGTGAGCACAATCATGACCTATTACAAAAAACTAGGAAAAGGAAAGAAGAAAATGGAACACAAGAAGTCAGTGTCCATAAAAATTTCACCAATAAACCATACACACACTCATACACATATACATTACTGAACGAAAAGAATATTAAACTAACCCCTGTCACAGCAGTCCCAGTCCACGCCCAGGCTAAAGGAAGTAGATACCACGGTGCTTTTGCGATCATGAAAATCCCCAAAGCATAAGAAGTAACAGATATCAAAACTGTCTTCCACGCTTTCATATCATCAATCACAAAGACCTTACAAATATTTCGAGTAATTGTCAGATATTGAAATAAATATTTGCACAAATGAGACTGATCTGAATAACACCTAGATGGAGGCAGAGTGGTTGATAGGCCACTACTGAGTGATTAAAGTTGACCTATGATATATCCAATGCATGACTAGAAGTCATTGATATCATAGTGAAACTCATCT
This sequence comes from Berberis thunbergii, assembly GCA_003290165.1. Lineage (NCBI taxonomy): Eukaryota > Viridiplantae > Streptophyta > Magnoliopsida > Ranunculales > Berberidaceae > Berberis > Berberis thunbergii. The sequence continues at coordinate 339,596 of QNQO01000766.1, forward strand.
AGTAACGGCTCAACCAATATCCTAGAATCTGGAGCTACACTTGTACAGGCACGTGTATGGAAGCAATAGAATAGGAAGATTAGTATATGAGCATTATGGCCTAATGGTACAATGTGATGAAATATACCTTCTTGGGAAGAGTTTCAGTGATGTCCTTCATTGTAACATTTGCTGGAAGTGGTTCTCCAATTTGCATAAAGCCATATCTTTCAGCTAATAGCTTTCTATACTCTGCACTTTCCAGGGAAGACTGTGGTGATGGGGCTGGAGCTGGGATTGCCACAGCATGTATAGTTTTAGTTTCTTTCTTATGACATAAACGACGAAGTTTTTTGCTTCCATGTGGAAAGCCACCCAACTTTAGACAGCATATGCCTGTGTAAAAGTAGAAATGTTATGAGAAAAACGCATGGTTATAATTACTAAAAAAAATGAATGCCATTTGAAGATCTTAGAAAAACTAAATTTGCAATCTTAAAAGTTCATTCAAAATGTGAATGAATCATATGAAAATCATCACGGAGTATAGAACCGTGTAATGAACGTGGAAACAAAACAGATGATATTCTCAATTCAAAAAGGAGCTTATCACATTCACCACTCCCAAATGGAGCCTAAATGATAGATACACTTTTTCTAATAAATTGGTCGAACAAAACAGATGACAATTAAGAAATCCTTCGCTCCTAATGAGTTATGTAGAGTAAATAACATCGGAAAGTGGCCTACTTAGGCATGGAAGAAGCCACATTAACATTATACAGCACAAAACTAGCAACAAAATCACAAAATTGATCCCACAGTAAATATTGAGCATAGAGATGTGTAATGAATGTGGAAATAAATAACTATTATCAATCGAAAATGGAGCTTAGGCATTAAAACACTCCCATGATGAAGCTTAAATGATATATATACTTTTGTATGTGAGTAAATTAATTGGTTGAACAGAGAATTAAGAAACCCTTCGCTCCTACTTGATTGTGTCGAGTAGAATAAATAACGTCCAAAAGTGGCATATCCAGGCCTATACCAATCCACATTAACATTATACTGCACAAAATTGATAATAAAACTAGAAAGTTATTCCCTCTATGAAATACTGTAATCACCAATGAAGATTTTAAATAGAATACACCCGCAACTCATCCATGACTCAGTGACAATGTTAAGAATCACTTAAATAACTGATATATATATATATACACACAATTAAACCTTCCAGTTCAACTTGTTGAATACCATATCACAGTTCACGGGATTTGGCGAATTGTTAAATTCTTGATGGTGATATATTTAAAAAAAAAAAAAAAAAAATCTTGGAAAGATGTATTCTTCTTTATTTCTTAGAATTCAACAACCAGTTACCTCAAAGAAACAAACTTTCAATCCCTCTTCCTAAGGGGTTGCTATTTGAACCTCAATAATGCCAATGAACCCAACAAGCAAACAATATAAAGAAGCCATCTTTTGAATAAAAACCAAAACTAAAACAAAGAATACGAGACTTACCAGAAGAATTCAGAGGGGAAAATTTGCTACTATAAACAGGTCTTTGATGGGGTACCTGAAAAATCAAAGAAAATTAGCTTCAATGATTCTAATTGCAATAAACAAACAAACAGGACCCAAAAAGAAAGAGAATGGGTATTACCTTGAAAAGGAAACTTGAATCTGCAAGACTGCAAGCCATGGTTGGGCAACAATGCAGATTGGGGTTGTGTGAAATCAGGTTCAGAAGGACCCCTTTCACCCTCTCTTGTGAGAGGAGAAGAGAAGGGAATAAGAGATAGAGAAGAAGTGAAGGTGCTGTGTCAAAGAGGGACTGAGATTTTTGTGTCCACGTTGTTGTTTGTACACAAGAAGTTGGGGTTGGATATCACTTGTGACCCATAACACTTCAAAACCTAGGCTTTGGGCCTTTGGCTAGTGGTGTGGTGGTGATTTGCAACTTGGAAGTGCAACTTGGATGGATTAGGGTCAGTCCCTTCTCATGTAAACCCATAATTGAAATTTTTCGTGGGGATTTTTCTTATATTTTGAGTTGCTTAAATAGGTTATTTTTATTTGGCCGGCCTTGAGTGGTGTTGGCCCATCATCAATTCAGGATAATTTGAGAAGTGGATGACGAAGATAATTCTATTATGGTTATTATAATCATTTTTACCCCAATTGCACTTTAGCATGTTAAATTTATACAAATTCAATTTTTGAATGAATAAAAAGGGTATAAAATTTATATTTTAATATGGAAATAGAATTAAAGATATGGGTGAAGATATATTATTGGGCTCATTTGTTCATAACGGATTTCATATCTTTTAGAATATTGGAAACAAGTGAACAACGAAGAAATCCCTTGAAAACATTCAATCATCACCACTTCTCCTCATTTTTTCACGAATTTCATGTAAAATCCATGAAAACTACATTGGTGTAAAATTTTCCAAACCATCCATGTTTAAAACTTAGAAATTTCTTGTGAAAAGAAATTTCTTGTGAAAACTATCACGTTTAGTTATATTTACAAATGTTTGTTGAATAAACTAATGGTGAGACTTGAACAAAACTTAGTGAAAACAAAGATGATGTAAACGAAGATTAGTATGGAGAGTTTAGTAAAAATCGTGAGAGATATTGGAAACAAATGTTTTGTCGAGATAAAGAGAAAGTTAATGGTGCTTAAATAGACCCAATAAAGTCCTCTATACATCATAACAATAAAAGGATACAATAAAATCAGGTGTCTGAAATTGCATGACTGGTTGTTGAGAACTTGGTGAGAATATTTGGGCACTTCTGATTTTTGTATCAATTTTCCGACTTATTTTTTGTTAGAATTACATGGCTAAAATGTGAGACTGAGTGACTGATTTCTTAAATATGAATAAACTTTACATTGTAATCCTAAAGGGTAATTGAAACAACATCATAGCGAGAGTTACACTTATTGCTATCATATTGAACACAACAAAATGATACAAGTAAATGAGCAAATTGGGAGACTGAAAGAATATGAATCCAAATTTACCAATGATGAAACTCACACAGATGATGATTGCCAAGCATCAAACATAATTAGGCATCAGTTTTGTAAGAAAAGCGAGTAATTGATATTCTTCAGGGGCAATTTCAGTGAAAGAGAGATAATTTTTCTCGTCATTGTAAACATGACATGTTGTCATGATTGTCTTCATCAAACGCCAATTCCATGACGCCTCATTCAGATACTGATGCTAGGATAGAGTAGCAAGGATCGAAAAAAAATGATCAAACTTCTTGTATGCTAACAAGACTTTCAGACAGTTATGGAAGCATAGAAAGGGTGTAAATTAAAGGAAGAGATAGATATATTCACCTTGCCCCAGTTGTCTCTTAGAGATTGATGTGCAGCCCGAAGGTTGTAGCTGGGTATCCTTTGCGTTATATGATGAGGTACGTGCACATTGACATCATGGCATAGGATATCTACCCTGTATTAAGCATCCAATCAGCTTGAAAATAGAAACAAGTTTAAAAACTGGAAGAAATTTATTCAGACTAGTTGAATACCATACCAACGAGGATAATCACTATGAACTGTCCCGTTAAGCTGGGCCTGTGTTGCATTCCATTTTTCGGACACTTTGAAGGGTATGTGAGGAGCAGTATGAAGAACCATTGTAAGGGTACTCATCTAGCATTCACAACAACAGGACAATATCATGTAACCATATTTTTTAAGCAATGTTAAATGCCGCGATTGATTAAAAAGAGGTTATGAAGCAGTCATACTTACCCAGAAATGAAACCTTAATCACGGCATTAACCAGAACTTACTCAAAATTCTGAGAAAATGTTGTGATTACTAACAAGAATTGCAAACATTAGAGGCCACAAAAAAAAAAAAACATAAAAATCCATAATGTGGTTTTTGGTGGGCATCTTACAAGTGGACAATAGACATCAAAGGCCGAAATGGACCATATCCAATCACACTTAACTTGCGGAACAACGCTGATGAATCAATATCTTCCTTTTAGAAAGAGAATGAGAGCCTAATTCCTGTTTAAATGGTTGCTTTGTCAATTTCACATTTTTTTTAGCTTGTTTAAATGTGTGATTTTTAACTTAATTCCTGTTGTTTCTTTCAGTCAAATATGCTACAATCACTTACACTAATATACTAAAATGAGGTTAATACGTAAAACTCATGTATTCATGTGGCATGACTGTTCACTACATATGCCTGTGTATATTAGAAAGCTACCAAACTTCAGATGACATATGCCTGTGTCGAGGTGAAACATTATCCAGGAAAACACAAGTTATAATTATTTGAATTGAAATTATGGCAATTCTGTAGCTGCTTGATACAAAAGCCCACAATTTTAAAAGTTCATTTCATTGAGCTTAGACATAGATGATTAAACTAACAGATGGATATATTCAATGGAAAAAGAGCTTATTACTTGAGCACCCTCAAGGCTGCTGCACCTATATTAGTTGGTCTAATAGAAATTGATCATTGTTAGAGAACCGAAAACAGTCTAGGTCATGTACATACCCGTATTTACATTACCAAAGTAGTAAAAAAAAAACTGGAATAAACATCTCTCCATAGTATGAAATGCTGCAATCGCCTTCTAAAATTTGAAGTCTGTCCATGACTGAAGTGAAAATTTTCAAGAACTTTTTATGTTACTGGTTTATACTACAATTCCATGAGGTTGCTAGAGACGCAACTTTCCAGAAGAATTCAGAGTGGAAAGTTTGCTACAATCAACATGTCTTTGATTTGGGAGCCTGGAGAATCAAAGAAAATTGGCTTCAGTAACAAACAAATAATATGGAAAAGTGGAACCAGTCGGATTACCTTGAAAACATGCCATTGATGAGCAGAAATGCCAAGCAGAAGTGAAACAATGGTGTTAATGAGCAGAACTTACATGAAACTTCTGATCACGAGTTGTGACTCACATTACAGTTCAAATTTCTTTAAGTTATGATAAGGCAGACATGTGATCAACATTTGTGATCTCTTGGGAAAAAAATAACATAAAACATAATCCATTTCTGATTTCATTTTCTGTACAATAATCTTAAGTAATCCAATATCGCAATCCAATCATCGTAACTTAATCTTTGTTAATATCAGGTTTAGGATTTGCTATGGCCCTCAACAAGTTCAAGGTGCGGGGCTTAATACCATTCTAGCAGTATAGCTAGCCTTTGGACTTGTAATATCCCACCAGTAGGGTTCGAACTCTGAACTTGTGATATCATCTTCCGTAAATTTACCGGCTGAGCTAGTATTCCATTGGAATGCTATGTTTTTAACACTATTTACCTTTTTCATGTTAACAATGTATTATTTTAATTTACACACTTTACTTATTTGTAACAACCTTATATTCAGATACAATTTAAATTCTTTTCCCCTCCAATTGTTATATTAAAAATAAATTAACTTAGGAACAATTGAAAAGACGTGAAATTTGATGGATAAGTTAATAAGAAATAAAATGTTTTGACATCGAGTACAAACATTTGGCTAACTAACCTTCAACATATTATTCTTTACCAAACTTTACTATATTTATTTTTTATATCATGGTCTCAACATTCTCAAATGCCAAACTTCAACTACAACCATTTCCACTCCATTATATAATTGACTTTGTTGTATATTAAGCATCGTTAACTTTGCCTTTCTCATCTTTCTCCAAACAAAATATTCATTTTTATAATCTGTTGCCTAAAAAACATTATTAGTATGCAATAAGAAAGATGATTAACATTTTTTTTTTATTTTGTTGAAATGGTCAACAATTAAGTTTGAATGATTATTGCAGAGAAATTCTTTATGCACACATTAACGACACTTGAAACATAACTTTCACAATAAACTTTTCAACGTGGATGACTTGGGAAACACGATTAAAGAAGAATAGTTTCTTAAATTATGCGTTTGTAATTTTACTATATCCTTTGAATATTGATATACTGTTCATAGTTTCCAGATAAGCTTTGGGTTTAAAATCACACATCTATGACTTATCTGGATAAACAAAAGAATCATTTTAATTTGATGGTGTTAGATTTGTATTTGCAAAGTAATTTGAGTTTATTTAAATTATTATTTTTTTTACAACCTGTTAATGTCTATACTTTTAACATAAGACAAAAAAAAATTAAGATTATATAAATTTGGAGGTTACTATAGCCTCTTCCTGCATTGTTTTTTCTAAAAGCCAAGTCCTTGGTGGCCCATTCAATTCCCATGGCCGGCCTAAATGCCACTCTCTAGCCTTTGGACTTGTATGCTCATGGTCTCCATGTAAGTTACAAGATAATTCTTTCCAGATGTGAGCTTCATAAAATTCCATTTGGACTCACGTAGACCAAATCAAAGTAAAAGAATTTCTCTAAAACTAGACCAATCTCTCAAAAACTGTATCCATCATTTCTACCCCGAGCTTCAACAATGGCAGACCTTCACTTCTTCTTCTTCTTCCTCTTAATCTTCATATTGCTTTGTAACCCTCACACTGTTACAAGTACATGTACACTGGATTTTGATCGGTTCCCATATGAAGTCCCAGGAGAATGCTTTGACACAGTCAACATTCGATCAATGTACTCATGTTGTCATAACTCTCTTGAACATATTTTCCAAGCAATGGCAATACGTTCCAACCTCTCTCGTTCGATTTTCCTAGACTATACTCAAGCTCAAGAATGTAGTACCACTTTCCAAGGCCTACATAACAAAACCAAACTATCAGAATGTCGGTTCCAAAATTTTATCACCTCTTCTAGCACACATCAATGTTCAACAGACGTGGATTTCCTAATGAATTTGGTTGGGATGGAGAAATTTAATGATCTTCGATCAAGTTGTGGAAACTTGACTAGGGGGAACCGTAGTGAAGATGTGTGTTATAATTGCGTTGTATCATACAGGAGAAGTTTAGAAGCTTTGAGCAATGGAAATAGAGGTGAAGGTAGTGAAAGGGTGTGTGCTGAGGCTCTTCTTGTTAGTCTTGCAAGCTCTGATGTTCAATCAGAAAATTTTGTTGAAGAAATTTTTTCGTGTTTATGGAACGAAATCAGTAAGAATCCTTCCCTCTAATACATGAATGGTTGTTTGTCCATATCAAATTTTATTTAGCTTTGTTATTATAGCCTTTTCAGGAAAAATTGTACATGGGTGGATTTCGTTTATATAAAGCATCACGATGTTATGACAGGAAAACTCATTAACCGCGACTTAGTCTAGTTGTAGGAACTTTATTTACTGATAGTGTTTTGACACTGTTTATCTTGTTCTGTTTTCAGATTTTCCATGGTCTCCTCAGAAGCCCGAAAAGGGTAATAGTACCTATATTTTTATTAGGACTAGCTATACTGTTTTATGTTATGTTTGGCAATTTCTAACAAATTCATTTTCAATTCTTCTAGGGTTTCATCTTTCCAAAAGATTTCTAGCAGTAATCATAGTTGTAGTGGCATTTGTTCTGTTAGCTCCAGTACTTTATAAGCTAACAAGAAAACGACTACGGGAATCAAGCAATAAGGAGATTGAAAGTTTATCCGGTTAGAAAAATAACTTTTATTTGATTTTTTTTAATCTAGATGCCCGTTATTAGTCCAAGTAATTTGCTTATTAGTGAAAAAATTACGATGTTGCAGTAACAGTCCTCAAGAAAGCATTAGAGGATGAATCAATAAACAAATTTAGTTCCTCTAGTCTTCACATTTTCTCCCAAGTTGAAATTTTCCATGGAACCAATTCCTTTAGCAAATCCAACTTAATTGGCGAAGGGAGTTTGGGTAAGTTTCCTTCAAATTTTTTTTTTCGGGATGTTTGTATTAACTTCTGTTTATTTGATCTAATTGGCTATGTAATGCAGGGAAGACGTACGCTGGAGTCACACCTAGTGGAAGGAAAGTGGCAATTAAGAGGATCAATGCTGGCATGAAGCTTCATAGTTTTGTGGTAGACGTAACTAGGATGTCTAAAATCAGGCATCCAAATTTATTGCGCGTTCTAGGATTTTGTGATGATGAAGATCAATGTTTAGTTTACGAGTATTGTGCCTATGGGGATTTGGCAAAATGGCTCATGGGTAAGCTTCATATAAAATCCATTCTGTTAAATCATATTCCGTAAGTGATACTTTTTATTCTAATCAAACATGCTGTCTTTAGATGGTGAGCAAAGAATTTCGATCTTAACATGGGATCAACGAATACAAATAGTTATTGGTATTGGACAAGCCTTGTGGTTCTTACATAATAATCCCTTGGAAAAATTGGTCCATGGAGATGTAAAGGTGAGCTTTATTATACTTATAATCTTTGAATTTCATTTTACTTTGATGAACAATTACTTCAATCAAGTTTATAATCTTGTCTGGATCAGTTAACGAACATATTACTGGATGAAAGATTAGAAGCAAAGCTTTCGGATTTCATTATATCAAACAACATTTCTAAGCAAAAAAATGGAGTACAATGCACTGTGGAAAATGATATATACGGCTTTGGAGTTGTTCTTCTTCAACTACTTACGGGGAAGAAGAACATTGATGTTATTTGTCCTACCGCACGGTCATTGCTCAATGAGGTTTGCTTGATTCTCCGTAACAATTGACTTATTTATTTTTATTTTTCTCGGCCATTTAGAGATTTATAATTACTGTTTGATTGGTTATAGGCAAGGTATATAGTTAAAAAAGGAGCGAATTTTTCTACATTGGTGGATCCTCGTTTAAGTGGAGCTTATGATGCAATTGCATTTCGAAGAATAATGATTGTAGCTGTTTTATGTACAAATCCAATCGAACACGAGAGACCTAACATGGAAGAGATTTTACAAAAGATCCAGGGGACTCAAGATCTCACTTGAAAGCTTGCTTGTTACTACTGAGAGTGTGTATGTAGTTTTGTGACAATTTTTATAAAATGTGGCATCAGTAAAATCGATGAAGCAAATATCATGTTGTTCTTAGAAAATAATCCTATTATTAGTCTAATTCGGATTAAAATGAGGGTCCAAAGGGGTATGTAGTACTTGTTTTTACTTCTCCCTTAGCTTACTTTGAAGCTCTAAATTCTTTGAAAGTGTGATTGTGAAGTTTTAAATTCTAAATTCTAATTCGATTAAAAAGTAAAATGAATATGTACTACTATTACAAATAAATGAAAAATCACGTTCAAGCAACATAGCTTAGAGCATCCACAGTAAGCTACAAAAAACGAGTGTGGATGTCAAAATTTGCACACTCCGCTAACAAAGTGTGTATAGCGAAAGCGCTATCTCAGATGATGCCGAAAAACGTGATCCCACAAAATAAAAAATACGATTTGAGAAGGGAGGTTTGTGCGAACTATCATACTTTCCCACGCTATCTCAAATGAGGAATTCTAAATGTCGAGGGAAAGGGCGAGGAAAGACACGTGGCGGGTTGGGGACCGTCCATCCCGCTCGAGATGCGCACACCAAAAACGACGGCACGCATCTCGAGCGGGGTGGACGGTCCCCACCCCGCCACGTGTCTTTCCTCGCCCATTTCCTCGCCCTTTCCCTCGACATTTAGAATTTCTCATCTCAAATTGCGTGGCAATCTGAGATGGAGCAAGAAGATAACCACCGTAAGTCAAAAGTTTTTTGCACCTTCAATTGAGTGTAATTTTTTCCACAAGTATAATATAGCACTTGCTAATGTGGATGCTCTTATCCACCATGTGAGCTCACCATTTTGTGACTGTGAGGGCGGTTTGTATGTTTTTTATTTTTATTCAAACACGAAGAGGTTTATTAATGAAAGAAAGGGAAACAAATTATAAAGAGAAACATTCTTATATCAATGAATGCCAAGACCCTATGAAAGTGTCAAAACTCAACTCCCTAAACAAATTACATGTCGTACCCATCCAACACAACAATTCTCTAATCTCGATAAAGATAGAGTGCTCTGATATGTTGAGTCCTTCAAATACCCTTTTATTTTTTTCTTTCCACACACACCACATGAGAATGTGAGGGACCCTACGCCATAACCACTCCCCCCGACGGGAAAGATTAGCTTGAGACCACCAACTTAGCCAATCTAAAATGGAGCCTTCAAACATCAAACTCAAACCGAATTCCGCCAAGAAACTGCTCCAAATGGATTTGGAAAAACTGCAGTGAAGCATCAAATGGTCCAGTGTCTCACCAAATTCATTGCAAAACACACAAAGACTCCCTGTGAGGATTCCTTCTTTTCTTAACCTATCTTTAGTCAAGAGCTTCTCATGCAAAACTGACCAACTAAAGAAATTAATCCGAGGAAAAAGGTTTTTCACCCATACCAGATTTTTGTGGGAAAAAATGAAGGGGTTAGAATGGGTCTCATAATGATATGCAACCAACATATCTGAAAATTCTTTCACCGAGAAGCCCACACCTTTACCCTTCCACACCAAACTATCTGATCCCTCTGAGAGCATTTGTCTATCCAACAAATGCATTAGATTAGCGAACTCATCTAGTTCTCTAGTATTGAGGTGTCTTCGAAAGGAAAGATCCCAAGAATTGCCGTTAGACCAAAAATTGCTCACACTCCCATATTGATTGTTGTTAATGATAAACAACATTGGAAATAGATCCTTCAAAGATTGGTTACTACACCAAGCATCATGCCAGAAAGAGATGAGATCGCCATTTCCACATTGGAGAAAGGTGTGAGGGTAGAAACCACTTGCGCACCGGAAGATGGACTTCCACAAAGAGCATCCGTAGGAAGTGTACTTAGTTTTCTTTTCCCAAACTCATCTATTGCGCCCATATGATGTAGCTGCACTCTACAAGACCTCTCCTCAACAGTCAGGTCCCTGATCTCTTCATCAGCATCAATGTTAGCAATTAAAGCAGAGATATTTTGAATACATAAATTTGTCTTACCCCAAACTTTAGTTCTCCAACTTTTAAGATTGCATCTGAGAGCCTTAAGCTTCCACCATAAACAGTAGCCGGGGTGGCCAGAGACTACTAAATTGTTCCACCAAGCTTTCATCTCATCTGCCAGGGTAGGGTGATCAAACCAAATGTTATCGAATGAAAAAAGGCGAGTACCACCACCAACAGACGAGTTCGCAAGCAAAATCACGTGATGGTCAGAACCTGCTGTACCCTTGAGCCATTCAACTTTGTCACCAAATTTGTCAATCCAATCCACCGAGGCTAGAAATCGATCAAGTCGACAAAGGATAGGAAGATCTCTCCGATTTGACCATGTGAATTTCCCCCATTTTAGACTGAAATCGGCGAGTTCCACCTCATTAATGAATTGATTGAATTTCTGCATGCTCATGGACCTCCTCCTGCATCCTTTTTTTTCATTCATATGGCGGACAACATTGAAGTCACCCGCTAACACCCATGGCGATTGCACCCAACCAGCAATGTCATATAGTTCTTCCCATAAGTAGTCTCTAAGCGAAAGATCACATTGACCATAAATGTTAGTCCCTGACCAAATTGAGTTATCCGAGATCATTTGGAATTGAATAGAAAGGGAAAAAACCCCTTTCAACACTTCCCTCATCTGCAAAAGATCAGCGTCCCAAATAGCTAAAATGCTGCCCGAGCTGCCAATGGATTCCACCATAGCCAAATCATAAGAACTATCACCCCACAATTTTCTGATAAATTCTCTAGAGCATTTCTTCATTTTCGTTTCCTGAACGAAAACAAGGTCTGGACGGTTCTCTGAAATTAATCTACGACAACCCCTTTACCGCTCAGTATTTTCGAGCCCCCTACAGTTCCACGAAAGAATTTTGAGGTTCATGAAAAACCTTCAAACCCGGGGTTGTTGCATTTGTCCATTGCTTTGTCAGATATTGTACCCTGTGCTGCAGCTTGAACCATATCTAAAGCCCTGTTTTCATCCTGATTGAGGTCCACTCTCACTGTCAAGCCAATTTCTTTGAAAGCCGAACGATCTGATGTTTCTTCCTGAGTCGAATGACAGTCTGAGACAGAAGGCTCCACACTGTCATTGACCCTAGAAACAAAACTTAGAAACCCAAGATTTTCCGTCTGTGGGACCTCGAATCCTGGATGAGCGCCTACGTGGTCTGGGGTAGATGAGAAACTCTCCGCATGAGAAACACAAAGATTTGTAGACAAACCATGGGCTTCAACACATTGTTATGCTAGGGGCTCGAAACCCGGAGGGTAAGGTAAAGATACCGAACAATCATGGGTATGTTTGGAAGACTCTCCCCTTGTCAGCCCAGCAGGGGCACTACAACCTTTAAGTTCTACCTGCTCTGCTTTGTTGGATCTCTTTTGCAGCATGAACCTAGATCTGGTAGGAAAGACTGAGAAATTGGCCCATTCAGCGGCTCTGTCACGCTGTGCTTTTCTTGCCAGCTTTCGATCCCATGCGGGCATGCATAGACATCTTGGTCAAAAGAGGGTCCAAGTTGAAGACATCTTATTCCACCGCTTCTAGAACCCTCCAATAATTGCCAGATGTTGGTTGATCATTAGACTTGACCAAACTTTGTCTAGAAAAAGACTTAGGTCCTTTGCTGGGTGAGGGCCCAACAATACCTTTGCCTTTATCCTGGTGAGATGGACGAGCTGACTCAGACAACGAGTTTTCAACTTTACCCACTGAAGCGGCACGAGAAGCAGGGGAATGGGGAAGCATTGGGTAGTGCTGGGGAGACTGATCACTCAGTGTCGGCATCCTAGGAGGCGGGTCGAATGCTTCGCATGAGGACACATGTGGAGAGTTGGCGAAGACCAAGAAGGCTGTGTGTCCAAACGGAAGAGCAACAGGTGTCCACTGAATCACTGACTCAGGCAACTCTATCAACGACCTTGCAAGATTCTTTCTTGCCACGGAATCTGGAGGAAGATGATTCCCCCATACTTGGGACAAGAAATCAATGGGAGAATCTCGATGAATAGAAGTTGCTGCAATGGGACCCTTACTGACAATCGGGGTAGGACTCACACTGAAGGGATTAGTGGCCACTACCTCCACAAATGATCTGTTGCGTGAGGGTGGGCCAACACTATCCCTTTTTTTCCATGGGTTTGAAGAAGTTGGAGAATATTAGAGTTGATCCGATCACATGTAGACCACTCTCCCAGATACAAATCATGCTCTTGAATCAGGCTGCATAGATTTGATAAGGAAATGTCACATCATATGGACAAGTGATGTTACACTAACCGTGCGGTACCCTAATTAGATAATGGCTACCATACAAGAGCTGCATGATCAATTCAATTGAAAAATCACAAATAACTATTTTTAGTTGTACCTATCAAATGCCACATTGTATGGTTAAGATTAGGGTAATCCTCAATGAGCTACTGGACTAAAATGGTCCCATTAGCAAAATTCAATCTTTTGAACAATTGTACAAGTTCCATTTCTATTCCATAGTTTTCAACATCTAAAATCTCTCAAAACTTTTTTTTTTTTTTTTTGGAAAGCAAATCTCTCAAACTTGAATCATAGGTAAGAGGTTCCCATGAGGCAGACAAGTCGAAAACATAAGGTTCTTACATACTTGTATGATAAGCTTGATCATGAAGTAGACAGTGTTAATGTGTGAATTTGTGACATGAAATGAAAAGTTGCATGGTCGAACGAAATCCCCAATTTCTTGAATAACAAAGATATATAACATTGTTCCCAAAGATTCAGTTGAAAAAAGAATGATCAACTTATCGATAAGTCAATCCTAATTAACAACTAAAATGAGGTCAATTATACTAATAATCATTGCATGAATGATAAACTAATGCTTCTAAAAGGGCAATGTCACATTCCCATGGCCCTACCATGATTACGACAATTCCGTAGCCAAACTTTACAAAAATTGACAAAACAACCCCAATTTTTTTTCTTTAGACACTCTCCATGCATCATTAACACTTAGGGTGTGTTTGGTTATATAAAATCATATGCCATGAAAATTCGTGAGGTGTTTCAAGACATGTGATTCTCATGTTCATAAGGATTCCACTCCCACCATTGATCACAAAATCAAATGGTGGATGTGGAGTGATATATTAAATTAGCCTCAAATAATAGGGATCATCTCATGGATTTCCATTACATAGGATTCCATGCAACCAAACACACCCTTAAGGTTACGTTTGGTTAGCCATTTTTCTTGAGAAATGTAATCCATTTTACTTGTTATGTAGATTTTTATTCTTTGGTTGTCTATTTATTATCAGAAAATTAATTATTTGTAAGATTGTTTCTCTACTACTCATGAGAATTCAAGTTCAAGAGAAGTCCTCGAAATTAAACTCACGAAAATGATTTCAATTTTCATGTCTATTTTCTGTGCAACTTAGACATTTTCCTTGGGAAATTTATTTATTTATCTTATTATATTGATTTTCAATGTTTGGTTGTTTATTTACTAATAGAAAATTGATTCTTCATAAATTTGTTTTATCACTAGCCACATATTCATAGAAATTCAAGTCCGAGGGAAGGCTTCAAAATAAAACTAACGAAAACGGTTTGATTTTCATGTATATTTTCCGTGCAATCAAGCATGAAATGAAATCATTTCCGTAATTCGATTCCGAAGCCTCTCATTCGAACTTGAATTTTCATGAATAGTTGGTAAAAAAATTGATTTTCCATCAATAAATAGACAACCAAATAACGTAAATTTACGTAATAAGAAAAATATTCAATTTCTCAAAAAAAAATTTCATATCCCAAGAAAAATGATTAACCAAAGATTTAACTAATCCTCTAACTACAGTCTCAAAAGCATTGATCAAATTCCCTTACAAATTACAATCCATACTTTTTCGACATCAAATCGCGACGTATTGTGTGAAATGACAAAACTACCCTCAAGAAAATGACGAAAATGGCCTCAAGAAACAAGTTGTTTCTCTGTCTTCTCCCCCCTGCAACAAACAAACAACAAACAAACGTGCAAGTGATTTTTCGATCTGAGATTTTGGTGGATAACAGACAGAGAAAAAAGAGAGAGAGAGAGAAAACGAAACCAAAAGAAGAGAGAGATGATGATGACGATGATGTTGATGATGAAGACGTGTTATTGATGATTCGTAGATCTCACTCTCTCTCTCTCTCTCCATACAATACAATAAAATGAACGAACGAAGGTTTAATTGATTGAACGAAAGAAAGAGAGAAAGAAATCTGGCATTGTAAGCGAAGTCTCGTTAACGGAAACACAAACAAAAAAGCTGATTTTCTTCAAGTTGAAGCGAAATCGCGGGTGGTTTCTGAATCCACACTGCTTCAGAGCACATTTCACGGGCAAAGTTTCGGTGATCTCTATTTGAGCGAGCCGCGAATGAGAGATTGACTTCAATGTGGAAGGTTTGGCTGTCTAGGGTTTCGAATTCGTGAGGAGTGGAGTTTTTGAATCAGTTTTATCGCTAATATGGCGTTGTTTAGGAAGTTCTTTTATAGGAAGCCACCGGATGGACTCCTTGAAATCTCTGAGAAAGTTTACGGTATGTTTTTATTGATTAGCTTTTGTGGGTTTAGTGAGAATATGTGGTAATTAGGGTTAAAGATTGAAACTTGATGTGGTTTTTTGTTGATAATGTAGTGTTACAAGCAAGAAAATTTTAAATTATTAGAGAGAAAATGGAAGTTACTTGAAGTTGTGAATGGGATTTTACAGTATTTGTTATAATTTGTGGTGCTTTGTTATGTTGGCTGTAGTGTTTGATTGCTGCTTTACGACGGATGTTTTGGATGAAGATGAATATAAGGTTTACATGGGAGGTATAGTAGCTCAATTGAGGGACCATTTTCCGAATGCCTCATTCATGGTTTTTAATTTTCGGGAGGGAGAGAGGCAGAGTCATCTTGCAAGTGTTTTATCGGAGTATGATGTCACGGTAATGGACTACCCTCGGCATTATGAAGGTTGTCCACTAATAACGATGGAGATGATTCATCATTTTCTGAGATCAAGTGAAAATTGGCTCTCGTTAGGGCAGCAGAATTTGCTACTGATGCACTGTGAACGAGGTGGTTGGCCAGTTTTGGCGTTCATGCTGGCTGGCCTTTTGATTTATAGGAAACAATATACTGGGGAGCAGAAGACATTGGACATGATTTACAAGCAAGCGCCTCGTGAGCTTTTGCAGTTACTGTCTCCCTTGAATCCACTTCCCTCACAGCTGAGGTACCTTCAGTATATCTCCAGAAGAAATGTTGGTCCGGATTGGCCTCCTTTGGATAGGGCGGTCACTTTGGATTGCGTCATTCTTAGAATGCTTCCCAGTTTTCACGGGGAGGGAGGTTGCCGCCCGATATTTAGAATATATGGACAAGATCCTTTTCTTGCTACCGATCGGTCTGTCAAAGTTCTGTTCTCAACACCAAAGAACAGCAGAACTGTGCGCCTTTACAAGCAGGTGATTCTACACACTTTCTATTTAGTAATTCTTGTCACATTTATAGTTCACGGAGACAAAATTTCCTTGTTTTCCTTTTATTGCCCCAATATCAAATATAAGCAGTGTGTACACTGCATTTATTTTTCAGACTCCCCCCACTTCCCATTTTTGTGGAGAGTGATGATGCTTGGGTCAATGTTAGTTCCTGTGTTATATTGCTAAATATCAGTCTACATGTTTCAAGTGCAATACTCAAGGCTATGCAGCTAAAACGGATAACGGATCCATAATGGTCCAAGAGTGTTATAGGTTATAACGGGATATATCGGAATATAACGGAATAATTTTTAATACCCCCATAAAGTATTAATGTATTATAAAGTCAATAAAGTAAATTATGTTCATAACATTACATTCAAAAACAAAAAAAACATCTTCCCTTCATATGAGAGTGAGATCGCAATATAGAATGCGATCGACTCTTTGTCTTCTTCCCTTCTCTCGTTCTCTGTCAAACGGCGAGGTTTGGTTCTCTGTCGATTTACAATGACGAGCTTTGGTCCTTTTTCTTTCCAATGAGTCTAAGGTTTTGGTTTGATTGAGAATGAAATGAGTGATTTAAATTTTTTTTTAAAATTTTAATTTTAAATTTAAATTTAAAATTTATGTATTAGAACAAAACATTAAAACGGTGTTATTGAAAAAAACGTTATCTCAATAACGGTCATATAATGCCATAATATCGGAGCCGTGATACTATAACGTGATAATGACATAATGTAATGGATCACCCTCGTTAAACGTTATATCGACGTTATAACGTTGTTTTAACTGCACAGGCTCAAGGTGCTATTGAATTGATACATGTAGCTAATAGTCGCTCTATGCTAAATACATTTAGATGATAAACAATGCTGCGTATTCTAATGAAATCGTCCACAAAATAGGACTTCCTTTGCGGAAGGGGCAAGTGGAGATGGTGGTGCATGGGGTTTCATTCCCATAACAATGTTGCAATGTATTTCAATAACTTACGCACATTTCTGACGAGTCCCTAGAATTTATAAATTAGAAAATACAAGGCAGTTGTGTTTATCATGGTACATGATAATAAATATGCCTCTTGATGAGCCCCCTCATAATAGAAATTAGAAAAAAAAATAAGGACACTAGGACAGTTATTCTTATCTTGGCACATGACTCTAAAGGTGCTATGTTCTTGCACGGTCACATTGAGTACATGCAAGGTTGGGTTTGAGCATTCAATAGGTCTCACTAAACAAGATCATTTTGTGCCAAAAGCTTAGTGCATTGGATGAATACAATCTTTTCATTATTCTAACTAGTGAAAGGAATATAGAATAGTTGTCTTCCAAAATATTTTTGTAGGAACTATCCACTAGCTTAAATAGAAAAAAGTTGCCACTCTGTCTTTCTAGAATTTAGATACCTATGTTGTAAGGGGAGACGCCAAGGCGCTAAAGGCACTATTTTATTATTATAAATTTTTTTTTTCAGAAGGCACCCCTCCAGGCTCACCTTGCCTCAAAACGCTTTTTAGTGCTTCAAAATGTCGCAGCGCTCCACTTCATGTGAGGCGCCAGGTGCTAGGGGCAATTGAGGTGCCAATATCACTTTTAGAAAAACAAAATAAATTAAAACCAATATTTGAATACGTTCCTATAGTTTAAAATGTTATTAAGTTAATTTAATAACTAATTAAGTCATAATCAAAGAGATTTTAGCCATTTGGAGGTTGATGGAGATGCAAATGATGAAATTAATTCAAGGCAAAAGGACTGTTCCGGCTGAGGCAATTGTTATCGATGAAAGATGGCTTTTCTTTTCTAGGTTTGTGGAAAAATCCATTTTTTTCTTATGCTATTAATATTTCCTGGGGAATAGGTGCAATCAGAATTCACCACAGGGATCCTAGCATAAACTAATTGTGCCCCAGTTTGGACTTTGAAGAGTTGGGCTTCAGCTACAATTTACTTGGTGGTACCAAGTTCGACACTTAGGCTGCCAAGCTGCAGCTCAGCTGAATGGAAAAAGAGAATCTGATGCCAAGGTTTTTTTTTTAAAAAAATCCTGAAGAGACTAAAAGCCAGTGAACGAGAGGTTCTCAAATCATACTATACGAGATGCCAATTAGCCCTGGAGTACGTTAGCCCCGTTGTACAAGTTATTGGCTTGAGTCTAGCTGG
This sequence comes from Berberis thunbergii, assembly GCA_003290165.1. Classification (NCBI taxonomy): domain Eukaryota; kingdom Viridiplantae; phylum Streptophyta; class Magnoliopsida; order Ranunculales; family Berberidaceae; genus Berberis; species Berberis thunbergii. The sequence goes on from QNQO01000766.1 coordinate 358,217, forward strand.
TTTGTTAGTAGACCAATCTTCAACTGTGCTATGTGCTGGTCGAGTTCTTATTCCGTTGCATGGAAACCTAGCTCTAGCCTCTAAATGGTTTGGCCAAACCTTGGAAAGCTTTGTATTGGACTATTGGTCGAATTGGGTACAGATGCTGTGAAGCACCTGAACTCTGCGCTTGCAAAGTTTAGTCTTGGTTGTAGAAGGCCGTGTTCCTTTCTAGTTTACTTTTAGTCAAGTTGTCTGTGTTATATGGTGGAGCTAGAATGAAATAGGATAAAACTAAAACCCAGCAAGTGAAAGGCTTACAAAGAAGATTTCATGAAATGCCAATTTTGAGGCCGGCTGGGTTTTCATGAAATAGGATAAAGCTAAAACCCAGCAAGGTATTAATTTAAGTCTAGTTTGTTTGTGCGTAGACCAATCTCCAGCCAGGTTTTCTGCTGGCGAGTTCTTATTCTGTCGCGTGAAGCCTAGCTCTAGCTTTGGGACATATTGGTTGAAACCCTCCCAGGCACTGTATTGATTAAAAAGGCTAACTCTACCTTGGCTGTGCAAAGCTTCGTCTTAGTTGCAGTAACTCTCTGGTTAAATTTTTTTTAATTACTTTTCATTCGGTTGTCTGCATCTCTCATTCAGTGGAGCTATAATGACAATTTTGAGGCCGGCTGATCTGTAAGTTTTTTTTTTTGGAAAGCGAGCTGGGTGTTTATAGGATCCCATAACCTATCAACAAGGTGCGACCTACAGGTCAACACCATAAGAAAGTAACCATGCCGCCGGCGGGTCTCGAACCTAGGACGTGGGGGATAAACCCACACAAAGCGCCTTTTCAACTTGCTATAGCATACAAATCCAAAATATCCAAAAGTCAGGGACTCTCTGGACATATGGCCCTCCCTCCCATTTATTTCTTAATTTTATTTTTATTTTATACTTTCTGATTATTTCTTTTCTTTATTCTAAAGCACCTTGTTTCTTTGATTCACCTTGGTTATCTGCCTTCTCATACCGTGTATGGTATAAGCCATTAGGTCCATTACCCTGGGTCATGCTAATATCAATATTTAGACACCATGAGTCTCCTTTAAAAGAATGATTGTTTCCTCGATGAAATCCATCCCATCCTCCTTTTTATCCATTCATATTTCTTCCAATAGTATGAAGTATTTTTACGGGAATCCAAAATCACTTGCAAGTTGCAGCAATGATCCCTATATGAAGTGATAAGATGCTTAAACATATAGCACGACCATGAACTCATAAACATGCTTTAAATTCTAGGAAACATTACTTTCTGTTGCAAAATTGCAGACACCAACATGCATCCACAATTCCACACACAGGAATCAATACTAGAAAGAAAAAAAGAAAAAAAGAAGAAAAAAATCCCGAAGGTTACCCATCAGCTTGAAGCCTCATCTGCAAGACCTTTGGTATAAATTAACCTTGTTGAACCACACACTCTTCGGCTTCACAATGGCTCCAGCGTGCTGCTCCTTGGTTAAACATCTCAACGTTACCACCTTAATTTCATACGAGGAAATAGTCCAAAAATTATGGAAGTGATATCTGGCCTAAGACTCAGAGTTACTAACACATAAACCGTAAATAAAGAAGAAGATCGAAAATTTGAACTCGAGAGACCGTGTGTTAACTGTAAAGAACCAGGAGAGCTGTCAAAGTATACTTAACAAGACAAGAGAAAGCTCTACAAAACTACCAAAAATCTCATCCAAAAGTACTTAATTGAAATCTTGTGGTAGTAAAAAATTTGGGCAAACGCAGAAACTCTTAAAAAAAATTAGCAAAATCACTGTCAAGCATGACCGGCCTAGAACTTGGACCAATTTTGAAATGCGGTTGTTTGATATAATTTGCACAGTTCCGACTTATGGTAAAAGAACTATGACTGATTTACAAACTAGATATTTGAAGATTTGTTTTTCATTTTTTTTTAACTGAGCAATTTTAACCATATCAAGAAAACAATGGAATTTGCATCCGCATGTCCATATATAGAGTGATATGATAATTGAAAGATGGATTTGCTTGGTTTGCCCCTTCACAGATTGGGACTTGTCAACTTGACAGTCTTCAACTCCTCTTACAGACCAACTTGACAATCCTAAAACACTCTAATCTGTTTAGGTTAACATATTTGTTTTAATGATCCTTGCAGTCAATTTTTCATGTATATTTTCTCTCTTTTCTATGTAAAGGTGTTGTTAGCCTTTATTAAGAAAGTTAGGTTGCCCGGAAATAAATAAACCTGAGTTGCAAAGCACGTTTGAAATGAACAAGAGGCAGCAGCAGCATTAGCATTGAAGAAAATATAGGTGCCTCAGGTTTGTCATCTTGGGTCAATTTGTGATGAAAGATTTCCTTTAGGTATGTGGGCTCGTTTTGCAATCCATGCTCTGCATATAACATAGTTTTGTTTTTTCTCTCTTCGTCTCCTCAGAGCCTTCACTCCATTATTCATTTTTCTCTTAGCTTGTCACTATGTGATACAAAACACATGCCATCTCTCATAAAAATTTATTGATACCTTAGACTGTATTGGATATTAAAGCGAATACATTTTACTATTCCAAGTATTGTATATGGGATTTCTCTTTCTGCTAAACTAATTTGGACTGCCGTGTATTTTCGTAAATAATTTGAAATCACTTCTGAAATTGAAGAACATGAAAAATATTGAAAATTTGATTCAATTTTACCACATTTCGTTGCTGCCCATTGTAAGTAGTCATAATAAAATGATTTCTTCTATATCCATGCTTCTATTAAAATCTCTTCTACTTTGTTGCAGGCAGATTGCGAACTGGTAAAGATTGATATCCATTGTCATGCTCAAGGTGATGTTGTGTTGGAGTGCATAACCGTGGATGAAGATACAGACCGCGAGGTTATGATGTTTCGAGTTATGTTCAACACAGCTTTCATTAGATCCAACATTTTGATGCTTAACCGTGATGAAATCGACATGTTGTGGGATGCTAAGGATCGATTTCCCAAGGATTTCAGAGCAGAGGTATGCATCTTCTTTCTCTTTGAATAGAACATCCTAGTTATACGGTAGTGTTGTTCTGATGAAAAGCAATTGTGTTGTTTTATGAGTGAAGATTCTTTTCTCGGACATGGATGCTGCTGATTCTCTCATTACAGTGGAGATACCTGCTAGCGATGAAAAGGAAGGCCTACCAATAGAGGCATTCGCTAAAGTTCAGGAGATCTTTAGTTCTGTGGATTGGCTAGATCCAAAAACAGATGCTGCACTTAATGTGCTCCAGCAAATAAATACCTCAAATTATCTCCAAGAGAAGTTGGGGACCGGGTTGATCCAGAATACAGAATTGTTGCCTGACATAATCTCAGATAAACTTCAGGAGAAATTGAAGCCTTATTCGGATGGTAATCTTGAAAACTCTGTATCCATATCTCCAACGAGAGAGTCCGTGCCCTCAACTAAATCCTTGCCAGATATGGATACAACAAAAATAAAGGTTCAACACCAAGGAAATGTTCAACCCCAAGAACTGCAAGCTGCTCTTCAGCGGTCCATGCACTCTAAGATTATAACACAAATGATGCGTCAGTCGTCTCTAAGCCCGGATTCACTTAGTAATTCTCAGCAAGGGTCGCCATTGTCTATGTCGAGATACAATAGTGCACCTTCTGCTCTTGGAATTACAGCTCTCTTGCATGACCATGCTGCATTTGGAACGGCGGATGCTACACATTTGGTGGGACCACCTTCAGTTCCGGCATCTCCTCCAGCTTCTGGTGTTTCAAAGTTACCTAAAACTGCAAGCCCCAAGAGTAATCCAACACAACTGCAACCATCACCTCTAGCTTCCTCACAACAAGCACCAATACCCTCAACTCCCCAACCACAAGCACCCATGCCTTCAGCTTCCCAACCACAAGCATCCATACCCTCAACTCCCCAACCACTAGCAGCCATGCCCTCAGATTCCCAACCACAAGCACCCATGACCTCAACAACCCAACCACAAGCACCTGTGCCCTTAGCGTCCCAACCACAAACACCGGTGCCCTCAACAACCCAACCACAAGCACCTGTGCCCTTAGCGTCCCAACCACAAACACCGGTGCCCTCAACAACCCAATCACAAGCACCTACACCCTCAGCAATCGAACCACAAGTACACAAGCTCTCATCAACCCACCCACAAACATCCGCACCCTTAGCAACCCAGCCACAAACACCTGCATCCTCAACGTCCCAACCACAATCACCTGTGCCTGCAGCAACTGAACCACAAGCATTTGTGTCCTCATCGACCCAACCAAAAGCATCAGTACCCCCCTCACTATCACCAACTCAAGTACCTGTGCCGCCACCACCACCTCCCATGCCACAATCGTCTTTGGAAGTGGATACTACAACTTCAACTATGCCCTCATCTCAGCATCACCAGCCATCATCACTTCCTCACCCCCCACCTCCACCTCCACCTCCTCTAGCTGTTGCAGCACCTATCTCAGAAGCTAATCTCAAATATTCCCCCCCTACTCCACCTCCACCTCCTCTTGCACCTTCCCCGTCATCAGCGCCTCCTCCTCCGCCCCCGCCTTTGAAGAACCCAACTACTACTCATGGGCCTCCTTCCCCTCCCCCTCCTCCATTAAGTTCAAGACCTTCTTCATATCCTACTACTGTAACTTTAGTGTCACCGCCACCTCCACCTCCTCCTCTTACCCCTGCCCAAGCGCCACCGCCTCCTCCTCCCCATGTCCATGCCCAAGCACCACCCCCACCCCCTCTTCCCCCCGGCCATGTGCCACCACCGCCCCCTCCGCCCACCCAAGTGCCACCGTCACCCCCACCTCCCACCCAAGCACCACCACCACCCCCTCCTCCCACTTTAGGGTCTAAATCTTCTACTTCACCGGCACCTCCTGTGCCCCCTCCTCCGGCACCATTTGCCAAAGGGGATAGAAAAACAGGTGGTCCATCTGCACCTCCATCTCCTGCCCCTCCTATTGGTGCAAAAGGTCGGGGTCTGACGCGTAGTGCAGGCCTAAAAAATCAGCAATCTTCCAAAAAGACTTCCTTGAAGCCTTTGCACTGGTTAAAGTTGACAAGAGCAATGCAAGGAAGCTTATGGGCTGAGACACAAAAACCTGAAGAAGCTTCCAAGTACCATCTTGACGTTTTATCATCTCCATTATTTTCATTTGCATTGCATAGAGGTAATGCTTGATTCCGTCTAGTAATGATATATCTTTTTATTTTTATGGTAGGGCTCCAGAGTTTGACATGTCAGAACTTGAGAGTCTTTTCTCAACAGCAGTTCCCAATTCTGATCGTGCCTCAAAGTCGAATCGTAGAGCTTCGCTGGGGACTAAGAGTGAAAAAGTCCAATTGGTAAGTTGTTTTTTTAATTTCAAGTTGATTGGTGTCCAGTTCATTATGCTTGGATCCACTTATGTGTATCTGTTTATTTTTATTCTACTAATTCGTTTGTTCTTTACTCCTTTAACCGTATGATGTACTGGTAAATAGTGAGATTTTAGTCAGAGCAAATGTTTTGTTTTTGTTTTAGTAGCTTTTACTTCTGCCTTATGCTGTCTTGCAGCCTGTATGGAGACATGGAATTTGCTGGAAACAACTTCCTCACTGATTGAAATCAGTTGTAACAAATTCCTAGATTGGATTTCTATAGAAAATGTGTTAGGGAATCTCGATCCAACTCAGACCCTAGTTATATATGAACTGAGTTTTAGATTCAACTTTTTTTTTTTTGGTAGTTGGTAAAGATGGTTCTTTCCCAAAACAGATAAAAGGAAGCCTAAGATAGACTATAGAACTATAGAAAACGAAAGGAATAAAGAAAATGATAAAGAACAGCTAAACTTTCATAAAGGAGATTTTTCTAGTTACTATATAATCCTTAAGCTCCATGAAACTGCAAGAACATGTTACACTAAATTACTAACTAAAGAAATAAGTCCGAGATCACCCTATCAATCCCATGTGAAGTCTCCTAGATAATCATTTTTGCTAGGCTCTTATTATATGCCGGTTGGGATGCCAAAGCTTATCTTTGGAGGAGCTGAAACCATCTTCAAGAGAATAGTTATCTCGCATTATAGTGCAACACCCAATTTACCCTTGCATTGATAAGAAAGGAAGGCCAAACTTTGTGAGTTGCAAAAGACGGTGGTCAACCGACCCCAAATCTGGAAGCGCAGAGGACACATACATTAACAATCAATCTCTTTCTCCTACTAATATTTTCATGGGTTAGAATCTTATTCAAAATCAAGGTCCACAGAAAAAGGACCTAGCAAGCACGAGCAATTCAAATGCATTTAGTTTCAAAATGAAAGAATAAAGAACTAATATCTAAGGTCTATTGTTTTAGAATGAATGTAAAGGATCCTGGTAAGAAGGTTTTTCTTTTTTGATGGGCAAAACAAACAAAAAATTTCATTAAGAAAAGGCTTGTGACTGAGAAGCTCACAAGGTGAAAGAGAAATTGTGGTGGGTCCCCACTCCTCTCATAGCAGGAGGCCAAAACTATCAATTCCTGACCTATACTCACCTGACCTATGTTCCATTTCAATATCACCATGCTCTATCTAAATTTTGTGATTAAGATTGATGCATTGTAAATCATTCTTAATGCGATAAATTTTGCTTAGAATGATATAGCAGTTAGAAGCTAAAGTTTGCTTCAGGCAAAGGCAAGATTAAGATTGGCCACAAGGATGTATGTGGAAATACAAGGTCTACATTATAATATTGTGATGAAGCTTTAATGGCCAGGCATTGTGTGACGACCCGCCTCCCGCACTGTACAGATACTGTCCGCTTTGGGCTACCATCCGGCCCGCACGGCTTTAAAAGGCCTCTGTACAATGAGGAGATGACCCTGCACATATAAAGATCATCAACCTCCCCTACCCAGGCGATGTGGGACTATGTTTCCCCTTGGTAGCTCGCCCAACTCCTCTTGGGATCCACGGGCCTGTTGGGCCTATTGGGCTCCAACCCTCACCCTCACCCTCCCCCTCAAGTCCGCCCACACAAGGGTCTCACAGTCCACCCCCCTTAAGGCCCAACGTCCTCGTTGGCCACACAGGCACAACGTCCACGTTGCCCGAGGGCCCACCTCCACGTGGCACACTTCCGGCTGGGTCAGGCTCTGATACCAAACTGTGACGACCCGCCTCCCGCACTGTACAGATACTGTCCGCTTTGGGCTACCATCCGGCCCGCACGGCTTTAAAAGGCCTCTGTACAATGAGGAGATGACCCTGCACATATAAAGATCATCAACCTCCCCTACCCAGGCGATGTGGGACTATGTTTCCCCTTGGTAGCTCGCCCAACTCCTCTTGGGATCCACGGGCCTGTTGGGCCTATTGGGCTCCAACCCTCACCCTCACCCTCCCCCTCAAGTCCGCCCACACAAGGGTCTCACACATTGTAGCACATTACTCACATCCCATATAGCTTTAGCCACATGTCAACGTTTGTGTACTTCATGATGCTGAAACATGTTTCTGTTTCATTTCTTATAATATGCATATCCTGATTTTGCAGGTTGACTTGAGACGGGCATACAATTGCGAAATTATGCTTACAAAGGTTAAAATGCCATTGCCAGATTTAATGGTAAGCAAAAGAAGATGTCGACCTTTCGCATGTTATAACCAAAATATATTAGAAATATGGGGTCGTTACAAATTGATAGCCATGTGAAAATGTACTGTTTTTGTTGTTAATGTAGTCATGTGGTTAACTTTTTTGTTTATCATGGCACCTATTTGTAGCATTTGGCATGCATGTTTAGTCATTCATGCAAATATTGTATTTGTTCGATGACTTCAATTTGGTTTCCCTTTTCTTCTTGCTTTTTCTATGGATGCTATACAGAGTACAGTGCTTGCCTTGGACGATTCTGCGTTAGATGTTGACCAGGTGGATAATCTCATAAAGTTTTGTCCCACGAAAGAGGAAATGGAAATGCTCAAGGTAAAAATACTCTGAATATATTATTGTTAGTAGTCATCTGGATATTAGGATCTTCTTCGTAAATGATTAAACAAACTGAAATTTTAAAAAGATAGAGGGGGGGGATGGTTGTTTCCATCTCCGTAAGGGTAAAATCTGTGCTTTAATACATGGCCAAGATGAATTCAATATCAAACGTTGAATTCATCCATTTACCTATCCTGAGAAACAGAAGTGGTTTTTTGGGTCTTGTAAGTTGGGACCTTTATAGGTGAACTGTATGTACAGTGAAATGGAAGCTTCAAATTTGGTTGTTCATGTCCTTTTGGCTAATAGTAAATACTTCTTAGTAATCTAAGCATTCTCTTAATCTTCAGGGATATAGTGGAGACAAGGAAAACTTGGGAAAGTGCGAAAAGGTTTGTTTGTTTATTTATTGTATTATTATAATTTTTTAATTTTTAACTTATTCGTTGCAATCCCTAAAGCACAAACATTACAAAAATTCCAAAGAGTCCATGTCTGACAATGTTGGATACCAACACTCTTTGGACACGTGTCAAACTTGGTCAACATGTGTGGAGTGTTTGATTGGGTTGGACACTGTTTATTTATTAAAGCTGTTGTTTGCACATTTAAAAAGTGGATGCAATTGAAAGAATGAACCATTTTGAAAATGAAGAATCGAACGTTAATGGCAATATAGTAAGATTTCCACTTATGACATGAATTATAAATTTGAGTTATGTTCGTTATTTGAATGTTTCGACTTGACTGTTATCTTAATATGGTTTTGAACCATTTTTAAAAAATATTTTGCTTAAGATTATGCATTTAACAAATTCTTAATATATAATATTAATTACTATATTATTCTAGTGTCCGTGTCCTACTTTTTTTGAGATTTGCCGTGTCCCTGTATCTGTGTCCAAGTCGGTGCTTCCTAGGATGCAATAGACTTCACCTAACAAACAAATACAAGCTACCATCGAGCTCCAAAAATCATTTTATGGAATGTGCTTCTGGATTCCGGTTCGCTAATTGTACTAATTACTATATCTCTGGAAGGACACCTTAACATTTTGCTTATTGACATGTTTTTGCGTTTGTGTGCCAGTTCTTTTTAGAATTGATGAAAGTGCCACGGGTTGAATCAAAACTTCGAGTTTTCTCATTTAAGATACAATTTCGTTCCCAGGTCAGAACATTTTCAAACTCTTCATTAGTAGTATTGTTTAAATTATAATATTACTATTATGATGGTTGTTATCACAAGCAATGAAAGTATTATTATTTTTGTTACCATCATTATTATTAGTATTTATTATTGTTATTACTATGATTATTAGTTAGTGACGTATTCAGTCACATTGTCTTATTGAATTCCGTGTTTGTCATGTTTTTTAAGGTTTCCGATCTGAGAAGAAATTTGAATATTGTAAATGCTGCAGCAGAGGAGGCAAGTTTTATCAGTTACATTTTCTTCCTTTCTCGTTATAAATAGGGTGTTTTTTTTTTGAAGTTTGGATATTTATCATTTGGGCCAATGCACTTCTTCAGATCAGGAACTCCGCCAAATTGAAAAGAATCATGCAAACAATTCTATCACTGGGAAATGCATTGAACCAGGGAACTGCAAGGGGTGAGTCGAATATCAATTTAAGGTTTTCCTTGATTTCATTTCCTTGTTTTCCATGAAGTATTCAAAACTTAAAATTAGCAAAGTTAAGTAATTTACATCATATAATGTTTGATATTTCTTAAAAATCACTTACAATTTCATTCAGACCTGTGAGAGAAGAAGAAAAGAGAGATTGAAGAGTAATAGTTAGAGTTTGGTCATATTAGCCATTCCGCACAGTTTATAGACACGTCTTTACACACAAACACAATGTGGGTCTAGTTGCATACTAAGTGTAGTCAGACTGAGACAAACTCACTAGGAAGGGTATATATATAATTAAAGTAAATAAAAAAAAGTATATACTTATATGTCATTAAGCTATTTAGCTACAGTACAATCTTCCTTGACATCATCAAGTTAAAAAGAAATGGGTGTTTTAACCTTTCGTCCCAATTGTTAATAAGAAATTAGGTTTTGGTTCCACTGTTAATAAAATTAGGCTTTGTCCTAATTCAACACTTCCTGACTGGATGCCTATTTAATAAGCAAGTGCTACGCACATGACCCTCAAAATGACAAGATTGCCCTTAGAGTTATGAATCTGTTGGATGTGGCAGACAAGTTGGCTCCAATATGGCTCTGTAATAATGTATGGACCAACAATTTAATGGATTTCATATCTTGAATAACTAATGGACAACCTATGTTAAAAATCAGAGAAGACACGCACATATATATATTGAAGGGTGAGAGGGTTTTATTGGATCCCGTAACGACTTAGCGAACCTTGGACTTCTGATACCAATCCACCACAAGTGTACTCACTTGGCGAGAAGACAAATCTTGATAAATAATAGGGACAAAAAACATATAAATCAATTCTGCTAGTTCTCTTCTCTGCCGATGCAACATAAGTGCGAGCCAATTGGCCTTCTTGTGTTTCTAAGGAGGAACTGAAAGGAGTTCAACCTTTCTATGGTTATGTGTGCGAAGATAAGAGATACGCACAGGGTCACAATATTTTTCTTGAGCAAAACCTAAAGCTGATTGCTGTAGAACCCATATTCACATCGGTGTTCCATTTATAGCTTCTCCTAAAGTCTACCTTGCAAAAAGAGCATTTTTAAATCCCAGCTGGTACAGTGGCCAAGGCTGAAAAAAAAGGAAAATAGAACTACAATCTATATTGTCAGCGGTGAGGCGAGGTGCAAAGGTCTGCCATTGGCGCCTTGGCGTCTGGCAAGGCACTGCCGCAACAAAGGCTTTTTCAGGGTACAGTTTGTAATATTTACGTATTCAGATTTGGTTAGTTACATTTCCAAGAAATACCTAACGTTGTATCCTTGGCTTATCTCCGCTTAACCAAGTTGTGGCTCTGCGACGCTTTAAAGAAAAAAAGTGGAGCTTTTGGAAGCCTTAGAGTTAAAACTGGCCATACAAGTAAGGGTAAAAAAGGTATTCAATCCACATGTTGGTGGAGAAGCTTTAGTTGCTACCTCAACCTTGGGGTTCTCCAGTTTTCTAATATATTGATGTCACTGTTCAAAAATCCATCCACTTTCCATTGCATGGTTAATAGTTTGAGCAATATTTACTCTCATGTATCACAACATAAGATGCATTTTATTATTATTGTTATTATTATTTTTGTTTTTATTATTGTTATCATCGTTACTATTATTATTGTCTTCATCATTATTATTGTTATCTTAATTTTTTTTGTTAATGTGAGCATGACCTTTTATTTATTTATTTATTTATCTTTGCCAGAGGGGAGGGGTGTTTGGATTTGGGAATTACTATTTGTTGAAATTTTATTCATCCATTTTTTTGTTAATAACAAATAAATTTTCTCATTCCTGTAGGTTCTGCTATCGGGTTTAGGCTGGATAGCCTTCTTAAACTAACTGATACACGTGCCCGAAACAACAAGATGACTCTAATGCACTATCTTTGTAAGGTAGAACTGCTTAAGTTACTGGTTTTTTTTTCTTCCTGTTAATTTAAGTTATTTATCCCCTTAGACGTTTAACTCTCTCTAGTCTTCAATTATTAGTTTGAGTGTATACTGGAATATATGCATACCAGATTTTATTTTATTATATATATATATATATATATATTATTTTTTAAAGTTGAACATACAGAACAATTTTTACGCCCGAGAATCTCGAAAAAGTGAACCGTATGTATTATTATATTGTGGGTGTGTGTAGCGCACAAAGGTAAAGAAATAGCCCATGGTGTATCACATGACTTCTATGTTTTCTTTTCATCTTTTGTGTTTGTACATCGTTTGTTGTTTCTAAAACAACAAGCTTTGAGTGTTTCTATTGCTACTACATACAAAAATATTTTATCTACCAAGTTTAATGGTCATTTTTCCTGCTTGACAATTTCAGGTGCTTGCAGATAAGCTACCAGAGCTTCTAGATTTTCACAAAGACCTTGTCAGCTTGGAAGCTGCAACAAAGGTATTGTAGTTTGACATAGACAGAAACTTTACTTTTGTTCCAACTCTGGACTATGCAGTTGGCATATGTTGATCCCATGATGATTTATGTACAGATACAATTGAAATACTTAGCGGAGGAAATGCAAGCCATTAGCAAAGGATTAGAGAAAGTTGAACAAGAATTGACCGCTTCTGAAAATGATGGTGCTATATCACAAGCTTTCTGCAAGGTAGGTGCTTTATGCTCATGCAAACTATATTTTATCTTTGTGGTTCCAATGTTTGCTGATAAGTAATAACTTTGTTGATATTCATGCCCTATTGGTTGCGTTATTTTAAAACGAGAATAGTACGTGTGTTATTGTCCGAAACATATTTGGCTGTCGGACATCATCATCATCAAAGCCTATTCCCGATACTTTCGGGGTCGGCTAAATGTATTTTGGTTCTCCAAGCAATGCAGTCTTCCTACATATCCTCACCTAATTCAAGTTCAAGGATGTCTTTTTCACCGCCTTCATCCAAGTTTTCATTGGCCGTCCCCTCTGTCTAGACGTTTACACCCTCTGCTAACTTGCCAATTTAGACATTTTCTAATTGGTGCCATGTTTGGTCTCCTCCCCACGTGACCAAACCACGTTAAACTCCTTTTTCAAATTTTGTCCTCTATGAACGCTCACCTAAGTATCTCCTAATTTTTTTATTCCCAATTTTATCCATATGAGTTTTACCACACATCCATCTTAACATGTGCATTTCTGCTACCACTATAGGTTGTCTCGTAGTAGCCCTTCATTTTGAACCGTAAAGCATGGTTGGTTGAAGATGTCTCGTAGCCCATAATGTGGAGACTCTAAACTAATCCTTTTAGTTACAAAATTCATTTTATTTGTCATTTTGTGTTACTTGTAGATCAATATGGCTATTTCATATTATTATCTTGTCGTGATATACTTATATCATGCTTAAAGGCTTTGAATCTTCAACAACTTAGGAAAAAAAAGGGATGATCTAATCATGGGGTCCATTGTAGTGTCCGAACATGTTTATGAGTGTCCAAAATTCATGGACACAGATACTTATTGTTTTTTCCAAAGAGAAGTGTTCTTGTTATAGAGGTTGTCTTTAATAATATGACGAGTAATTTGTTTGGGGCATGTAAAATTTTGAAGTTTACTTGAGAAAATTGGTCTTGTGATTTTATATCTGGTATTCGTCTTCTTGTTGAGTGTGTCCTTTAATCCTTTAAGATCTCAACTCAATTAAAAAAAACAGGAAGACAAATTTGTCCTAGCTTAGCTTTTTTTTTTTTTTTTTTTTTGGTCCTAGCTTAGCTGGTGTCCTTATTTATTAAAGTTATCGGTCGACAAAAGTTAGAAAAATGTGCACATTCTGGAGTTTTATGGGAACAAGTTGACAAGCTGTTGATTAAGAAACAACGAATTAAAATAAAACCGCTGGAAGTTCTTGAAAAGTTGAAATTCGGGAACATGCTATCAAGCTCCCACACCACCATGTCGTTGAAGTCTTTAGGTGATTCAGAGTTCAAATATTTGCAAAATGCTTTCTATCTTAAAAGGGTTGGTTGCCATTGATTAACAATACTTGCACATTTTGTATTATTGATTTTGTTGTACTTCTGCTTTGCAATTTGCAATCAGTGTAAGAAACTTTACTTTTAATTTGTACTAAGTGACTTGTTGAAAAATGCAATGTCTTGTGGAAAGACATGGGTTGTCTGAACTAGTCTCACTTAATGGGTCAAATTGATCCATGTTAGTGTTATATAATCTTCGATTCAATGAGGCTATGTGCCTCCAAGTCCAATGCATAGTTAATCAAGTTGTGTAGGTTCTGAACCAAGCAGATGGGTATGTGACTGATGTCGTGTTGCTTAGGAAAAAACCCAAAAAGGATGATGCATTGGTGCCCTTCTCCACATGCACCCTTTTTTCTCATAATCACTGTGCTAAATCTGATGGCCACAGTCGAAATCTAGAAATATGCTGACTGAGATTATGGATTGGAAATGCTCTTAGGATCATTTCGGTTCCTGATGTAGGGAATGTAGCTAAGGTAGCAATTTTATTTGGAACCATGAATGCAGCATAATATAAATGAGCTGGGTCAAGGCTTCATGGGTCCTGGTCCACCCATCAATCTATTAACATAAATAGGTCATGTTCGTGGCAAAAAACTTAACCTGGTTAGCCCATATATGTCTATGGTTATATGTAATATTTGGGTATATATATATTGAATGTGGTTATTTTATAAATGTGGGAACAATAAATGAGTCCCTTTTGAATATGAATTTGAACATTGGGAGGTGGGACTTATAATATCCCTTCAGAGCACTTGAATTCATATTTCACAGTGACATGAGACTAATAAATGTGTTCCCATAAAACACTTATACTTCGCGTTCTTCCTTCAGTTGTCCTAGACTTCTAGTGCCATGGGACTAAAATTTGGTCATTTTAGGACCTTTGTAACAATTTCCATTCTTGGAGAGCTACTGTCCTATATTGTTGGACTGTGAGCAGCACACGTTGCCAAGTTGGCTTGTTAGTTCGAGGGGTAAACTAGTCATGTCATGATTGACTAGTTGACTCATTGACTTGGTTGATATATGGGGTTGTACCGTGTCACTTGCTAATTAAGTAGTTGGTGTTTTTGAAAGACTACTAAAACAAGAAGCAACTTCTTGTTCAAGAAATATAGTCAGTTTGAGATGATTCAGTGATTGCAACGAAGGCGACTGATGTACTGCCAAGAGTAAAAGAGATGTTCTGACAGTGTTTCTAAAGATTCGAAATACCGAAGAAGAAGGAAACAAGGAAAACTGTAAGGATGTTAGAATAATAAGGAATTGTTCGGTTATTGTGTTAGAAGATGCAATTACGATAGAATGGGATATCAAGAAAGTATAAATGATCAACTCCAAATTGCTGCAATAAGGCTTGGACAATGGTGATCATGAACTGACATATCAAACAGAACTACTTTCTACTTCTATCTTCTAATTTACAGAAGAATCTCTAATGTTTTGAATTTATTTTTCTAATCAATATCTTTCTGCCATTCAGACTTTGAAGGAGTTTCTTGGTGGAGCAGAAGCTGAAGTGAGGTCTTTGGCTTCACTGTACTCCGGAGTGGTATGTCATAATTTTATTTTTTTTCCTCAACTTGGACAACCAGACGTTCTCTTGACATTTTCTCTTGATCTAATATTTTGCAGGGTAGAAATGCAGATGCCTTGGCTCTTTATTTTGGAGAAGATCCTGCTCGTTGCCCATTTGAGCAAGGTACACCCTTCCTGCTTCTTGTTTGGATTTTTTGTTTTTCGTTTTTAATGATTTTATGCATATTGCTTTTGAGGAAAATTTTGGATAATGAATGATGAATAAGTCAATGAAAAGTTTTGTCAGCTTTTCTTGTCCATCTTAATTTTCATTTATGAGTTTTGTGTGCTATTATAATAAATAAATTGCTTTTATGTGCTCATCATCTATATGATGCCAACATGTCTCTGTTATTATTTTATTTAATATTTTCCTTTTTCAGCATTGCTAAGTTATTACTGGTTTTTACTTTAGTGATTTCTGATTACAGTTACTATTCATAAATTTTGCTAGTTTTGGAACTGAAATTTTCATTGTAGTCTAGCGTGACAATGGAAAGAAAATGTCTTTTAAAACTTTTCAGTTGAGATGGTTTATTTAGTTAGAAAGCTTTAATTCCTCTTACATTTGAAGTTTATATCTTGTTTTACTTTTTCATGTTATACAAGGCTACTCTATACCCTTTTTCGAACTTAATCAATGAGAATATTGATCTTGAAGCTAACAGTTTAAAAGAAAAAGGGACAAAAAGTGACAGGATTAGATCATGGACAATTAAATGGCAATTGAAAGCCCGTGCACTTCCTCTTCAATCTTCACGCTCACCCCCAACACAACCTTATTCTCAAGTCTCAACGCAAACAGAGCTGCTCTCCAAAACTCTCCTGCACCAAGTGCTTATCACCATGGGTTCCTCATTCACTCTCTCTAGAAACCCCCCAAAAATATACCCACAACAAAGAAGAAGATCTGAATGAATGGAGACTTGCATAACTGAAATCAACAATTGTTTCACCTGTCGATGGGTACCTTCGAATCCATAAGAGGAAACCCATCAACATCCATAAGAGGAAAGCCATCAACATCCTCAATGTTGTTAAAACTTCCAGTTTTTCCTTTTTGGCTCTCTTGCATTCATCTTTCCCAATTTTTAGTATATCTCAGTCTTCAATTGTAGGTAGGTTTGGGGTAAACCTAAAATATGGGTTTGTCAATTGGTAGGCAGGCATTTGGGAGGGCGAGATTGATAGAATCCAAAGAGAATTGTAGACATCATCTGGAGATAAATGGGAGATTGATCATCTCTGGGCTGCAGCCTTGAAGCTTTCAAGGAGTAAAGATCTTAAAACCAGTACATAAAATATTTTGGATTTTATATCCCCATTCACGGATCTGTCAACACATTTACGGATACGTTAGGTTGAATTTGGACATCAGTAACAAGCTTTAATGGATAGTCCAAGCCCAATGGAAGGCCCGACACTTAAAAATGAAGTTGGACAAAAGATGGGCTTGGAATAAAAGCCCTCCTTTTATTTATCTCTAATAATAATAATAATAATAATAATAAATTATTATTATTATAGTAATTGTAATTTTTACATCGACCTTATTTCTGTATGTTATATTATTTTTGTTTTTCCTAACCCGATATTGCATTTGACCCAAATGTAATATTACATTTTATAAATGACTCGATTATGCATGAAGCTTGCTGTTTTAATTTTAATAAAAGTAAACTTTGCTCAATTTTTTCAAAATTTCTAAAGAATCGTGCCAACAACACGGTAATACACTAGTCTATATAACAAAACAACTTGGTATTTAACCATTCATAAGATGGTTTGTCCTACAAGGCATATTTAGTATATGAAAATAGTTTTAGTAAATCCAATGGAAAAAATATTGGGAAAAATAAGGAATGAGATATTGAGGAGGTAAGGTGAGAAATTGTTATTCAAGATTAGTGAGATTTAGCATCACAAAAAGAGAACCACGATTTTAATTGGTCTTGTCTATCCTTTGTTTCTTTCACAACACCAAAATATACCACTGGTGGATGGTGAATTCCTCATTTGTTAGACTTTCTTGTAGGAGAATTGCTCTCCCTTTTTTAGGAAGTTGTATACCTTGTTTATGCACACCCTTGAAGGAACAAATTCTCTCATATCCAATCTTTTCAAAGTAAACCAATCAACCACACAATTACATGCCCTCATCATCATTACAACGAGATAAGTTTATCGAATATAATAGGGTGAACTCTCTGGAATCATATTCTACGCTTGTTATTGATTAGAATGATGAACAACAGAACAAGACATGGGAAGAATGGAGATTCAATTCAACCCTAAAAAATACGGGAATTGGGCTTAGAGTCCCTCAAGTTTTTTAATAATTTTATATTACACCCTTCCATAATTTTATATTTTGGATCCCTAGCAAACTAATTTTTTTTAACTCTTTTGAGCTCCGTTCGAGCTCAAATTTTTAGGAAAATTACAAATTACCAATAGAAACGTGTCAAAGTTCCGAACGGTTTCAACATCGTTCCTTGAGATATGTATCTAAGTCCCACCATTAAATACCTTGATAAACAATCTTTGTGAGTGTTTAAGGACCACCCTTTCAGGTAGTCTTGGATAATGGGCACTAGCCAGGTTGTGTTGTGCTCAAGGTGAGCCCTAACTGTCTTCGGGATATTTATAGATAAATCCTTTTTATCCCACTTAGCGCGGATCTCGAGGCATACATATTGAAATGAGCTGAAATTTTGACTATATTGGTATTTCATTTTCTTCAAAATTTCAGATCAAACGGAGTAGTGAAAGGCTATAAAATTAAAATATGTTTTCCACAATGCAAAGCATGTATAGTTTAGGGACTCGAATTAGAAAAATTAGTAGGTTGTGTTGCAGAATACATATTAGTGCAAATGAGGTCGTATTTCTATTAAAAATAATACAAAAAGTATTAATAATGTATATTTATCCTCACTACCAATTTCTTAGTTTTTTGAAATCGGTGACACCCATATCCTTCTTCGTGCTTCCTTGAGGAGTACAAAGAAGCATAAGAAAAACAAACCCAATGGTTACATGATAGCACTTCCTAATTAAACAGAAGTCTATAGAAGCCATACCCTTATATCACAAAAAGCTAATTCCAAGTACAATTAAAGACCTAAGATTTTCAAGACGAAAACATAATGACTTTCTTTGACGTACAATCAATCTTTGATTTTAGGCCATTGAACTTATTGGTGTCATGAAACCACCCCAAATAAAATACTAGAAATGGTTTCCAACATGTTTGCAGCAGAGTTAGAGTTAATTCCCCATTGCCACACATCAAGCTAATATGTTTATGGCTTTGCAGACTTGCTTCACCCACTCGAAGATCATATACTTGAGAAATTAACTTTTCGACCCTTACGTTGCCAAAAACTGTGAGAATTAGTTTGAATCTTTTCACTTGAGATCTTCCATTCTCTACAAAGAAGATCGTGTCATCCGAAAATTGTTAGTGTGTTGCCACGTGCGGGCTTCAATAGCATTGATTTGCAAACATTTTGGTGTATAAGATCAATTTTTAAAAGGCCAAATACATCGATTTGGATTTTATTCTCTGTATGTTGAGGATGGGGTATCCTTGCTTTATTCTCTTGTTTACAGATCTCCTTAGTCAGCTAGTCCCTTGGACAATCCTCACACTTGTTTTTGGATTAAGTGAGCATGTCCAGCAATTCCATATCCCTGTTAAGTGCTTCTTCCCAGATTTTACCTTGATGAAGATCTGTCTTCAACTGAGGCAATCCCAGAATTTGTTGGAAACTCATCTCCCTTGGTCAGATGGTCATGCATGGGTCTCTCTGCCTTCTTCGCCTTCCCCCACCTGGATTCTATTCCCTCACAATACTACCTAATTCTTTGATGACCAAACTTTTCTGGACTTCATCATACATAGATCTCTGCTTGACACCACCAACCCATGAAATGGAAGGAGCTTCTCCTTATCTAGCAACCTTCACCGAATTGAGATTTTAGCTGTAGTTCAGTGGTTATTTTTGGTCAAGAGTGTAGGGAGTTATAAAGGTTTCATGTCAATTATTTTATTTTTTAATGTGTCATGCACGGTGTAGAGTCATGAAATCCTAAATGGTTAGCTTACGGCTTACCTACATTTCTTACCTATAAACTGTCCATGCACCCTTTTTAAGTATTTACCTTCCACAATTAACTTGATTTTGGATGATTATTACAGTTGTTTCTACTCTTCTCAACTTTGTGAGAACGTTTGGGCGAGCCCATGATGAGAACTGCAAACAGCTTGAGATTGAAAAGAAAAAAGCACAAAAGGAAGCAGAAAATGAGAAGGCAAAGATTGTCGCTCAACAAAAAGAGTCTGAACGCATAAACAGGACAGAAATCAAGAATGTTGAAGAAATTTGATTTGTTTCTTCTGCATCCTATTATGAAAATCAGGACAAGCCGCTTCTTTCTCTACCTCTGAAGAGGAGACAACAAAAGAAATAAAAGAAAGAAATTAAACGATAGATTAATGCAAAAGGATTAGGGTTTTTTTTTTCCCTTTCTTCTCTTCGTCATATTTAGAGTCGGATAGAGTAAGGCTGAAGGAAACTGAATATATAGAAACACGAATGGCCTTGTCAATGTCCAGAAGAAGAAAATATGTATATGATGCATAAGAAGCTGTGATACAGGCGAACAGAGGTAGATAAGCACTGTAAGGTCAAAGCTGTAGTTTTTTTTTAGAGGTAATTCTGTCTATCCTTTTGTTTTATATTATTCTCATTTTGTTAATTAAGTTCCGTTTGGGGTTTTAGATCCAAATTTCCTGATTGTGTTGTTCTGATTCAGTTCATTGTTTTCTTGTAGCAGAGACCGAAGGTTGGAAGCTCCTTCCAGTGGCAGCTGTAGAATACTAACGTCACGAAAGAATTTAGATTTTGTAAAGTAATTCTGAGTAGTTTTTCTTTTCACTTGTTTTTATTTGTCAATTTGATGTTTTTAATTCTATAATGTTCTTTACCTGTATATTATCAATATAGGGATGTAAAGTTTGTCCTCTTTATTGATGTAATAGGCTATAAGAACGCAAGTTTGTTCTGAGTGATTCATTGCACTATTTTTTTAATCACTAATCTCTACAAATTTCAATACTAAACACATAATGTAACCTGAAAAGCTCTTTAATTTTATTGTTTCTTTTGTTTGTTTAATTTTAATTATTGTTAAATAAAACGGAGGTCAAATTTAACTCAAAATGGCCAAACCAAGACATCCAAATTTACTTTAAAAAATGCTATGAATAATTAATTAAAATTACATCGACATTGTCAGCCAGGTCGACCAAGATATGTTCCTAACTAGTATAGTATTAAGTCCATCCATATGGAGTTTGATAGACTTCCTTTGACTTGTGTCTTCTTGATCTTTGTCTCACTGATCTCTTCTTGCAAAACGTATATAGCATGTAGGTCTATTAAGCTACCTATGGATACGAGCTTATCTAGAGAGCCTGCCCCTAGCGGCAGATCCGTGTCAGGGGAGGCTCTTGCACATTTTTAGGGAAGAGAAAGGAGATCTTGAGTTCTTGAGGAAATCTCTCCTAAGAAACATGATTTGATACTAGGGGTCTGGCTCTTAAAATTTTTTGTATGGATACATATAGATATCTCAATTCCTTTCTCTGTGTTTAAAGAGCTCTCAGACATATGCGCGAGTCGCTGTCTTGATGATCATCATGTTAATGAAACTCCAGTGGGGGTGGGTGGGAAGAAGGTGGAAATCCCTTCATATATCTTCATTTAAGCCCCCTGTCATAGCTCGAGTAAAATTTAGTGTAACTAATTTATTTTCTGGTAGTAGGAAACAACATCTATCTACCTTTACGATTTTGTTACCTAAGCAATTTATTTTGATCCTAACATAAACAATACATAATTATTTGAACATTAACAGGTAATAAATAGGAAAAGATTCATAAAGATACAGAACATCCCTGAGGCAGAATGTCATGCAGCCACATTTAGGATTTCTAAGTTTCAGTCTGAATAACTATCAGTCTATCACTGCTCGAAATAATACATGAACCCGTTGCCGTCATTTTAATTTGTCGATTAATGCTACTAAAAGTTTTTTTTTCTATCAAACATAAATATACCATTTTTCTATTAAAAAAAAAAAAAACCCTACCTACATAAACTGTACCTATAAGGAATTACTCGGAAGGGGTGGTCTAAACGAACCACAGTTTCAAGCTTTTGCGATACAACATCATAAGAAATCAATGAGTGTTCCTCATCTGATTCCTCATGCGAAAAATGCAACAACAAAATTTTGTCATTATAAAAGCTTGAATAGTGTAGCAACATAAACCTTCAATTCCTCGCAAATTGATATGGTATTTCTTGACCCATTTGTAGTTCTCACTGTCCATCAACATCCATACTTGCAATTCATTTATGTCTTCGTTTTCTTCATCCTCTATGTAGTCCACTATACATAGACTCCCTTGCAGCTCAGCCATGAATACTTCTTGGCTATTTTTTTTGGCATACTTGTCATTCAACTCAGCAGGAGCGATTAGTTGATCAAATCGCTCTTTTCCGAAATCAAATGATACAATTATAATTCCTGTGCTAACTGCTGCTAGCCAGTACAACATTCCATCCACATATGTTGATAAAGAATAAGGTTTATACTTGGTACTTGAAATTTTTCTCCATGATTTATCCCCCAGAGTCAAAATCATACTTTCAATCCGATCAACAAACACATTTTCTACCATGTCGTAATAACGTGCTATAGTAACAACTTTATATTGATTAGTTAATGCATGATATCCAAACCCATTATCAAGATATCCTAACGAAAAATCGTGTTTTGGAAGGGACGCGAATTTTCCAATGGTTGGATTACATACATGAAAGTTGTTATTGAAATCTGGAAAGCAAATCAAACCATTGATGGAATTGACATAGGAGTAACATTGACGGATACTCTCATGCACAAACAAGTCTTTCGTAAGAAACGACCCTTCTTCTATTGAAGATAGATGAATAGTTTTTCTCTTGTCAAAATGGTTAATAAGGAGAGATTGATTGAATTTACTTACGGGAGGACGAAACAAGTCAGAAATAAAGGAATTCCAAGCTTTGCAAACGAACCTGAACTCGAGTAGCATATATTTAGGTACAAAAAATAAGAGTATGTGAAAGACAACATCCTCCGGGAGATAATACGGCGTCGAATCGTCCCTAGCACTCTTGGATTTCTTCATCACTTTTTTCTTGACCTTGAGATTATTGGTTTTTCTTTAATTGCTTAACCAATTATAAGCTCCATGAGAGGAGATTTATCCCGAGTTTCTATCTATTTAAATTTTCAGGAATGTATGTACTATTATACATACAACTTGGAAACTTTCTTGGTTTGCTTTAGGGGGGGTCATATTTGCAAGAAGATATTGCTTCCCATTCATTGAAAATTTTCTCATTTTTTCAAGATTTTATGAATCTGTTTATGACACAAAAATAACTTTTCTCCTAAAGTCATCCCTTCTCTCCTAAATTTGTATCTTGCTAAATATTTTGAATATCAATGAAGTTCATGACACAACCATATTTCCATTGAAATCTAACTCTTAGACCAAACATAATTACTCTGTTCTCACACACACCATGGTCAGATCTCAGATCTACCAACTGAATCTACCTAACTACCTAGCAAGAGGAAGAAGAAGAAGATCCCAGGGACAGGTTCAAGTCAAGCAAAGCTGCACCTGCAAAATAAACAAAATACAAAATTGTAAGGACATGTTCATAAATCCAAAACCAAACAATATCAAATTATATCATAAAACAAGTTGATTGATGATAGTTAGCTTACCATCACCACCACCACTGCCAGCAGCACCAGCACCAGCACCAGAACAAGCGCCACCACTGCCACTACCACTAGCACCATCGCCATCACCATCACTATCATTATCACCATCGCCATTGCCACCACCACCTTGTCTGGACTGCTGCTGAAGTCGAGCTTGCTTCAGATCCGCCCTGAGCTGTTTTGCAGTTAGATTTGTCTCGTTTTCCAAGGCTGCGACTTCAGCTACGGAGATCTTTTGAAAAAGAAGTAATGGTCTTCCATTCTCCCATTTATAGGAGACTCTCACTCCGTCCCCTCTTGCAAGTTGCATGGCCTCCCTTACAGGTAGGAACCGGGTCACTTGGAAGCTTCCTTGAATCCACTTCAACCCCACGGTGTAGACCGTGTCCTGGTTCAGTACCCGAGCAGGTGCATCTACCACCTTCTCGCTCTGCTCTATGTAGTTATTCTCCACCAGGTCCTCAAAGAGTTTTTGTCTTTCGGTCTCATATCTTATTGTGTTCGATACCAATATCGGATATCGATCATGGGTTTCTTTAGCCTTGGCAACTTTAGCAAACAAGTGATAATATTCTCCCATGCTATCTGCTTGGTTTGATCTCGTTTGTTTTGTTGTAGTTAAGTAGAAGCAACTAGTAGGAAGAGAAGATGAGCATCCATGCATTTATGTTGCATTGATGATACTGCTGGTTATTGCCATCAACATAGCTTTCTCTCAACATCTTGAACAGATGAGATCACACTACATTGATGACCAAGATCAAAGATTTTCCCTTTCATTGTCTCTCCCTTTCTTCCTCGGAGAAGAGAAAGTAGAGATTCAAATTATCTTCTTCTTAAGTTGAGTCAGACCTGCCCACTGTACATGCATGTGTAATGATCATCCTTTGACCTCTATTTATTTGCATTTATCATTAGCCAGAAAAAAATATATATTAAGTAAATAAATAAGGAAACATCGGTGGGTTTAAAATGTTGGAAATTATGGGTATAAAAAGTTTCATGAATGGATGTAATTTTTTTGGTCTTCAATGTATTCCATTTTCAAGATGATCAAAGAAAACGATGGCTAGTCAGAGAGATTACGATGGATGGAAAACTGGAGATCCTTTGCTTGTTTGGTCTTCAATGTATACTATTTTCAAGATGATCAGTGAAAAGAAAACGATGGCTAGACAGAAATGAACTATGATGGATGGAGATCCTCCTCCTTCTCTCCACAATGAAGATCAAGAATACATAAGCCAAAGGAAGTGTATCAAATTTCATATGAGATGGACTTAAAATCATAGGAACATATCTTGGTCGACCTGGCTAACAATTAATGTTGATGTCATTTTAATTGATTATTCATAGCATTGTTTAAAGTGAATTTGGCTGACTTGGTTGGGGAAGTCAGCCAAATTAAATCAAGAAAGTTAGTAGTTAATTAGGAATGATGATTGTTAAGGAATTGAAGATATGGGGGTGACTTTACTTTGGAAACTGGCTCTATCAAACATATTTTAAGTTGGGCATGGGCTAACATTTCAAACTTAAGTTGGGTTACTTTAAAAAAAACCCACCGATAAATTAAGGGTTAATTACACTTTAGTCACCAATTATAATTCAAAATTAGAGTGTAGTTTTCGATTTGGGCGTAATTAGAGAATGGTCACTAAAGTCGCAAATGTCATTAACGCCTTCACGTATGTTTGGCGTGCCCTTTGTTTTCTTTACTAGGAGACACAACGTGGTTGCTCTTTATAGTGAAGGGGTGAGAGCTAAAAATGACTTTCTTTCTCTACTGCCTATACCTCTTGCACACACACTTACTGTTGCATTATCGAGCGCATTGGCTTTTTCGCCAACTAGATCTATAGGGCGAGTCGAGCGTTGGCCGCTCCAATTGGCTCTTCTTCTGGTGTCAGAGCGCCCGAGACGCTGAAGAAGATAGTTACGAAGGATTCCAATCCTTCCAAGAGAAAGGTCGTGGAAGGGATACTTCCCCCAGCTTGTAAGTCCAAAAAGGTCAAGGCGAGGACAGCCCAAGCCGCCCTCTCTGCTTCATTGTCTGTCGCGGAGAAGGAGCTCGTCGAGCACTCCCGTTCTGTGGTACATTTTCGTTCTTCTGAAGAGGCAGCGCCTGAGCCCGACGGTCTTCCTCCTTGCCCTCCTACCCGATGTCTTCCCTCGAGGGGGAGCATCTTCATCATGCCAGGGTGGAGGACCACAATGGTTTGGATGAGGAGCAGCTCGAGCGTGTTAATGCTTGCCTTCTCGATGCCACCATAAGGATTTTCGCTGGTGGTGACCTGGGTTTGGAGTTTCGTACTCCAAAGGGCACTGCTACGATCTGTTGGCGGCTTCAGATGCCTCAAGCTCCGAGGTTCACTCCGCTCTTCTATCGCTTGCTACCGGCAAAGGGAAGGGAGTCGCAGAGTTTCCTCGTTTTTCGAATGTCGTAGTTGTCAGGGGGTGTGAGGCTCATCCCTGACCCCAAAATTCTCCATTTCAGTGCTCACGTCAACTTTTGTAGGCCAAAAGTTGTTGACCTCAACTCTGATGGCCGACACATGTGGCTCCAAAAGGTCAATCAAAGGAACAGATCTCTACAGCTTCTGAGGATGTCTTTTTCTTGTCTGATTTATTGGCCGCCGTTGGAGGACATACTTGTGGGGGATCACCTCAGTCAAGGTTTGAAGGAGCTCATGCAGGTGAGCTATTGTTGATTTGTTTGTCATTGGCCTCTTAATGGTACCCTCTTATTTTTAACCATGTGTTTGGTTGTCTATCAAGGGATAGCACATCTGACGTATGCTAGGATACTGGGGACTGAGGTGGTGCATGGGACATGATCTACGCTATAGAGAGGTCGTTTGCTGAGCAATAGTTGCAACTTTCAGCCACCTTTTTTGAAATGGATTCTTTGAAAAAGCAGGCGACCGCTCATAACGGCTTGGAGGCTCAGTTGCAGGATGCCTGCGAGAGTACGAATAAAGCTTTGACTGCTCAGTCTAACTTGAAGGTCCAACTGAAGGGAGTCTAAGAAAGTCTTGATGAGGCCCTAGTTGCCAGGACCGATTTGTAGGTTGAGGTCCGGGGAGCTCGAAAATATCGGTACAGACTGGTAGCTACGCATGCGGATGCTGCTGACCATTTGGCATCTGCCCAAAGGTATACTGCTGAAATCCAGAGTGATCTAGATCACGAGGAGCGTGCCGAGTCCTCTCGGAAGAATGAGCTCTACAATGCTACTCTATTGCAAGTGTTCCAACTTACTCAGAAGTGAGACTCCAAGCGTGCAAGCCAAGTTGCAGTAGAGAACAAGCTGGTAGATTGCAAGAGTGGCCCATTCAGAGTGCTTGGGGAACTGTCTGGCTTGGAAGCTTAGTAGGCAGTCAAAGATAATGAATTCTTTGGTGTCGTTGAGATTACTAATTTCAGCAAGGTTATTGCTAGTAGGCTGGATCTGCTAGACTATATTGCACAAGATCACGTGGACTAGGACCTTCCGCCTACAGGCAAGTTGCTTTTGCCCACTTCGAGAAGGATGATGGTTCCTCATCTTCCCTGCGGTGTGGCTTTGAGATCGATCCTCCTGCCATGGAGATGATCTTTATTGATCCTGTTGTTCTAGAGCCTCTTGCTGACCTTGAGGTCATTCTAGATCCAGAGTTTTAGGAGGGTGCTTCTGACTCTATTCCCGCTGCATGAGCGGGTTTATTTATCCGTACTTGTAGTTGTCGTACTTGCCATAGTCAATCATTGCTTAGATTAGGCTGAGTAGGTGGGTATATCTACCCCCGCCTGAAGTAGGGTTTCAGTTTAGACTGAAGCTCTTTCTTTGCTTGTCTGAGCATATTGTCCACAATAATAACTTAATCTGCTCTGAGAGTTAAGTTGTAGGGTAGTCGACTACATTTGTTTGTGTGGGTTGTGCTCCCTTAGTGACTTAATTATTGCATCCCTTAGTAGTTGATTCTGCATAAGATTTGTCCTCGTGCTGAAGACTTCATTTCCTTATTGGTATTTGACCTTCGTAGAAATTAGGTTTCCTGGTAAACCATCTCTTATTAGACTGAAGTTTGGTATCATATGCCAGTAGCCTTGTCTGTCCTGAGGAAGACTCTAAATTTAAGTGGGGTTGCGTTTGCCTTTTTGATATGGGCTCTTATAATATGTCTTACTTCTAGGTAGGAGTTAGGCTATTGAGGAGTTGTCTTCGCCCGAACGGGCTAGACTCCTTGTATTTATCTCGCTCAACCCTTGAGAGGTATTGAGTTGAGAAGAAGTAGTCTCCGACCATCAAGACTAGTCCTTCTATTTTTACCACAATCCTTAATAGGATAGTTGGGTTGCGGAGGGACCTTCTTTGCCTGAACAGGCTTGACTCCTATGCATATCTTGCTCAACCCTTAAGGGGGCAAGATTTCATAGCACGCCCAGTCTTCAACAAGAGCTGAGCTATGGAAGAACCATATGTCACACCCTGATTTTTGAGAAAACGAAATCCTTATATCCATGTAGGAATACCTGTTTTCCCAAATTCAGGACGTGAAAATATTCAATAACAGAATAACATTTAGCAACAAAAACTGAGACACAATTTAAAATTTGAAAAAAAAAACTCTAACCAGGAAACTATTTGACAAAGTTTGCCCCACTAAGAAAAACTCCAATAACGTTGTCCAAAATCTCTAAACCTGAGAAAAAACTAATTGCCTACATTCACAAATGAATGTACCTAACAAGCAAAAGCTTACTCGGGTCAGCAATTTAGCTGGTATGAGTAATCTCAACCTCTAAATAAAAATAAGTTCAATGCCATGATATAAAATTACATACACAACAAAATAACACCTCAAGGACTTATAGTTCCTCAACGAGACAAATGTGTCATGCAAGAAAACAATAAATCAAAGACATGTAGTTCTTTAATGAGGCAATTGTGTCACTCTAATAAGTTCTTAGAGTAAATATTTATTTTAATTATACTTACGCTGTAGAGGTTGACTGTGGCAAGTCTGGCCTGCATAAATGTTAATAGACTTACCATCCTATATGAAAAGGGTTCGAAACAATATGAACATAATTTCTCAAATAACTGCTATTTCATCATCAATTATAACAGTTGTGTCCATACATTATTTTATTTAATTATATTATTAAAATTTATGAATTGATCACTTAGACTATACCACATTCGCAAAACCTCTATGCCGAACATATATGCTCTTATGTCTCTTTCATATAAAGAAGAACTTCTCTGTCATCCATGTTTAAGTGGGGACATATCACATACAAACATACACCACCAGATACTCTTGGGCTACCAATGCGCATAAGTCACGTCGCATTTTTTGCGAATAAATATTAAACATATCTTAGGCATAAAAACCACCTCCTTTCACAAAACTAACTCAAAGGTTATTTTAGTTTCTCTATAAGAAATGGGTGCCCTAATTCGCAAAATCCAACCCGAATGTTACTTAGTTTCTTTATAGGAGAGAGAAATACAAAACAACAAGAGGTGTGGTAGTTCTAAGCGATACAATTCTAGATGATTAAAGTTTAAGGAATCAAAGTTGTCAATACCATATATATTATGATATTTAAAAATTCTTTCACAATGACATTTTGTTATTTATAAATAATTCCATCACAATATCCACCCATACTTTTGGGGAAACATGTCATTTTCATAAACCAATGCTCTATAACAAAATGAAAATCAAGTCACTCCTTGACATTGTATAACAATTCAAATATCCAAATTATGTATAATGCATTAACAAGTCAATATGCATATATAACAATACAAATCTCCAAATTCATCATAATGATTAACATACATTTTTCAACCATTAACATTTTAATAATCACTATGAAACCATAACCTACATACTTCAAAACACAATCATAGACCGAAAACATGCATATTGAGACATAAAGGAGTTAAGGGGTAAAAATATTAATTTTCTAAAATTCAATTATCCTTCAATTAAATAGATCTTAAGATGAGGATTCCAATAGTGAAAACCTCATCGAAATCATAGCTACGGTCTATCTTAAGACTCAGTCAAAACTCATGTCAACTCTGAACAACGCTTGTAATTAGCATCAGAACAGAAATTTCCGCAAATTCAATTTGTAACTAAGCAACTTCGAGTCACTACAAAAACCTCATTTCATAGCCAAATTTTACAAACTATGTACTGTTGGAAAGCTTAAGGTGTAAGTTTTTCGATGGTATACTAATTAAACCTAATTAAATACCAACATTGGAAGTGTTACCACTTTTTTTTACTCTATTTATCATCTTCTCCAAACAAACATCAGATTTACAACACATTTCAGATTGAACAGACACACTTCGTTCAATTTAAAACCCACATATGTTAACAAAAAACTACAATCTATATATCGTTGGAAAGTCGAGACAACTAGCTTTCTAATGGTACAGAATTCAAAACCAATCTCAAACTCATACGAAAAATATCACAGCCTTTTTATATCCACTTCACCATGTTTTATCAAGAGAAATTTTAACTTTTACATTACTCAACTTCCAAGCTCGAATTTCTCAATGAAACTTCAATCACATCCACATAACTTAAACAACAATACAACAACTACATAGCAATAAATTACAGACCAATTCAAGAAGTTTAGAACGAACAAAGTTACTATCTCTAAACATTAAGGAATCCAAATAACTTGGTCTACTCACACAACACTCAACAAAAACAGTCATAATCATGATGCACAGCCACAAAACATGAACAAGATCTAAAATTTGTAAATAAAAGAAAAATCATAAATACAAATATCCAATAAATACGCACAAAGAGAGTGAGAAATAATCACAATTATGTAACCTAGCACAGAAACTTTCACATCCACGCAATCGCATACCACCCACACTCACGGACGTGCTTTCTTATTTTATTCTTCTTTTTCCAACTTCTCCTTTTTTTTTGTACAAGTAGAGAGGAATAACATTCCTCCAATATAATCCAAAGAGATATAAACCCTACAAGATTAGGGTTTTTAATAAAATTATATAGGCACCCTTATTTTTTATTTATTTTTTTATTTTATAATCTAATAAAAAAACTCAATAATATCGTAACACATTATAATTGTAATATTATGGGGTCGTTACACCATCTTTGCCTGAACAGGCTAGGTTCTTGTACTCCTCAAGTTCAGTCCTCGAGAGGACCTGCGCTGGAATAAGTCTTCAGGCCTATCTAGCATTTATAATATACCTCAATCATGAACAGAAGTTAAGTTGTCGAGGAACCATCTTTGCCCGAATGGGCTAGGTCGTTGTATTTCTCTGGCTTAGTTCTATATATGACCTGCGCTGGGAGAAATCTTCTAGGCATGTTTAGGCTAGACTTCATAATATACCTCAATCCTTGAAAGGAGTTGAGTTGTTGAGGAACCATCCCTGCCCGAACGGGTTAGGTCTATGTATTCCTCTGGCTCAAATCTGAAAAGGATTTGCACTGGGAGAAGTATTCTAGGCTCGTCTAGGCTAGACTTCATAATATATCTCAATCCTGGACAGGAGTTGAGTTGTTGAGAAACCATCCATGTCCAAACGGCTAGGTACCTGTATTCCTTTGGCTCAGTCCTGAAGAGGACATGCGCTAGGAAAAGTAATCTAGGCTAGACTACATAACAACCTCAATTTTGAATATGAGTTGATTTGTTGAGGAACCATCTTTGCCTTCAAGCTATGCTCATGTATTCCTCTTGCTCAGTCCTGAAGAGGACCTGCGCTGGGAAGGAGTATGTTATGTCTGCCTAGGCTAGGCTTCATAATAACCTCAATCCTGAATAGGATTTGAGGAACCATCTATACCCGAATGAGCTAGGCTCATGTATTCCTCTAGCTCAATCCTGAAGAGGACTTATGCTAGGAATGAGTTTGTTATGCATGTCCAGGCTAGACTCTGTTTGAGCGGTGAGTTGTCCATGGACTTGGCTCTATCCGATGTGTCGTACCTTGGCTCCTTTGCAGACTAGGTCACTTATCCGGAAAATTGTCATGGCCTTCAGTGAGGCTAGGTTTGGTCGTTTGTGCACCATTTCAGTCCCCATAGTTGGATCGGGTTATCTAAGGAGTGGTGAGTCGTCTAGGGACTAGACTCGCCACTTGCGGAGAATTGTCTCTGGACTGGGTTCTCCCGCTTGTGGTGGATTGTCCGTGGATTGGGTCCAGTCCGCATGTGTGCCATCATGGTCCTGAGGTTTGGCTAGGCTATCTTAGGAGCATTGAGTTGTTCAAGGACTAGACTCTCCTGCTTGCGATAAACTGTTCATGGATTGGGTTTGCTCACTTGCAGTGGACTGTCCGTGGCAGCCTTGACTCATGAGGCAGACTAGGCCACTTATGCCGCAAGTTGTTGTCGTCTTGAATAGGACTAGGTTGGACCATTTGTGCGTCATTTTGGTCCATGTACTAAGATCAAACTTCGATGGCCAGCGAGCTGTCTGGGGGCTCGGCCTGCCACATCATACCTCAGCTCCTAAGGTGGACTAGGTCACTTTGCAGTGAGTCATCATTGCCTTTAGAAGGGTTAGGCTTGACAGTTTGTGCACCATTTTGGTCCCAATATAAGGATCAGGTCTTTTCCTCTAAAAGGAGTTGAGCATGAAGTAGAGGCGTTGTTAAAGAGATTACCTTTATTGATCAGCTTCAAAAAGTTTTACATGTCACCCTCGCTACTTCTTACCAGTAAACCTTGGGCTTATTGGTCCGTCTATCTTTGGGGGGACTTCAGCCAATTGTGGTTACTTATCTGATAGCTTCATCGCCACGTAATGACATTATCTGGCGGAGGACTGATTTCTCTTGATAGTTCTTGTCTCTTCGTTGACAGGGTATTTGAAGCACCAGTGTCGTGTGAAGACCACTACCCCATTTGGTGCAGCTAAGGTCTTTCAAGGATTATATTATATGCAAATGGGGCATCCACTGTGATGAACTCCGTCATGAGGAGTTTCGTTGGCTCCCCTGCTCCGACGGGTAGGCTTATGTTCCCGATGGAGTAACTTCGAGCGCCGCTGAAATCAACCATCACATGGTTGTTCGGCTTCAGTTCCTCCTCTATAAGCTGCATCATGATGAATGCTTTTAGGAACAGGATGTTGACTGAGCTCCTTGTGTCCACCAACGACCTCTTGACACCTCATTTTGCTATGGCGATTATGATAACCATGGTGTTGTTGTGCGGGGAGTGGATCCTTTAAATGTCCTTCTCGGTGAACATCAAGTCCGAGGTTTGGTGTTGTACCCAGGCATGTTGTACTGGGCGGTCTCTGCTGTGGGGACCTATCCGCAGCTCTCGGATTGCCCACTTTCTTGACATGTTAGATTTTTGGTCCATTGTGTGCGCTGTGAGGCTAGATTTTTTTTTTCGCCATTCTAGTAAGTAAAAAGGGTTCTATCAACATAAATATGTCATTTTTTCTGCCAAAAAAACAAAAATAAAAATAAGGCCGGCCACCAGTACAAATTGTATGTTTAAGGAATTACTTAGATGATGTGGTATCTATAAATTTTATCTTCTCCCTCCTCATGCATCAATAAGATTTTGTCATTATAAATGCAAATGACTTGAATGATGTTCCAACTTAACTCTTCGATTCCTTGCAAAATGATATTGTATTTCTTGACCCATTTACAGTCCTCATTTTCATCCATAAAATAATTCAATTGTCTATTCATCTTCACCTCCGAGATAGTGTTCCAGGTTCAGGTCATGCTCTCACTAGTTCCGCGCTTCCGACCAGCACTTGCTCCGCTCCCGAACAGCCACTGCCTTGCCTCCGAACAGCACCTGTTTTGCCCATAAACAACATTTGTTCTGCTGCAAAACAGCACCTGTTTTGCCCCCAATCAGCACCGGTTCTGGCCCCGAACAGCACCGATTCTGCTCCTGAACAGCAACTGATTTGCCCTCGTACAGCACTTGTGCGCCCCAGCTCACCAGCACTTGCGCTCTCCAGTTCTCCGCTCCCGAACAGCAGCTCCTCTGCTCCCGAACAGCTCCTGTCTTGCCCCCGCACAGCACCTGATCTGCTCCCGAACAACACTTGTTCTTTACTCCAGAATACTACCAGCTCAGTTCCAGGATCAGATCCCAGTCAGGCAGCGCACCTCGAGTCTCCTCGGCTTCAGAATTCAGGTTCGTCCAGCCAGAACAAGGTCGGTATTGTGCAATTCAGCTCTGCATGCACACGGTCTGTCAGCCCCATTCCACCCGCATCGCTCAGTCTTGGGCCACAACCTCTTTATGTTCAAGGGGACGGGGGAGCTCCGGAGTTTGGGAAGGACATATCGAAGCCGACAGTGATGACACAGTTGACAAATATTATGGCCAAACGTGCTCTTTCCATGGCAACGGATAATGTATCCATGCCTCCAGTGGCTAGGAATGAGGTGGATGGGAGTTTACATGAAGTTTTCATCCAGCTGGTTGAGGAGAATCGTGTTTTGCAAAGCAAGAACCATTCAAAGTCCACTAATACCTTGATTCGCCCAACAGATGATAGTGACGAGGCGGTGTCAGACTCGGAGATGGGATTGGAACCACAAGCTATTACAGATTTAACATTGGGGTCTCTATCAGATAAGGAACAACAGCATATAGTCCAACCAGTGGTCCTCCCGGGCAAACGTCGCAAGACTAAGAAGGGTAAATCTTCTCAACGTGTTTAAGATGATGGAAAACTTTATGTTTTGGAATGCTCGTGGGGTCGGTAATCAGGCCACGAAGCGGAGATTGAAAAATATGGTGTTGGAGCATAAAATCAAAATTCTTATGATAGCGGAGCCTATGATTCCTGTTAGTAGATCAATGGAGATTGGCAACAAACTTCGTCTAGGGGGCTTTGCCTCGAATGATACGGTTGGGGGAAAGATATGGATCCTGTGGGATACTTCACTTGCTCTTTCGGTGCTGGAGATGACGGACCAGATCATTCATTGCCAGGTAAAGGATTCTAATTCAAGAATTTTTTTAATTTCGTTTGTTTATGCTAAATGTTCTGTGGATGAGAGAAAGGATTTATGGTTGAACATGACAAATTTTGTTGCTACCCATGACATTCCTTGGATGGTCGGCGGAGATTTTAACACTTATTTTCACTCCGGAGAGAAAGTAGGCGGTTTGGAACCATCCATGGCAAGTATGTCTCATTTTTCTGATTGCATTGACAACTGTGGTCTCATTGACTGTGGTTTCTCGGGCCCTCGTCTCACCTGGTGCAATAACAGGCGGGGTAGTGAGCGCATTTGGGCCAGATTGGATAGGATCTTTACTAATTCAGTTTGGTTAACAGATTTTGGTAGTCCAAAAGTAGAACATCTTAGCAGAACTTTCTCAGATCACTCCCCGTTGTTGGCCTCCATGCCGACTAACTCTAAAGTCGGGTATGTTCCTTTCCGTTTCCTTAATATGTGGACGACACATTCTGATTTTTTGGACTTGGTCAAGGACACATGGTCGACAGATATGGGTAATATGAGACCTATTGATAGAGTGGATGCCAAACTTAAAATGACACGACGAGTTCTGATACAGTGGAATAGGACGGTCTTTGGTAATGTGTTCAGCAGAATTCGTGCTTTGGAAGATGAAATGCAGCAGTGGGAAACAACTCTTTTGGCGGGTTTTGCGAATCACAGTAATACTGGGCTTAACGTTAATGCTAACTGGGATGTTCAGGCTTGCTGCAATTTACACCGTTGTCAGGCAGAGTATAGATTGGCTCTCAAACAGGAGGAGCTTTACTGGATTCAAAAATCAGGTGAAAAGGAATTTAAGGAGGGAGATGCGTGCACTAAGTATTTCTTTGCTTCCACTAAATCCAAACAAAAGATACGCGCTATTACTCAGATCACTTTACCGAGCGGTAGAACTATTTCGGATTCTGGTGAGATTCTTGATGGGGCTAATGAGTTTTTCTCTAATTTGTTGTCTTCTCAAGGTGCGGCTAGGGAAGATGTAGATTTGCTAAATTGTATCCCGACTCTGTTGGACCCTGGTGATTGTGAGACTCTGGTTAAATGGCCTTCCCTTCAGGAGGTCAGAGATGCTGTCTTTGACATACCCAAAAACAGTGCGCCTGGTCCGAATGGATTTACGGCTGGATTTTATCAGTTTTGCTGGGAGGTTTTAAGTATGGATATATGGGAGGCTGCTATTCAGTTCTTCGAAGGGGTTGCAATGCCGACGTCTTTCTCGGCGAATTTCTTAGCTTTGATTCCCAAAATTGATAATCCAGGTTCTTTTTCTGATTTTCGTCCAATCAGTCTGTGTAATGTGATTTATAAGATTTTTAGTAAAATACTGTGCAATAGACTGGTAGATATCTTGCCAGGGTTGATTTCTCAGGAGCAGGGGGCCTTTGTTAAAGGCAGGTTCATTGGCGAAAATATTGGCCTGGCGCAGGAAATGATCAGAGACATTAATAGGAAGGTCTTTGGAGATAATGTGGTACTGAAAATTGATATGGAGAAAGCATATGATCGGTTGGAATGGAGTTTTTTTGCTTAGAGTACTTAAAAAATTTGGCTTCACGGGTCAAATCAGTCATATCATTTCTAACTGTATTACTTTTTGTGGATTCTCGGTTCTGCTGCAAGGTGTATACAGAGGTTATTTCAAATCCACTAGGGGCATTCGGCAAGGAGATCCATTATCTCCTTTTCTTTTCATTATTGCTTCCGAAGTTTTGAGCAGAGGTTTGAAATCAGCATTTGCGACTGGCAAAATTGGGTACTATTATACTCCCAGGAATTGCAACCCAATTTCCCATCTTCTATATGCAGACGATACTCTTGTATTTTTAAATGGTAGAAAATCCTCAGTTTCAGGATGTATGGAATTCCTGCAATGTTATTGTAAGGCCTCGGGACAGAAAATAAATGAAGGAAAAAGCTCTTTTACTTTGGCTGCTCAGTGTTCAGTGGAGCGCATCGTTGCTTTAAAAAGTGGCACAGATTTTCAATTCCACACTGCTCCTTTGAAGTATTTGGGTGGGCCAGTTTTTCAAGGGAGAGTCAAAATTTCCTATTTTGAAGACTTAATTTCTAAGATTCAGAGTCGTATTCAAGGATGGAAGGCAAAATTATTATCCCCAGGTGGCCGTCTTATCTTGATAAAGCATGTTCTTAGCTCCATTCCGATTTATATACTTAGCACCATGTGTGTACCAAGGACTGTCATAGCTCGGATCAATAGATTGTTGGCGGATTTTTTCTGGGGGGATTGTGAAGGCAGACTTAAGAAAAAATGGGTATCATGGGAACATATTTGCTTACCACTGACGGAGAACGGTTTGGGTGTGCGTGACTTGACGATTGTGATGAAGGCTTTTCGGATAAAGGCTCTATGGAGGTTACTTACTTCAGACTCATTATGGGCTACTTTCATGAGGAACAAATACTGGCTACAAGGTGTTGGATTGTCCTGTCAATTTGCGAAAAGTGGGGCGTCTCCTTTTTTTAAAGAGATCATGCTCGGGAAAAATTTTCTTTTGAGCAATTCGTTTTGGCGTATTGGCATTGGGGATATTGGCTTCTTTGAGGAGAATTGGAACATGGTGGCTTCTTTCAAGCGATCGGCAGCATTGATTGAACAAGATTTATGGCCTTCAATCCGCGAGGTATCTTCTTCGAATTTTGAGTTGGTTCACTATGATCTTAGAAATTTAGCGCGTGAACTTTATGCAGATAGACTATGGAGTGAGCCTCATGAGAAGGACACGTGTCTATGGGCCCCAAATCCGAATGGCCTTTTTTCAATCCGGTCGGTGTACGATATGCTACGAAATCATGGCACGTCTAATGCTTTATGTCAAACCCTTTGGCACGACCTTTTGCCATCCAGAATATCAGTTTTTGTTTGGAAATTGCTTCGTCGTGGCATACCAGTGGACGGTGAACTTTACCGGTGTGGTCTGAGCCTAGCATCTAGATGTCATTGCTGCACAGCGCCACAACAGGAATCGTTGAATCATCTCTTTCTAGACGGAGAATTGGCAAGGCAGGTGTGGAATCATTTTGACAGGATATTTGACATTCATACTCGACGCCCAGCAGAAATTTCTACGGTTCTCGAAATATGGTTTAAGAAAGCTAAACGCACTACTCAAACAGGTGTGTTATTCCTTCTTACTCCTATGTTCATTCTTTGGGAAATTTGGAAACAAAGATGCAAATGTTTTTTTGACAATGGCCAACCCAATTCGGCCTTTGTGATCCTGTATATTCGGCGACAGTTGCAACTAGCAAATAATTTCATTATTCCCAAGCAAGGCAGCAGTAATAAGGCTCTTTTACAGAATTTGGGGATGTGATCCCTGTTACAAGTAAGTCTGTTCGACTTGTTTACTGGCATCCCCCCCCCCCCCCCCGAAGATTTTGTGGCTCTTAATGTTGTTGGGACTTCTCGCAAGGATATGGCAGCGGGTGGTGTGGTTATTCGTGACTCTCGAGGCATTGGGGTTGTTGGAAAATATATGTTTTTCGGTTTGGTTTCTACTAACAAGGCGGAAGTTTTGGCTCTTTTAGAAGGAATTCGACTTTGCCTCGTTTGGGGTTTCAAAAAGGTGATTATTCAAACAGATTCTGTATGGGTTTGTGGCTGGTTTAAAGATAGCTTAAAAATCCCGTGGCATTTGGAGAATATTTGGAAAGAATTTAAGGAGTTGACAATGACGATGACTTTGCACTATCAACATATCTATAGGGAGGCAAACGCAGTGGCGGATGCTCTAGCCGTTAGAGCTTTCCATGATCTTGAGACAGGCCTTTTCTATGGGAGAGATCTTCCCAGGCGAATAAAGGGCATGTTGGGCCTTGATAGATTACACACGGCGTATCTTCGCCACGGGGATGACTAAAGACAGTTTAGGGATAGATTCTCATATTGTTTCTCTCTAATTTAATATTTGGATTCAGATTTTTCGCAGTGACGCTGGGTGCATGCGATTGGGATGGAAGGTTTGGGTTGTGACTGCATGTATGCGGGGTTGTGGGTGTTCAGGGACTTTGCTTTCAATTTTTGTTATAAACCTTGTTTTTAGCATTAAACGCGGGTAATGTCATAATGTACCCCCGCAATGATTTGTATTTTTATGGTTCTTTAATAACGGTCTGGCATTCCATAGTTGCCCCTCCCCACTGGAGGTTAATTTAAAAAAAAAAAAAAAAAAAAAAAAAAAAGTCGTCTGAAAAACATATGATGGCTATAAGAGGAGCAATTTCATAATGCGTGCATGAAATAAAAACATTAATAGGTAATAAATTGCTTAAGTTCCTCAAATGTTGGTAGAAGCATTTTATTTTGATCCTAACATAAACAATAACATTATTATTTGAACATTAACAGTTGATAAATAGGTAAAGATTCATAAACCTTCAATTCCTCGCAAATTGATATTGTATTTCTTAACCCATTTGTAGTTCTCATTGTCCATCAACATCCATACTTGTAATTCATTTATGTATTCGTTTTCTTCATCCTCTTTGTAGTCCATTATACATAGACTCCCTTGCAGCTCAGCCATGAATACTTCTTGCCAATTTTTATAGGCATACTTATCATTCAACTCAGCAGGAGCGGTTAGTTGATCAAATCGCTCTTTTCCGAAATCAAATGATACTATTATAATACCTGTGCTAACTTCTGCTAGCCAGTACAACAATCCATCCACATATGTTGATAAGAATAAGGTTTATACTTGGTACTTGAAAATTTTCTCCATGATTTATCCCCCAGAGTCAAAATCATACTTTCAATCCGATCAACAGACACATTTTCTACCATGTCGTCATAACTTGCTATAGCAACAACTTTATATTGATTAGTTAATGCATGATATCCGAACCCAGATCCAGATATATTACCAAAATCGGGTTTTGGAAGAAACGCGAATTTTCCAATGGTTGGATTACATACATGAAAGTTGTTATTGTAATCTGGAAAGCAAATCAAACCATTGATGGAATTGACATAGGAGTAACATTGACGGATACTCTCATGCACAAACAAGTCTTTCATAAGAAACGACCCTTCTTCGATTGAAGATAGATGAATAGTTTTTCTCTTGTCAAAATGGTTAATAAGGAGAGATTGATTGAATTTACTTACGGGAGGACGAAACAAGTCAGAAATAAAGGAATTCCAAGCTTTGCAAACGAACCTGAACTCGAGTAGCATATATTTAGGTACCAAAAATAAGAGTATGTGAAAGACAACGTCCTCCAGGAGAGAATACGGCGTCGAATCGTCCTTAGCACTCTTGGATTTCTTCATCACTTTTTTCTTGACCTTGAGATTATTGGTTTTTCTCCTATGATATAGGGATATGATTAGGATATTGTAGTTGTATAAATCTTAGAAATGTTGTAGTTGTGAAAACTGAATTGTATTCTTAATTATCAGAAGTTATCTAAAGCTATTATAATACTTCTTGTATAAATACCCTTGCTTGTATAATGAAAAACATTATCCTAACATATTATTTTCTCCGTACCATTGTTTTACAATGTTCAGTTCACAATCATCGAGTCCCCATTTATATTGAAATCTAACTATTAGACCAAACATAATTACTTTGTTCACACACACCTTGGTCGATTTACCAACTTAATCTACCTAGGAAGAATCTAGCCAACAGTTTTAAACAAATGAAAAACGGAAACTCAAATCTAAACTTGATATCAATCAAGAAGCGAAGAAGAAGAAGATCCCAGGGACAGGTTCAAGTCGAGCAAAGCTGCACCTGCAAAAGAAACAAAAATAAATAATATCAGAAAACAAAGAGTTGATGACAATTAGCTTAGCACCATCACCAGCGCCACCTCTTGCCAGATGCATGGCCTCCCTTATGGGTAGGAATGGGGTCACTTGGAAACTCGCATAAATCCACTTCAAACCCCACGGCGTGGACCGTGTCCTGGTTCAATCGAGCAGGTGCATCTGCCACTTCCCCTCTAAGCTCTATGTCCTCAAAGAGACCTGCTTGTCTTTGGGTCTCGGATTTTATTGTGTTGGATACTATAGTACCGGCCGGATAGTATCGAACACAATAAAATATGAGACTAAAAGGCAAGCTAGCTAGTATTGGATATCGATCATGGGTTCCTTTAGCTCGACCACTTTAGCAAACAAGTGATAGATAATATTCTCCCATGCTCTATTCATTCTGGTTTGATCTCTTTTGTTTTGTTGTAGTTAAGTAGTATCTACTAGTAGTATATTTATAGAGAGAGGAGGAGGAAGGAAATAGCTCAAGTAGAAGAGAAGATGAAACTTGCACTGCATCCATGCATCTTCATGTTGCATTGATGATACTGCTGGTTATTGCCATCAACATTGCTTTCTCTCAACATCTTGAACAGATGAGATCACACTACATTGATGACCAAGATCAAAGAATTTCCATTTCACTCTGCCCTCTCGCTTTCTTCCTCGGAGAAGAGAAAGTAGAGATTCAAATTATCTTCTTCTTAAGTTGGAGTCAGACCTACCCACTGTACATGCATGTGTAGTGATCATCCAGTGGCGTAGGTGGGGTGGGTGGGAAGAATATGACATTCCTTTACTTATCTTAATTTATAACAATTCTAGGCAGATAGGAACACAGACATTTTTTTTTTTTATTTTTTTTTTTCAGGTTTTGGATTCTTTATACTTAAATCCCTCTGTAATAAAAAAATTTAGAGACTCAAGCCCATTAGCATTAGGACAGTGCCAGAGGGCTCTCTGTGTGTGTGATTGTATTCGGACATTATAAGCATTCTAGAGACGGTGAAGGGTATTGGGCTTGTCCTGTCTCTCTAGATAAGTTCATTCTATAAATGTTGTTTGTGATTGTTTTTTAAAGAAAAAATATAAAAATGTAAAAAAAAAATGGTCGAGCTAAAGGTTGTGCTTCCTAACTACCTAAACTTGCTCCTTAATTTAAGCCCCCAGTCATCACTCAAGTAAAATGTGTAATTAATTTATTTTTTGGTAGTTGGAAACAATATTGAGAAATCAGAAAAGAGTTTAAAAGCTTTTAAATAAAGTTTCAGCTCTACGATTTTG
Source organism: Berberis thunbergii (assembly GCA_003290165.1). Taxonomy (NCBI): domain Eukaryota; kingdom Viridiplantae; phylum Streptophyta; class Magnoliopsida; order Ranunculales; family Berberidaceae; genus Berberis; species Berberis thunbergii. Next base: position 399,416 of record QNQO01000766.1, read on the forward strand.
TTTCAATTATTGTCTAAAAATGTTTTTTTTTTCGTCATCCTAGACTTTATATCAATCGAAAAGAGGAAGAAGAAGAAGATCCCAATGACATGTTCAAGTCGAGCAAAGTTGCACCTACACCCGCAAAATAAACAAAAAATGAAATAAAATTATCGAACATGTTTGTAAATCCAAAAACAAACAATATCAAATAATGTCAAAAACAAAATAGTTGACGACAATTAGCTTACCACTGCCACTACCACCACCACCACCGGAATGGACCCGAGTGACTAGGATGGGCCGCCCAAATCCTGCTCGAGCCCAAATTGTTTTGATCTACCTATCGAGCTTGGATGTGCAGAGCGTCTGAATAAATCGAAAACTCTATGGTAAAACTTTTAAAATAAAAGTTTACTTCAGACGCTCAAATGTTGTTGGAACCATTTATTTCGAACAAAAAAAAATTAATTATGAGTGCCAAGTTATTTGAACATTATGCACTCAACAATAAGATTAACTTTTCAATTCATCGTGAATCAAGGAATATTTCTTTGGCTACTTGTATAGGAAAAGGAAGATGATGAGTTTTTATGTGGTTCATTTTTGTAATGTGATATTTTTTTTTAAAGGCAAGCGTGCCAATGGTATAAAATTTAAGATGTGGGGATTAAATCATCACATCCTAATCAACTAACCAGACTACCATTAGCTGTGAGTCAATAAAGGCAAGCTCTTGAGGGTGTGCGCAAGTCCACGTAAAATGCGGTTGAGTGATACATTGAGCAAGACTATATTTTTGTAATGTGACATTTTTGGTTATCGATTGAGGATTACAAAGCGGGCAAGAGTTTGCCATGGTATACTAGGAGTGTAAATCTCCTTTACGTTGTTCTCACCCTCTCATGGGCGGATCTACCTTGTAGCTTAAGGGGGCAATCCCCTTTAGCTTTTTAAGAAATTTCACTGAACTAACAATATTTAATTACAATCTTTCTCCCATTTAAAATTTTAGATTCCCTCCTCTCATAGATAATAAAATACAAATATACACAAAACGCAAACCCTTTCGCAAGTTCACCTCTCCGCCTTCTCAATTGCCCAAAACGATTTCGATAAAGATCGATTTTCTCCAATCCTCTCCAATCACACAAGACGATTTCAACGGAGATTGATTTCTCCAATCGCACAATACGATTTCGATTAGACATAAATTGATTTATGGAGGTGGTCTTACTCTCTCTCTTGCTTGTTTGCTCCTCATTGACACTCTTCAGTCTTCACGGTAGTCTGCTTCAGCTAAGCAATTGGACGGTAACATTCTTAATATTAACAGTTGTCCACCAATTGTAGCTCAGTTGATCGGACATCAACTCTCCTTGAAAAATGTCGCAAGTTCGAGACTCACCAGTTAAGATTTTGTGAGTTTTCACTTGATTATTAGAAGCACATGTGCTTCGTCATGGATAAGCCGTCTTCATGCAAAGTGGAGACAACGGATTGAAGCGAAAGCAAGTCTCCCTGCGAGATAGAGGCGACGAAGATATTAAGTGACAACAATATTGTAGCCTTCGGGCCTGGTTTGGTAAACCCTATAGGGCCCGTTAAACTGTGATTTAATCATATTTATTTATTTATTTTAAAAATTAAATTATCTGTAATTTATTTTTTTGCCCCCCTTTATCTGCAATCCTGACTCCACCCTCTCATTTTCTTGGATCAAAGACTCGTAAGGACAACAGCTCATTACATAAAGCATAATTGCACATGAACTATGTTTTTTTATTTGTTTGAGCTGCATTTTATTTTTGTTAAGAACGTCCTGATTGACATCAAGGACATTGTGTTAGAAGTTTTAGCCCCATTCAACAAGGTTCCTCTAGATGCATGACAAAACATAATGGCCATTGGCTTGGACCTAAACCAACTAAAAGCAAAATAGTTTCATGTACAATGATGAGTCCAAATTTGTCGGACCAGAGATCTAACCTGCAAAATAATATTAGACCGTTAAAAATCACATTTTTAATAGTCGAAGGCATTTCGATGCTTAAGTTAGTTAATCTGTGGGAGAAGATTAAATTTGAATAGAGTAGAGTTCAATTGTCTTTGCATATCTTTGGTCCAATGTTCATTTTACCTTATATAATGTCAGTTATTAATTCTTTGCGTGACTTGAGCATGTATGGCATGATGACTTGAGACGTTCTTCACAACTGTCTTCTCCTTCATTTAGGTACGTCATTGAGAGAGTGATTCCCGCAATGACTTGTCTCTTTTGTAACATCTTTCTTCTCCAATGGAAGAAATTTATTGGGCCTGAATTCAGACCTTTGTTTATGATCTATTATCAATGACCCTTTTGGGCTGTAATGATTGAGCATATCTTTTCCAGACTTATTGGATCGGGTATGTTATCCGTGTTGAGATCGAAGTACATGTTTCTCGTGATGGATGACTTTTGTCACGTGTACGGTCACAATTAAAGCTTATTTGATGTATTATCATATAAGTTTTTTTTTTTTTTTTTAATAACATGTTGAAATTATCGTTAAAGTGAATTACAAAAAAAATAAAAAATAAAATAAAAAAAATTGTGTCCTACTAAGAAAAATGGTTTTAGACCCTTTGATTCCCAAGCTTTTATACCTAACTCTTTCATCAAAACGTAAACAACCATTCAACCAAAAAGCTTCTCCGATGTTTACATATATATACCTGACTTGATTGTTATTTTCGATCCTCTCCGACTTCTGAACTAAACCTTAATCTACCAAATAGCTCATTTTTACCATTTGTAGCAATACTCATTCGACTTTCAATCTCTCAGGCATTTTCTTGTTTTTGACAGGGTGAGTTGTTGATAAAATTAATTTTTACTTGATCGATTTAAGAAGTAGAACTGTTTCATAAACAGGGTGGTTAATATTGCATTAGATTTGCATATTGCAATAAAAGATGATTAACTTAAAATGATGATTAACTTTGGTTGATTTTGTTGTAGTTCAACATAATTCATGCCTGAAGTACAAATATACTCGAACTCGAAGCAAAGTTATGGCAACAAGTTTTTGGACATTCATAGCTTGGGAAACTCCTGTAAAATTGAGGATTAGTTTAGATTGAGCTAGTATTAGGAGTTGGGCTTTGGAATTTATCCAAGTGTTTATAAACACAAAAAATATTCTCTATTGTTTTTTTCAAACTATAATTACCAAAAGGATTATAAATTTCAATTCGAGTGGATCAGTAATATTTGTTAAACATTGTTGTTACATGTCTTCTGATGTTTACTTACATTTGATAGCTCTGAGTCGACTCAAAAAAAATATATAAAATACTCATCTATAAGAAGTCTATTTTATTAATGCTCACAAAAATGTTCAATATAATAAATAAATAAATCTAAAATAAATGTCATGTACATAAATTGAGAAAATGTATGAGAGACAGGAATTTTGTTTATGAAATCAAATGATGTTAAAGTTGTTGGAGATATCTTTCCAAATGCTGTTTTGTTTTTTGCATATTCCAACAAGTTTATTAAAAATAATTAGTGTATTAGTCATGTCGTTGGTAAGTCACATACTTTTGCACTCGTGTCATTGACACATGTATCGTGTCATGCGTTCACTAATCCTTAGGGAGTACCGAAAAATAAAATAGAGGGTAGATGAATTGTTTAATAACATTATAGCAATTGTGTGTAATTTAAAGGGGCAAATTTCAAAATTAATTGTAGATTGTGCCATAAAAATCAAACAAAATATACGAACCATTGATTTTGTAAGAGACGAACAAAAATTTTGGCTGATGATTCAGTGATACCCCTATTCTTTTGTGATTAGTGACTAAAAAGTCAGGGTATTTCAATCATCTCATCTTAAAAAAAACTTTATTATTGTTAAAACCAATGGGCAATGTAAATTGTACTAGACTAAACTTAAAAATTGGATTCAAATGTACATAATACCCATGACTTTTTTTTTTTTTCGCTCTAATTGATTTGTATTGAATATAATGAGAATTTTGTAATATGGACTAGGGTATTTTAGAAATTCGATGATCTAGTAGTTTAGTTATAGAAGTAGATAGATGATAAAATTACGAAAAAACCAAAAAAAGTGATTGTACATTTTGTACTCAGTGCTCACAATGGGCTATTCGGCTAGGCTTTGTTAATTGGGCCCAATTTGGGTGTCCCTTCGGTGAAGTCAACTAAAATTAAAAACACGTATTGGGCTTTTAGTATGGTTTTTTTGATCTGTTAGACTAATTAATACTCATTCGGTTGCTATGGAAAATATTAGCCCGGGCATAAATGGGGCGGATCTCGGATTTATGTTAGGTTATCTAATGGGATAGCGTTGGCTTGAATAGTCTTACATCAAGTAAAGAGTTGTCACAAAGGATTATAAAGAGTGGTCAATTCCCTAATAGCATTGTTGCTATGTATCACTTGGAATCTTTTTTGGACCTAATGATGCGCGCAGATCCGATGCCTTAACAAACTCCATTTTATGTTGCCTTCCAAAAAAAAAAAAAAAAATCCATTTTATGCCCTGATTTTGGGCATCCGAAAAGATTGGATCAACTCAGCCCAAATATAGTCAGGCTCAGCGTGTGGGAATGTCCATCTTGGGACTTTTTGTGTCCTTTTTGGCTCGTGGACTACATATTGCTCATGACCAACCCAATCTTAAGGTCATAGTCTTCGAGATTGTCTATAAATAGTCAATCATATTTGACAAATTTGTTGAGTTAGGCATCCTAAGTGTACTTTTTTTTTTGTGACCACTCGGAAGCTAGCCATTCTAGTTAGATACATTGTTTTCAAGTTAGGTTTTACTTTATCAATCCTACCCGAAACTCAATTTGGGTACAACCAAGGAATACTTTGCTTGCCTAAGTCAAGGCCTTGCTATTATTCATGAAATAAATATTTTATTTGATAAAAAAATACTAGAAAATAAGGTTTTAGCAATCAAAATGATATGGCATGATCTTGAAAGAATAATGAAATCTTCAAAATGTTTGTGTCTAAATATAGCCAGACTCGACGTCTAGGATGGTTTGCTCCTGTCAACTCCATCTTCGGACTTTTTTTGTCCTTTTTGCTCGTGGACCACATGTTGCTCATGACCAACCCAATCTTAAGGTCTTAGTCTTTGAGTTTGTTTACAAATAGCGAATCCAAGTTGTCAAATTGGTGACCACTCGAAAGTTAGCCATTCTAGATAGATGCAATGTTTTCAAGTTAGGTTTTTTTTTTTTTAATATATGCTAAAATTCTTTCTATCCACACTAGATCATCCACAGCTTTTAAGTGTTTAAAACTGACAAAATTTGTCCATTTTCAAATTTCAAAACTACTAAAGTCATATGAATGGTCTTCAAGATCCACACGTAAACTCGTTATTATTATTATTATTATTTTTTTTTAACTTTCAGTGGGGAGGGGCACCTCTGGAATGTCAGACCTTTATTAAATATCCATAAAAATTACAAATCATTGCAGGGGTACATTACGACTTTACCCGCGTTAATTCTAAAAACAAATTTAATCACAAAAATGAAAAACAAAAATTTAAAGCAAAATTCCTGGATCGAAAGAAACAAAAAACTGAGGATCAGCCAGGAATAGAATAGAAACCCGAGCACTCCCAAAATTGCCGAAACAAACAGCATACACCCACAACACCGCATCCACGCAATACGCTGAAAATCTAACAGCAGCAGAAACGCAGCAGCATCAGCAGCAGCGGCATCAGCAGACAACAGCAGCAGCAGCAGCAGCATCAGCACATCATCAAAACGCAGCAGCGGCATCAGCAGACAACAGCAGCAGCACAAGTCTCTCTTTTTTCAAACTCGTTATTTCAAACTCTCTTTTTTTTTATCCCTAAACCCTCCTATTCCAAATGCTATCCTTAATTTGTGATCTATGCATCACAAGTCTATCGCAGAGTTGGTATCACACTGCATTTTATGTTATCTTTATGCCCTTAGCTAAGTTTCTATCTCCTTATTGTGTTAACAAGCTTAAAATATTTGTGATTAGTTGATGTAGATCAACATCACATCTTAAACTATAAAACTTGACTTGTTTATGCAATTACTCTTCCTACTTACCAACTCTCTTCAATATAAAGACCAATGACTACTTGTTGTTAGATCAGAATCTTCATGATGTGCTAACCTAAGTGATCGAATTCAGATGGTTGCTAATTCAACTACCATAACTTCATTTCCACCTTCCACTAATCTACAAAATTAATTAACTAATTGTCATTTCTCGTGACCAATCATTCCATAATATAATCTATTAGATTAATAATACGTAAATATAGAAATAATTTAGATGAACAAAGCACCAATAGTGGCTCAACTATATGATCAACTAATATTATGGTTTCCTCAACTAGTCTATATAATATTACTCACTGTCACCACATTAATGTATTTTCTTATTTGCATTACCTAGGTAACAAACCAAATTTCGACAAATTTATAATTATTTGGGAGTATCACATGCAGAAAACGGTTTTAGTCCCTTTGATTCCCACATTCTTATACCTAACTTTTTCATCAAAACGTAAACAACCATTCAACCAAAAAGCTTCTCCGATGTTTACATATATATACCTGACTTGATTGTTATTTTCGATCCTCTCCGACTTTTGAACTAAACCTTAATCTACCAAATAGCTCAATTTTACCATTTGTAGCAATACTCATTCGACTTTCAATCTATCAGGCATTTTCTTGTTTTTGACAGGGTGAGTTGTTGATAAAATTAATTTTTACTTGATCGATTTAAGAAGTAGAACTGTTTCATAAACAGGGTGGTTAATATTGCATTAGATTTGCATATTGCAATAAAAGATGAATAACTTAAAATGATGATTAACTTTGGTTGATTTTGTTGTAGTTGAACATAATTCATGCCTGAGTACAAATATACGCGAAGCAAAGTTATCGCAACAAGTTTTTGGGACATTCATAGCTTGGGAAACACTCCGCACAATCCTTATTTCAATGAAGATTCATTGAAATAAACATTGAAATAAAAAATATAAAACACGAATATGATTTAAACATGAACATAAATGAATTATATTAAATTAGTGTTGTTAGTTTAGATTGGGCAAATTTAGTAGCATTAGGAGTTAGGCTTTGGAATTTATCTAAGTGTTTTAATATGGCTATTATTTTTGTCAAACTATAATCACCAAAAATATTCTCTATGTATCAGTAATATTTTTTTAAACATTGCTGTTACATGTCTTCTGATGTTTACTTACATTTGGTCCCTCTGAATCGACTCCAAAAAAATTAAAAATACTCATCTATAAGAATTATATTTTATTAATGTTCACCAAAATTTTCAATATAATAAATAAATAAATGTCATGCGCATAAATTGAGAAAATGTATGTGAGACAGGAATTTTGTTTATGAAATCAATGATGTTAAAATTGTTGGAGATATCTTTTCAAATGTTGTTTTTTTTTTGGCATATTCCAACAAGTTTATTAAAAATAATTAGTGTATCAGTCGTATCGTTGATAAGTCGCATACTTTTGCACTCGTGTCATTGACAAATGTATCGTGTCATGTGTTCACTAGTCCTTGGGGAGTACCAAAAAATAAAATAGAAGATAGATGAATTGTTTAATAACATTATAGCAATTGTGTGTAATTTAAAGGAGCAAATTTGAAAATTAATTGTAGGTTGTGCCATAAAAATCAAACAAAATATACGAACCACTAACTTTGTAAGAGACACGATGAGAACAAAAATTTTGGCTGATGATTCAGTGATACCCCTATTCTTTTGTGATTAGTGACTGAAAAGTCAGGGTATTTCAATCATCTCACCTTAAAAAAAATTTATTATTGTTAAAAGCATATGGGCAATGTAAATTGTACTAGACTAAACTTAAAAATTGGATCCAAATGTACATGATTACCCACGACTTGTTATTTTTTTCGCTCTAATTGATTTGTATTGGATATAATGAGAATTTTGCAATATGAACTAGGGTATTTTAGGAATTCGATGATGCGGTCAGTCTCAATTTTGAATAATTCTAGGGAGCCTGGGTCTGCTGCCTGGGTGGGCGAAATTACCCTTTTTCCCTTTCTTTGTTGTTTTTATATTTAAAGAGTGGTTAAAAAGGCAGGGGCAAAAATATAAAAATCCCACCCAGACTGCAAACCCAGGCAGCAGACCCAGGCTCCCTAGAAACACTCCTCAATTTTAGTTATAGAAGTAGATAGATAACAAAATTACGAAAAAAAACCAAAATAAAGTGATTGTACTCGGTGCTCACAATGGGCTATTCGACTAGGCTTTGTTAATTGAGCCCAATATACTTGGGCCTGTGATGTTGGGTGTCCATTCGGTGAAGTCAACTGAAAATTAAAAGCACATATTGGGTTTTTAGTATTGCTTTTTTGATCTGTTAGACTAGAGCTTTGCTAGGGGGCTCGCTCCCTCCCTCGATCCCTAGAATTTTCGGTTAGACTAATACTCATTAGGTTGCTATGGAAAATATTAGCCTGGCATAAACGGGGTGGATCTCGGATTTATGTTAGGCTATCTATTGGGATAGCGTTGGCTTGAATAGTCTCACATCAAGTAATGAGTTTTCACGAAGGGTTATATGAAGTGGTCAATTCCCTAATAGCATTGTTATTACGTATAGTGGACCAAAGAGTGCACTCCCAAGTACTCAATTACTGCACTTGGAATCTTTTTTGGACCAACCAAGGAATACTTTATCGATCCTACCCGAAACTCAATTTGGGTACAACCAAGGAATACTTTGCTTGCCTAAGTCAAGGCCTAGCTATTATTCATAAATTAAATATTTTGTTTAATAAAAAATTAGGAAATAAGGTTTTAGCAATCATGTTTTGTAATCAGAGTGATCTAGCGTGATTTTGAAAGAATAATGCGATCTTCAAAATGTTTATGTGTCTAAATATAGCCAGACTTGGCGTGTAGGATGGTTTGCTTGTGTCAACTCCATCTTGGGATTTTTTGTGTCCTTTTTGACCATGGACCACACGTTGCTCGTGACCAATCCAATCTTAAGGTCTTAGTCTTCGAGTTTGTCTATAAATAGCGAATCCAAGTTGTCAAATTGGTGACCACTCGAAAGCTAGCCATTCTAGATAGATGCATTGTTTTCAAGTTAGGATTTTTTTTTTTTTTAATATATGCTAAAATTCTTTGTATTCACACTAGATCATCCACAGTTTTAAAGTGTTTAAAACTGACAAAATTTGTCCATTTTCAAATTTCAACACTACTAAAAAGTCATACGAATGGTCTTCAAGATCCACACGTAAACTAGTTATTTCAAACTCTTTTTTTTTTTTTTTTAATGCTTAAACCCTCTTATCCCAAATGCTATCGGCAGGGTTTGAACCCTTAATTTGTGATCTATGCATCACAAGTCTATATACTACTGTGCCCGGTGGTGTGCCCGGGGTTGTGCCCGGTCACCATTAGGGACCATCCACATGTTTCGAGATGCAAATTATTTCACATCTCGAGGTAGATTGACGGTCCCTGATGGCGACCGAGCACAACCCCAGGTACACCACCGGGCATTTTAGAATTGTTGGCAGAGTTGATACCACATTGCATTTTATGTCATCTTTATGCACAACTAACTATGCTTGTTTTCTTTATGCCCTTAGCTAAGTTTCTAGCTCCTTATTGTGCTAACAAGCTTAAAATATTTGTGATTAGTTGATGTAGATCAACATCACATCTTAAACTATAAAACTTGACTTGTTTATGCAATTACTCTTCCTACTTACCAACTCTCTTCAATATAAAGACCAATGACTACTTCTTGTTAGATCAGAATCTTCAGATGTGCTAACCTAAGTGATCGAATTCAGATGGTTGCTAATTCAACTACCATAACTTCATTTCCACCTTCCACTAATCTACAAAATTAATTAACTAATTGTCATTTCGTGTGACCGATCATACCATAATATAATCTATTAGATTAATATTAAGTAAATATAGAAATAATTTAGATGAACAAAGCACCAATAGTGGCTCAACCATATGATCAACTAATATTATGGTTTCCTCAACTACTCTATATAATATTACTCACTGTCACCACATCAAAGTATTTTCTTATTTGCATTACCTAGGTAACAAATCAAATTTTGACAAATTTATAATTATTTGGGAGTATCAAATGCAGGAAACTCGGTGGTAGCATATATGGCAGAGTTTAAATCTTGGACTTGTAAAATATTTGCACGACTACTTGACTAACAATTGGTATTTGAATTTTTTACCTACCCATTTAACGGTAGTAATTTAGCTTCATTATTAGCTATGATTTTTCTACATTGTTAGTCACTGGTCATTAGCGGTAACATAATTGAACAAATTTTTCAACATGCTTTCCAAATGATAATAACCCAAATGGAGATGTTTTGAGACTATAATTAGGGTTGGCAATGATTACAAAAGTTACATTCAAAAGAAAAACCCTTGAATCGTGCCCATTAACAATGAGTAATTTCAGATTATCGTGATAGTAGGGCATAAAACGGAGTGAATCTTAGGTCGGATCCAATGCAAGATTTATCAAATTCAAAAATAAATTTCGTACCATTTTATGCTCTACTTTTGCAGGTTTGGGTCAAATTGTCAAGCCTACTACTATCTGTTTAATGAACCAAAACCTTCCGTAATTTTTTTTTTTAATAATAATCAAAGTCTACATGGTCGTTTCAAATCCTAAAACTAGCAGTAATAGAATGAGCTAGCTGATTACAAATATGATTTACACGAACAAACGAAACTAATTCCAAGAACATTATCTATCTCCAGCTTAGGTGGTCATGTTCACCCCTAAGAGCCTTCACGACATCACGAGAATCCATAGCAAAATGAAACTTTAACTTGATTAGATTCAGAAATTTTCAATCATGAATTAGTTCCATGCTCGCTCACCACCTGTTTCCTCGATTAAGTCATCTAAGACCAACAACTAATAAGTAGAATTATGGTCTACGTAATCTTCATGGAACAAAGTTGCCCCCAAAATTGAGAATCCTAAGTGGGCTTTTGGATTATTGGAATGAATGGTTGCTCTCGTTGGTCAGATTCTCTCCACTTTTTGTGTCTCTCTTTTGTATAACGGAAACGGACAATGCTACCCCAGTATGTTTTATAACTTTATGAAATCAAAACCCCACACAAATATTTCACCCAACTGTTTTGGTATTTTAATGTCACCCAACGTGTGCATGACCGCACCCACCACAATAATCCGAAAGACCGGTTTGTTTGGGCAAATGTTTTTTGAGCCACAGTAGTAATCTTTCAGCGCCATCTGAGATAGGGCCGAATGAAATATGGTGAATATAGGTTTAGTATTCGTAATGTACCCCCGCAATGATTTGTATTTTTATGGATATTTAATAACGGTCTGACATTCCATAGTTGCCCCTCCCCACTGGAGGTTATTTTAAAAAAAAAAAAAAATTATTGAAATAAACACAAACTAATAACCCGCGAAAACCAAAAATGAAACCTGGGGTTGCGGGTGCTATTCCTAATGCAAATATGATCCAACAGATAACTTGAGTTGGTGACAAAAAATAAAATAAAATAAAATAAAAGTAATTCTCCGATATCTTGTTTGGGTGTTTCTTTGGGGGTTTTTACATTTTTTATCTCTTCTTTTTAAAACACACCAGAAACACCGTCGACAAAAAGGGTGAAAGTGTAAAAAAATTCTAAAGAGACACCCACAAGACAGCTAAAATTTCTCAAAAAAATAAAATAACAACCATATAATGTTGCAATTAATTAATTTATGATGCACAAATGGGCCCACAGTTTGGATCTCAAGCCCAAGTTTCTTGGGCCGTGGGGTATATATAGTCATAGATGGCAACGTAAGCTTCACATTAAAGTGTGCTAAGTGTATAACTGAACTTGTTTAAAATACATACAAGTGTAATTTAAAAATAATAAATCTTTTTTAAAGTGCAAAGAAAATGTGGCATTATTTATTAAGTAGAGCATCTTATTTTTTTATCTAGGATTGGAATCAGATATGACCCTAATCAAATAACTTTGTAATGTTCAAAGATCCAATTTAATAACCCAAAGGTTTGAGAGGGATTACAATAATATGACCGCAAAGAATTTAAAAACCTAAAATTTTTATTTACTTTAATAATGGAATGATCGTCTCTAGCCAGCCATGTTTGCTGGCGATTTTTAGTCTTTTCTGGATTTTTTTACACTTTTTATCTATTCTCTTTAAAACACAATTACAAACACTATTTATAGAGGAGGTGAAATTGTAAAAAAGACAAAAGAAAATCCAAACAAGGCTGACTAGAATTGTTAGTGGTCATAGTAAATGATTATTGTTTTATAACCCAAATGCATTGACACTATATATATGATTAATATCATTACACAAGTACGTATCGTTATTTTCAACTATAATTGCTTTTTCTTACTAAAACTTAAGTTTTAATTCAATTTAGCATATGAAAATTTTGGTGGTCATAGTAACATTGAGAGTAATCCTAAGCCCCTCCCACTTCAAATGTTGTCAGGTTTAAATTTCGGACTTGTGATTTTATCCGTCACAAGTCCACTATTGAATTGGTATCTCATTGGTGATGGAGATGTTGGTAAGAAATTGGATTGAGTGTGTTATTGCTTTGTCAATCATGGTTATAGCTTGAATATTTTATTTTTTATTTACCCTTAACCCTCTCTATTCCATGCCACCGACTGGGTTTGTATTTGTAATGTGTGATTCCATCCGTCACACCTCTACCAACTCAACTGGTACACCTTTAGTTGGTTTGAATAAATATTATTATTATACTTAAAAAAAAACATATTCTCATCTAAGTAATTAAATTACTCAAACAACATCCAAACTTCATGCATACAAAAATTGGAAAGATAACAATTTATTCCCTTTTTTCACTCCACGCCATTGTTGAAATTTTTTTGGAAAGGGAAAGCCCATTTTCATTGTTACTATTCTATCCTCTTTGATAGCAACCTTTCTACATGTCAAACTCTCCACCATGAATTGTGTTTCTCTACTCATCATGTCATGTGCGAGTGCCAAACAAGGATTATGATTTCGTTTTTTTGAGTTAATTTCGGTACCTGATTTTAAGCCAAAATGTAAAAATGTCAGTTGTAATTTTGAATTTAGCAATATAAATTTATACATTTTAAAATCTTAAATATTATATATAAAAAATTTCACCCGACTCGTAGTGTCATATACACTACATATTATATAAGAATTACTCACTTAACAAATTTTTAATACTAAAATAATATTATTTTACTACCTTTAAAACTAAAATACTTCGTGAAATTTAGACATATTTTAAGAAATCACATTGATCATCTCAGCAAAACTTTAATGGTAGAAATCTCAGGTCATCAACCTTTTTTCACCAAATTTGGAGATGGACTCTGTTCATTCTGCACCACAGAGCAGATGACACAAACACAGATATTGAAAGAACATTTTGTCTCCAACTTCAACACCTGACAAAAATTACTAAACAAACCCCCATCTATCTTCCAAAACTGACACACCCTATTCTTTATCTTCTCTCAATTTAACGTTTCTCCATCTGCATGTGAGACTTCCATCACTTTTTGGTGTGATTTATCTTGGAAACTACTCTTCTCAGAGATCCTTTGATCCAAAGCCAAACAGAATAAATTTTTTTTTTTCACCAAAGTTTGTATCCTCTTTAGACTTTACATTTTTAGAACAATCAATCACACACCAAACCCTACCAAAAATTTTGGTGGTAAATTGATAGCCTTCCATCACAATTCACATATGAAAGGAACCCAATGATTTGTTTCACCACCAACAACCACACTAGAGGGTCTCTTTAACTTGGTGAGTGTGATTGTGTAGTTATAGTGATCTAGTCAGTGTAAGATGCAGGGGAGTAGGAGAAAAGTAGGGACTGGAAACAATGGTGGTGTGATTGCTGGGTCAGTTTGGGAGAGTAGAATGAAGGTTGATGAAGTGAAAGGAGGTGTGAAGGTGTTCAATGCTGAAAATGGTGGTGGTGGTGGTGAGAAGGTTTATAGTAGGAAGTTGAAGAGGAATCAGAGTGGTGGGGTGAGTGATGAGAGGAGGAAGGTTAGTAAGGCTGAGTCTAATGTTGTTGTTGGGGTGATTGAGAAGAACCCAATTCAGATAAAGAAGACTAAATCTGATTCCCATAGGCAAACTAGTGATGCAATTGAGAAAAACCCAATAAAATTGAGGAAGAGTAGATCTGATAATTGTAGAGAGGTGGTTGTGTGCAAAGAGAAGGTAAAGAGTTTGAGTGAATTGAACAATGTGGGTGAGATCAAGAGTGAGAGAGTAGTCGAAATTGTTGTGGAAGATGATGATGGTGTTGATGGTGACAAGGAAGATGATGAAGAAGAGGAAGAGGAGATGGATGAGGAGGAGGAGGAGGACATTGTGATGGATGTAGAGAAGGTGGAGGTGGAGGAGGAGGAGGAGGAGGAGATGAGCTTTGATGATAAGGAAATTAACATTCTACCACCACCACCATCACTAGAGCAATCCAAGAAGGTAATTGATGAAGAGAAGATGGTTGATCAGATCCATCAAACACCACCACCACCACCCATTCATAAAAAACCAACACTTATGGCTTCAAATGTGAATAAACAGCCACCACCACCACCACTAGAGCAACCCAAGAAGTTAATTGATGAAGAGAAGATGGTTGATCAGATCCATCAAACACCACCAACACCACCACCACCACCACCACCCATTCATAAAAAACCAACACTTATGGCTTCAAATGTGAATAAACAGCCACCAATCTATAAAAGGCGAATACCCATATCTTCGAATGCGATTAAAGAGGCACCTAGCCCAAAAAAACCAACACCCAAATCTTCAATTGTGAATAAACAGCCACCCCAAGTTACACACCATCCTGTAATTGAACCAGAATATATAAGAGTTCCTCCAAGTGAGTAATTCTCTTCAATTGCTTATCTTTCTGTTTATGTGTTCAACTTCATTGTTCATGTTTGGTTAATTTATGTTTGCTGAATTGCAGATCAAGAGGAATTTCATGGATACCCACAACCCCAAAGCAAATTACAAAACATCGGTAAGTTTCAATTTTTGGTGGAGTTAAATTGCTCATTTTCAGAATTTCATCAAACAGTTTTCTCTAGATCATCTAACTTTCTGTTGTTTTACTTAAAATTTTTAGTGGATTTAGTGATGTGGAGAGATGTATCTAAATCAGCATTTGTGTTTGGATTGGGAACATTTGTTCTTCTCTCTTCTTCCTTCACAAAGGATATCAACTTTAGGTCAGTGAACTCGAATTCAACACTAGTCTCTATTTCAAGAATGATCCCAACACTGAATATTGTTTTTCTTTTGATTGTAACAGCGTAATTTCTGCAATTTCTTACATGGGTCTAGTATATCTTGCTGCAATTTTCGTCTATAGAACAATTGTTTGCAGGTAAGTTTCCGAAATCTACGAAAAAAATGGGAAATGAAAGATGAGTAATTAAGTAGAAAATTTGATGTCTATGTTATTTTGAAAATGAAACAGGGGAGCTATAGATGTCGAAGAATTAAATGATCAGACATGCTTGGTGGGTGAAGAAGAAGCAATTTGGTTCATAGAAGTAATTCTTCCATACTTGAATGAGTTTTTGTTGAAGATTAGAAGTTTCTTCTCTGGAGATCCTGCAACTACAATGAAAGTGAGTTAATGTCTTTTGTTTCATCTTTCAAACTTGTTTTTATGACAATTTTACAATTTGTTCACCTTGGGTAACTTGCTAAAATTAGCCTTAACAATGGCAGGTAGCGGCATTGCTATTTGTTTTAGCTCGGTGTGGGAGCTCGATCACTATATGGAAGTTAGTCAAATTGGGTAAGTTTTGTTGGATAATTTTCCGTGTGCATCACTGTTTTCCAACTAGCAATACTTAATCGACAAAGGGTTTTTATGAGCTACTTTTCTTAATGGAGTAGAAAACAGATAACATGGTACATTACAGAATTCGAATTAATAAAGAAAACTTCAAATTGATAGTGCCATGCGTCATTGTTTTATATATAACATTTGATAGTGCCATATATATATATCATTGTTTTATACATAATGGTTCAATTAACAAAAACTCCAATGAGAAAAAACTGCGATGTATAATTTGACAAGAGTTCTATAGACTATGGTCTTGGTGCTGAGTTTGTAATGTTCTTATTGATGCCTTTATAACACCGTTGCTGTGATATAAAACTTCCTTTTTTATGCATGTTATCCTGCACACTCAGTAACACGTATATATAAAGTATTGAGTGTCTCAAATGGGCTTATATTATACTTGACAACAATGTTTCAGTAAGACGATAGAGTAATATGATATTCATGTATATAAAGACATAATACACGTACGTCCACATTTCCAATATACAAATCCTGATATCCTGAAGATGTATAGATTAGGTGTATTCTATGTATAAACTTTGAGGAAACTATTTTGCTTAATGCTGAGTACAGTATTTGACATATCGATAGTTGGTCTCTTAAAACACATGTAAATATCAACGATACATACTGAACAAATTTCAATTTTATTATGAAATATAGCATTTTTCATCTAAAGAGACGCAAACCATCAAAATGTCCACCCTGCTCTGTACTATAAGATTTCCTGGCCTTCTCAGTGAATACCGATCGCATACAGAACGAAAGGTGTCATGGTATTCGGGCTGACACAAAAATGAATGCATTCATGCAGGTTTCTTTGGAGTGTTCACAGTACCAAAAGTTTGCTCTTCATATTCTTCTCAGCTAAATGGCTTTGGTAAATTTTTTCTTTCTTTCATTCTCTTCCATTCATTCATATTTTGTACTTGTCTTCGTCGCTACGGAGATTTTTAGAGCATTCGAGCTCGATTTTTCCTTTACATTATGCATCTCACATGGATAGGACCTAGTAAGCTTGAACACCAATGTCCTAAATGTCTGCTCTGCTTTTGCAATTGTCTAAAGCAACCCAAGTACAATGGGTCAATGTTGGGGCCATCTGCTATGGGACATCTACCAGAGGCGCATTTTGGATCCAATAATGGATTTTCAATCAAAACTCGAAAGTGCCATAATTCGGAAATAGTGAATTCCCATCCATCTAAATGTGTCGGTGATACTTGTAATTGAATTTCAGAAATATATATTATTGCATCAGAAATGCTAGAAAACCAGGTTTTTACAACCATGTTTTGTAACCAGGATGACGTGGTGTGATCTCAAAAGAATTACGAAATCCCCAAAAAGTTTATGTGTATCTCGAGGTTGTAAAAAACCTCATCTGATGATGCCATATCATCCTGGTTCCCTAGCCTCATATATAGGTGATTAAGAGAATGTTGCAAGAAATCTAAGAATATGAACTGATTCGTGTACGCCCATGGTGTAGGGTAGAAATTCATTATCCATAAGAAAAACACTTCATTTTTTAGCCCAACCATGTATTTCGAGTAGCAACGATTAACCGTAAAATGCTGAAGTGGCGCATTATTTTCTTATGGAACATAATGAAGTCTATATCATGCAAGCCATTCTTTAGAAATTTCATTTCTTCATAAGAAAATAAAGTGTCACGTCACCTTTTTTTTTGTTAATTGTTGTTCTCCAAAAATTAGGATGCCATGGTTAGGTAAACTAAATGAAATAATTCATATCCAAGCTATACCATGGTTCAGACAGGGATCAGTTCAAACGTTACGCTATTCTTTGGAAAATTACATATTTTCCGATATATATATTTTTTTAACTTAATCTAATCTATTTCAATTAATTATTTTTTCGTAGTTACTAATTATTGAGGTGGTTTCTAAATGAAGGTAAATTTTGGATTAGACGATTTCGTGACGCATGGGATTCTTGTTCTCACAAAAAAGCTGTAGGTGCTGCCATCTTTACGCTAGTTTGGAACTTATCTTCCATCACAGCGCGCATTTGGGCAGGTAAACTTTCCATCATTTCTACCACATCCAAGGTGCGCAAAATGTTCATGAACAAATCTTGTTACCATCATAATTCACTGATAATGATTTGATTATGCAGCATTCATGTTAGTTGTGGCTTTCAAATATTACCAACAACGTATGTTAAGAGAACTATGGGAAGAAGAAGAAGCCATGGCTAAAGAAAAGAAGGGATAGTGAGGCAGGGAACTTTACAGTAATTTTGTGTGGCATGTGCTATTTTTTTTTACTGTATATAGGTATGTTTTTCCCCCTCTATCGCTTTGAATAAAGTACTAATAATAGCAATAATATATGTATATTACAAATTTCGTTGGAAATAATAATGGAATTTTCCGGTAGGAGATTTTTGAATGGAGATTTTGAAGCTAGATTTGAACTCATGACCTAATGGTACCATCTGTCAAGTTCTAACCGTTAAACTGTCATGTCATTGGCTTTTTTACATTCATGCTACCAATCAAATACTACTAATCCTTACTATTCTTCAACATGAATATCATCCATTCTGTTCAGATTTTTAGTTTATGCTGAGTGCTACTTCAACATTATTTGCATAATCTTGAGACATTCAATTGCTATGAAATGGAAAATTCTCAAAATTCGGTGCATTCGCAAACAGAATATTAGTACCCAATGTACTGCTAATTACCCATTGTAAAAAACTAAATTAATAAAAACATATAACCAATATGCTCGTTGAAAATACGAGAAACTTGATAGCAAACCCACGCTAAAATCAGCTTGAGACGATTATCCATGTCCAGTACCAAATATTTTCTTGTGCACTATTATGTTAATTTTAAAGTGGATACGTAGTCTTGGAAATTGGAAGTCAAACATGAGAATTAGCCCTTCGGTGAGGATAAAATACAAGATGCAGGACTAAAACCACCGTTGCCTTAACCATCCAACCAGACTATTATTGATTAATATTAGGTAGTTATCACAACTAGTTGATCGATCAAGCCATACTTGATTCAATTGAAGCTATGTGACCTCGAGATCCAAGAGGACAAGGAACAGGACAACGGGCGGGAAACAACGGCGGTAATCAGAACATTCACCCTACAGAACAGCCGGCTTTGACGAATATTAGGTAATTATTGTGGAGAATGGATAGTCTCTTGTCATTCCTTGCTGTAAAGAGTTTTGCTTTGACGAATATTAGGTAATTATTGTGGAGAATGGATAATCTCTTGTCATTCCTTGCTGGAAAGGGGTTTTTTATTTTGAATTTTTGGAGCAGTTTTCTGGTGGAATTCGGTTTGAGTTTGATGTTTGAAGGCTCCATTTTAGATTGGCTAAGTTGGTGGTCTAAAGCTAATCCTTCCCGACGGGGGGAGTGGTTATGGCGTAGGATCCCTCACGTTCTCATGTGGTGTGTGTGGAAAGAAAGAAATAAAAGGGTTTTTGAAGGACTACACAGATCGGAACACTCTATCTTTATCGAGATTAGAGAATTGTTGTGGAGGATGGGTTCGGCATGTAATTTATTTAGGGATTTGGGTTTTGACACTTTTATAGTGTCTTGGCATTCCTTGATATAGGGATGTTTCTCGTTGTAATTTATTTCTCTTTCTTTCATTAATAAACATCTTCATGTTTGACCGTAAAAAAAAAAAAAAAAAAAAAGCAAATAGGATTTTAAGGACCCATTAACATTTATACATTAATAAAAATATAAAAAAACTTGATTACAATTTCTCTAACTAAGTGATCCCTAATGGTTAGACATAAAAGAGGGCGTTCCATATTTCTTATTTACTTTCCTACATTTCATGGATCTCAGACCACTTGGTACATAATTTTCTTTATAAGGGTTTAATAAAGAGTGTTTGGTTTGGTGGCTGTATCAACTAAATTTGTACTTAAAAAGAGTTTGTACTTTGTACAAAGATTTATAAATCCTAAATCTCAACAATAACCATGGGATTTTTTTCCAACACTAAGCAATCAATAGAAATTTTTATTTTTATTTTTTTTTGTTCAAACACGAAGATGTTTATAAAATAAAGAAATGAAAACAAAATACAAAGTAAATCATTCATATATCAAGGAATGCCAAGACATCATAAAGGCGTCAAAAACCAAATCCTTAAACAAATTATAAGCTGAACCCATCCTCCACAACAATTCCTAATCTCGATAACGATAGAGTGTTTTGATCTGTTGAACCCTTCAAAAACCCTCATATTATTAGAAATTATGATTCTGATTAGAATTATAAACAAAGGTTTTATTATTATTATTATTATAGCACTTAGTTATCAACACTAAACACCTCCTTGGTAGTTCCCAAAAAAAAACCTCCTTATTGTTTATTAAGTTATTATAAATTATTAAAAACTTTTGTTTGTGATTAGAAGTTTAAAAAAAATAATAATAAGTGGATCACTTCTTATTTAAACATTAGGTGCTTACTAAAATATTTTTAATAAAGGGATCCTCAAAATCTCAGCTTATTTTTCAATTCTTAATTCAAACCTATTAAGAACTTCTGGTTCAATTGAAATTGGAAAATTCTAGGGGTCGAGGGAAAGGGAGTGAACCCTTCTTCCTCGGGATGAGCGCTTGCATGCATCTCCAACGCGATACACTCATCCCGAGGAGGATGGGTGGTTACACCCATTCCTCGCCCCCTTTCCCTCGCTCCCTCCCTCGCTCTGTAGCAAAGCTCATTGAAATTATAAACAAACACCATAATAATAATATAATATAATTCTAAATTTTAGAAGCAAAGTTCACATCAGAACTTAAAATAATAATAATAATAATAATATAATTCTGAATATTAAGCAATCATATGACCAAAATGTCTAGATACAATACGAGTCAATACTAAGCGCACCACTGATTTTGTCTTCCACACAGTAAAAAAAAATTACGAAGTTCGTTAGTTGCCGGAATTTTTTTTATTTTTTTGGGTTTGGGAGTGTTTAAATTCACGGTTGGGTTTAGCTTGAAGTGAATTTCTAGTGAAGTAGGAAGATTATTGCAATGGTGCTATGCTGAGAGATCGGTAACATTACGATAATCTTACAACATTCACCTTTACATGACCAATACTTTAAATTGCCCTTTCGATAAAAGAAAAAAAAAACTTTAAAATGACTCAACAGAAATTTGTTCATACTGATTAGGGTTCAAATAATATTTACATATCCTTCCCAAACTAATTCACATCAAGGATTATTTGTAAGATTGCGAGCAACTTCAGCAGCTATTGCTCTTGTAAATGTAGGATCAGTTATCAAGCTAGCCATATATCCTTTCATGTTGTTAGGTTCTTCCATGACTAGGGGCTTTTTTGTTTCCTGATCATTATCAGCTCTAGATAAACTTAGATCAAGGGTCACCGCTGGCTCTAAATGGTTAACTGGTGTTGGTTTTATGCTTTTCATCGATGAACATGATGACTGTTGATCAAGTAATCTTTCGATCTTTCCATGGTTGTGATCCCCTTCATAAGTAGCAACAAGAATCGATTTGTTGTCCATACTTCTTTGCACCTTAAAATGTGATCAGGGAAGGTCTTTAATTAGTCACTGAACAAGGAAATTTTGTAATCGTTATCAAGTTGTGAAGTTAGAAGTTAGAAGTTAGAAGTCACCTTCTTCTTGGCAGGGCACCCTGGAGCATATGAACACCTAAAATAAGCTCGCGGCAATGCATGATCCTTTGTTACCTTTTGTCCATATTTTCTCCATTGAAATCCATCTCTTGTTATCTATTAATCGGCCAATAAATCAAATCAAATCAAAATATATATATATATATATAAGTTGTTTTGACAAAATAAAATTACAATCATCCATTTCAAAGAACACTTGGTGATTTACACTTACCAAACTATTGTCATCTGGATCAGTTCTAACAAAAACTTGAGACACTTTCGCTTTTGCTATAGGTACCAACTCACTTTTCTTCGCTCTTTTGCTTGAATCCTCATTCGAATGACTTGACATTCGTTTCCAGTGATCTTGAAGGGTGTTGTAGTTTGCAGTGAACACCTTTAGCATCATTTTCAACTTCTTATTCTCTTCACATAAATTAGCCAACTCTGCTTCTAGACTTTGAACCTGACGATTTTCACAAACAAAAACATATTACTACATGAATAACCTTATCAAGAAGAAAACCCTTTACTTACCTCCTCTACATTGGCGTTACGATCCTGTGAACTCATCATCTTTGATCTAAAGATTATCATTAGAAGAGTGTAGGCTAAGGGCCTCCATTTAAAGATAAGATTGTGAAGCCAGGTGAAGATGAACCTGAAGACTCATATGAAGATAAGTCAAGCAACTAGTCTTCATAATTGAAGTATTCAAATGAAATCAATCAATGATGTTGAATTATCAGACACATTTGAAGAATATTAGACTTGTATGGAATAAGAATGCACTGCATCACCTCAACAACGTAGGTAATATAATAATTTTCTTCCCTTGAAATTATTGGCCAAAGAATAAGAAGACTTGAAGACCAAGGTGCTTGATTAATTTTTATGTCTCTTTTGGACTAATTAACCATCAGCATGATTACAACTTCAACCCTGTTTTACTATTTAGGCTTCAATAAATTTGTGCTTCTTTTTTATCCCTTGCCCCTTCCACCCAAAATGCCGCCAGTAAGATTCAAAATTTTAACTATATATCCAAAACAAAGGGTTAGTATTAGATGTAACATAGTACAAACATGTATCTCAATGCTCATCGACAGTGGTCATTTGTTTCGTCTGTTTACTAGAACACAAATATTAGGTCAATAAATTTTAGTATTAAGCCATCTCTATTAGAAAAATCATGGTTCTACGATGGGTCATCCATTGTTGCCTGAGTCCTTGTCTTGTACGTGAAAACAAAAACTCTGTCAACGGTAACATTAATGGTTATGAGATTCAATAAAAATGTAATTCACTCTTTAAGAAAAATTCAATATATTGAAAAATCTTTTAGAAATAAAATTAATAAACACACGACTGGGTGGAATGATCGACCAATAAACGAGCATCTAGGGATAGTCAATCAGCATCATGATGATGTTGAGGGTCAAGAAATTGTAGAAGTCATGATGAAAATGCCCTAATCCAAAAACAAAACAAAACAAAACAAAAACACAGACAAGATCCACTTGGTGGAGTCCGATTCAAATCGCCGCCAGATACAAATGTTTTCACGTGGAAAGACTTGTTGACTCAGTTGCCTCCTTTCCCCTTCAAGGCTCCAAGCCCTCCAACTACTACTAATTCCTACTCTTTCAACATGCAATGTATATGGCATTTTGATTTAGTCAAGGATTAATACATACTTAAATAGTAATTAGCATTTTTTTCCATATGGGTTTTTGTTGTCGAATTAGTTCTCACGTGATAGTGGAGTAGAAAATCGTTTTTGACCTATGGCCGATAATGTTAGGGAGTTGCGCATCTGGACCATGCCCTTTAGTCCAAAAGCCTCGTTACTATTAGCGAGTTCATCACCTTCTTATAAACTTTTGTAACAACTCTTTTTTATTTGATGTGAGATTATTGAAGCCAACACTATCCCAACAGATAATTATGTAGTTAGAATTAGCATTGAGATTTTAAAGGTCGACAACGTATGTAGGTTGACCAGCTCTGAGATCAAAGAAAATAACACAAAATGATAAGTAACATACAAAACTAATGTCTCAAATTAACCACATAGAAATAATCCAAAATTGGAGATAAAAAATTAACTTTTCATAGAGACATGGAAACGAATTTGTTTTCTTGTTGTCGTAGCTAGCATGCCTAATCCTAAGGGTTTAGGTTCAAATGTAGTGTATCTACAAGTAATTAAAAATTATGACTACCAACTTTAAAATGTTCAAAGAAAGAAGTTAGGTTCAAAGTGGGTTTTGCGTTCTTTCTAATTATATTGTAAAAATAAATTATTTTAACAATTCTGAGAGAAAACATAAAGGAGTTATATATGATCACGGAAAATAATACAACTATTCCAACTAATCCTCGGAAAGTTATTAGACTAATTTTGAATATTAGTACATTTTCAACTATTTGTTGTAGGATGCATGTTATCATTTAAGTGCTCTTTCAAAACAGAGTCCAACCTTCTAACCCAAATATGAAAATGTTATCCAAGAAAAGATAATTAATTCATCTGGGCTTCCAGAATTAATTATTCTATGAACAGATCAAACTCTTATTTTGATACCAGGTGCCATGCAAAGACCATGAAAAGTAGAAAACAAGTGCATCACCAAAAGAAAATAGGTTGGACTAAATGTGTCTTAAATGTGTTAGAGAAGTTTTCAAAGATCACATAATCTGGTGCCTTAAAGTGTCTTGAAAATTTTTCCAACACACCTAGCAGCTTACTGGCTAAGGAGTTTAAGAGAAATAGGTTTACATCACATAAAACTTTTGTTGTTTGAATTTTCTAAATTAAACTGATCAAAATTTCATTAAGGGTCTGCTTGATATTGATTGGCGATTTTTTTTAATGGAAAATGGAATTCAATTCTCATGTCAAGTAGGTTTCCGTTGTTTGGTTGTGTATTTAATGACACGAAAAGAATTCTACAATTTAACTAGTTTTTCCATCTCTTATGGGAATCCAAGTGATCTCCCCCAATCTCTGAGAAATGGAATTCGCGAAAACGATTTCAATTCCCATGTCTATTTCCATCATACGAAACAAACCCTAAAATAATTTCATCGAAATGATAGGCAAGAAATAGATTAATCAAGTCAATTTTAGGTCAGTCTTTTGGATTTTGATTCAATCTTCATAAGAGTTTGGTTTAATTCACTTTTTTTTTTAATTGATTGGTTGGTTCAAGTGTTATCTAAGACCGTTTTGCACGATACCATGAATTGAACAACCCTAAGGGTCTGTTTGTTTGCACGGAAAATAGAATGGAAATTGAAACCAATTCCATGAATTGGATTCATAGGCCTCCCCCTTGGACTTGGATTCCCATGAGTAGTGAAAAAATTGTCGTATAAAGAATCGATTTCTTGTTAGTAAATAGACAATCAAATGGTGAAAATTTGCATAACAAGATAAATAGATTCTATTTTTCAGCCAAAGGTGTACCAACTGAGTTGGTAAAGGTGTCACGGATTCAGACCCATCCGGCATTTATTTTGCCTTGAAAATAATAATAATAATAAAATACACAACTTGATTGGTCTTTGGTCGTCGTCCTCTTCGAGGATATAAGTACAAGGAACATCAGACTGCGGTCACATGCTATGGATTGAGTGAGCATGGAAAGCGATGAAACGTTATGGGTTTGAGACTCAACAGTTATCATTTTGTGAGTTTTGGCCCGATATTAGGAGCACGTGTGCGCTGTCATTGATTAGCCTTCGGATATTGAACGTGACTGCTTAGATGATCAAAGTGAAAAAAGTTTTCATGCTAGGTTGAGGCGATAGACTGGATCTAAAACAGGTTTTTTTTTGGGGGGTCAAACACGAAGATGTTTATTAAAGAAAGAAAAGGAAACAGATTACAAAGAGAATCATTCCCATATCAAGGAATGCCAAGACATCATGAAGGTGTCAAAAACCAAATCCTTGAACAAATTACAAGCCGAACCCATCCTCCACAACAATTCTCTAATCTCGATAAAGATAGAGTGTTATGATATGTTTACTCTCATATTTCTCTCTTTCCTCACACGCTACATGAGTACGTGAGAAACCCTAAGCCATAACCACTCCGCCCGCCGGGAAGGATTAGCTTAGGACCACCAACTTAGTCAATCTAAAATGGAGCCTTGAAACATCAAACTCAAACCAAATTCTGACAAGAAACTGCTCCAAATGGATTTAGAGAATCTGCAGTTAAACATCAAATGATCCAGCGTCTCATCAATCTCATTGCAAAGCACACAAAGACTCCATGTGTGGATTCCTCTTTTCCTTGACCTATCTTTAGTCAAGATCCTTTCATGCAACACTGACCAACTAAAGAAATTTATTCGAGGAAAAATGTTTTTCACACATACCAGATTCTTGTGAGAGGAAATGAAGGTGTTGGAGTGAGTCTCATAATGAGAGGCCGCCAACATATCAGAAATTTCTTTCACCGAGAAGCCCACACATTTACCCTTCCACACAAAACTATCAGATCCCTCTGAGAGCATCTGTCTATCCAACAGATGCCTTAAATTGGCGACCTCCTCTAGCTCCCCAGTATTTAGAGGTATTCAAAAGGAAAGATCCCAATAATGGCCAATAAACCAAAAATTGTTCATACTCCCATATTGTTTGTTGTTAATGATAAGCAACATTGGAAACAGATCCTTCAGATATTGGTTACTACACCAAAAATCATGCCAGAAAGATATGAGATTACCATTCCCACATCGAAGAGAGGTGTGAGGGTAGAAACCACTTGCGTATCGGGAGATGGACTTCCACAAAGAGCATCCATAGGGAGTGTACTTAGTTATCTTTTCCCAAACCCATCTATTGTACCCATATTTATCCATAATGAGATATCTCTACAAATTGTCATTTTCTTCTGTAAATTGCCAAAGCCACTTAGAAAGTAATGCAAAATTGAATGTGAGCACCTGACGAATGCCAAAACCACCTCGAGATTTGGGGCAACAAATTTTCTCCCATCACACTGAATGCATCTTTCTAGAGTTTTGAGTGGAACCAAAAGGAAATCGCGCATGATCTGTTCCATCTTGGCTGCTATTGAATAGGGAACCTTAATAAGAGACAGAATGAACACGGGGATAAAAGCTAATGTGGATTGGACAAGAGCTAATTTGTCTGCTTTAGAGAGAAATTTGCGTTTCCAAGATGCTAGTTTCGATTCCATCATTTCAATCGTCTCATCCCACACAGCTTTACTTTTAAAACTAGCACCCAAAGGCATCCCCAAGTACTTAACTGGAAGTTGACTCGCTGAACAACCAAATAAACCCGCCAACTGGTGCAGATGAGGGACTTCTCTAATAGGCAACACCACTGATTTGTGGAAGTTGATTTTCAGACCTGAAATAACTCCAACCCAAAGCATAATTCTTTTAAGAGCATAAACCTGAGTAGCGGAGGCATCACAAAAGAGGATAGTATCATCCACATACTGGAAAATAGAGACATGAGGACTACCCTCTGCGACAGAAAACCCTCTCACTAGGCCAACATCAACCGCTTTAAGAATCATTTGGGTTAGACCTTCTGCTATTGTAGTAAAGAGAAGAGGAGACAGGGGGATCGCCTTGATGCAAGCCTTTCGAGCTATTGAAAAACCCGTGCAGCCGACCATTAATCTTCAGAGAGAAATTAGCTGTAGATTTGCAAGTGTGAAGCCAATGAATCCATTTGGAGTCAAACCCCATGCGAGCCATTACCAAATCCAAGTATATCCAAGATATGTTGTCAAAGGCTCTAGAAAAATCTAATTTGATAAAGAGCCCTGAAACACCCTGTTTTTTCTAGAATCAATAATTTCATTGGCAATCAAAGAACTATCAATCATCTGTCATCCACTGACTGCTGCACTTTGAAAATGAGAAAAGACTAAATGAAGAACTATTTTCAATCTGTTAGCGCCAACACATTGGCAATGATCTTATAGGCCCCATTCAAAATACTGATAGGTTTGAAATCTTTGACTGTCCGCATTCTCGCACATTTAGGAATAAGCGAGATGATAGTGGTGTTCAACCACCAATCAAAAAAAATTCTCGAGTTAAAATCTTCAATAACTTTCAGAAAATCAACTTTGATTACCTCCCACATTTTCAAATAGAACACCATTGAGAAACCATCAAGACCTGGAGAAACTTCAGATTTTAGTTCTTCCATTGCCGCTCTAATTTTCATCTTTGAAAAATTATCTACCAATGAGGTAGCCATAGACTGGGGGATAGACTTAAAGGTAATCCCCGAGAAGAAAGGTCGTCACTCCTCCTTTTCATAGAAACACTCCTTGAAATGAGATCTCAAGAGTTTTCTGATGCTGACTTCATCCACTACCAATTTTTGACCCATGCTAAGAGCTTCAATAGAGTTAAACAGTCTGCGTCTGTTAGCCAAGTTATGAAAGAATTTGGACCCCTGATCCATATGACAAACTCAGTTGACCCCTGATCCATATGACAAACTCAGTTGACCCCTGATCTAATCCTCCAAAACTCCTCATTTCTTTCGGTTAATGTTGCCCACTCCTGATGCAGCTGCACTCTACAAGACATCTCCTCAGCAGTCAAGTCTCGGATCTCTTCCTTAGCATCAATGTTAGCAATTAAAGGATAAATATTTTGAATACATAAATTTGTCTTACCCCAAACTTTAGTTCTCCAACTTTTAAGGTTGCATCTGAGTACGTTAAGCTTCCACCATAAACAGTAACCAGGGTGGCCAGAGACTACTGAGTTGTTCCACCAAGCTTTCATCTCCTTTGCCAGGGTAGGGTGATCAAATCAACCATTATCAAATGAAAAAATGCGAGTACAGCCACCAATAGACGAATTCGCAAGCCAAATCGCGTGATGGTCAGAACCTGCTGCACCCTTGAGCCATTCAACTTTATCACCAAATTTGTCAATGCAGTCCACCAAAGCCCGAAATCGATCAAATCGACAAATGATAGGACGATCTCTTCGATTTGACCATGTGAATTTTCCCCCTTTTAGACTGAAATAAGCGAGTTCCACCTCATTAATGAACTGATTGAATTTCTACATGCTCATGGACATCCTCCTACATCCTTTTTTTCATTCATATGACGGACAACATTGAAGTCTCCCGCTAATACCCATGGCGATTGCACCCAACCAGCAATGTCATATAGTTCTTCCCAAAAGTGTTCTCTTAGCGAAAGATCACACAGACCATAAATGTTAGTCCCTGACCAAAAAGAGTTGTCCGAGATCATTTGAAATTGAATAGAAAGTGAAAAAACTCCTTTCAACACTTCCCTCATCTGCAAAAGATCAGCATTCCAAATAGCTAAAAGGTCTCCCGAGCTGCCAATGGATTCTACCATAGCCTAATCAAAAGAGCTATCGCCCCACAATTTCTTGATAAATTCTCTAGAACATCTCTCCAATTTCGATTTCTAAATAAAAACAAGGTCTTGACGATTCTCCGAAATTAATCTACGGTGATATGGATGCGATATGGATGCTATAAAAGTAAAAAGTAAGATATGGCCAAGATTGAAAAGGGCCAAGTGTTTTTTAACCATTTGGTTTAAGGCATTCCTGAGGAGCCAAGTTGATTCTCAAAACCCTAGAGGATCCTAGAGTCATACTCTGATATGTAATTTAGTATTAGAATTGAACCATGATAAAATCTTTAATACTTTTCATTATGCTTCCATTTTCATAATCTAATAGCGATGAACTTTTTTTCATAATCGATCAATACTCAGGAAATTTTGTTCCCAGGTGAATATATCTTCTCGAATCTCACTGGAAATTTTGCATATAATGCATAGAATTCAGACTCAGGCACAAATTATTGAGTACTGCATCGAATCAGAAATAACGAATACCTTATCATGAATTGAAAACTTCCAGTGATTTTGTTTTCTTCAATGAGAGGTGACAATATATCCTTTTGATATTGCATAAAATTGATTCGATCTACTAAGAGTCTCAGATTCATAAATCTTACAGGCTTGAGATGGCTATAGATTGCAATTGAATGAGAAACCAAAACAAAATTCATTTAACACTAAAATTTTCATTCACTTCCAAATCTACATCAGCTCAAGTTTGACACTGTCCATTTCCAAATGAGCAAAACTAAAACCATGAAAATAACCTACAAAAAAAAAAAAAAAGAGGGTTTCCTCTAAATTTCTTTTCACCATATCCTAGTTGGAGACTGATGTTTCGCCGAAATTGCTGCTGCAAGTGCTGCGGTGAAACTGGGATCTTTTGATAAGGAATCCACCATTTGTTCAATCACATGTTGTTGGAATTTTGGTTGCTCAATTTTTCGCTTGTCCTTCCGGGCATCCTGAGTACCCAATCTAGGTTTAGTTAAATCAAGGGTTATGGTTGAGCCTGAAGAAGCCGAATTAGGCATCGAATTAGTAAGGCCTACTACACCATATGTTTCGGCTGAATGGTGTTTCTGATGATTGTGCACACCTTCATACGTTGCAATCAATATGGTTTGATCTTCAACACTTTTTTGTACCTGATGAGAATAGAAAATATTATGAGATCTTAAGAACCTTAATTTGCTCTTCATAAACTTTGTACTTAATTTGTTCTTAAAATAACTTGTGATCGAAGACTAGATCGTTTACCTTCTTCTTAACAGGGCAGCCAGGAGCAAATGAACACCTAAAATAGGCTCTTGGTGATGGATTATCTCTAGTAACCTTCTGTCCATATTTCCTCCATTGATATCCATCCTTAACTATCTGTTACATGTTGACAAATCTATCAAATTAGTCATTGATTCATTCGATCACCAAAATATAATCTTGATGATGTAATAGTATAATTAAATTAGTCATGTTGATCAAGCTAGGAAACTTACAAGGCGGGTATCAGATGGATCAGCTTTCACACACACCTTCGAAATCTGAGTAGTACTAGTTCTATCAATGTCCATTTTCGATTTCTTGCATGAATCTTCATCACTAGAACTGCTTTCTAATATCAAACGACCATTAGTTGCATTAGTATTGTTATTAGTAATTTTATCTTCGACTTCAAATTTCCTCTTCTTCGACATAATAGCTCCTTCATGATCATCAGAATCCTTGTTCATCACATTCATCACATAGTTATGCAAAGTCTGGTAGTTTTCACACACTATGGTCAGCATCTCAGACAGCTTGTTGTTCTCTACACTGATTCGATTCATTTCTTCGACTAATGCACTTGTCTGAAATTTACAATCACAATATTTCTAGTAAGAAACTAAGTTATATATATATCAATCACTCCATTACCAAAAAAATAAATATATATGCATGAACTTACTTGATCATTTGTGGAGAGTTTGAGCCCCATATCGAAGAAATCATGTTGCAAATCTTTCTTCTAAACCAACAAAAATGATCATCCATTAGTAAGTAAATCAATGATCATAACCCAAACAAGTATGAAGAAAAAATGCATGCTAGCTGTTAATTGAATTCAAAACTCACCATGTTTCCATCTTGAAGAAGTCTTGTTGGATTCATATTGAGATCGAAACTAAGAGAAGATGACTTGTCCATCCAAGAACCCATATTTATCTCACTGTCAATCGATCAAATTGGAAGAGAAGAAATGAGAAGAAGAAGAAGAAAAAGATGAAGGAGAACTTTGAATTTGATCCAAGTTTTAGAGAGGTTTTATAGTGAAGAAAGAAGGAGTGGACGTCATTGGTGAGGTGTTGAGAATTAGGAGTATTGAATAATAATCAATTTTTTTGTTTGACTAAAGTGACAAAAAAAAGTTATGTCGGTCGTCTATCGATGTCTAAGGAAGTCAAGGTCAAGAGCAGCACACCATTATAAATAGGCGTTATTTGAAGTCAATATTGACCAAAATAATATCCCCTATTACTTTTGTGAGTGCCATTCTTCTCACGTTTTTATTAATTATTTGGTTTTTTTTTTTAATATATAGATTAGTTGGAATAAAATGATTTAATATCAGATTTGACTGATATATCGTATATAGAATGGTCGATTATACGATATATCAGTCAAATCTGATGTGAGTCGTAGGAAGTTGAATGTGATTAAGTTGTTTTAATTGAAAAAATAGTCAATCAATATATAAAATGGTCAATTATGTGATTAAGTTGAACACATGAACGATAGAACTAAGTTGTCAAGACACGAAACGAAATGGTCCAATTTATTAAATTTTTTATTTTTTATTTTTTAATTTTTTTATTAACAGAAGATAATAGAATATGACATATTTATGCCATATACGTTTTTTTATCAACCAATTGATCGATCATTAATGAGTTGTACTACCAAGTAAACTATTGAAATCAATAACCAACATGAATAGGATTGAATTCGATGTGTGTTTGGCACAAATATAATCTTGCATAAACGAAAGTTTTATTACATCATCTTAGCTCGGAGCAATAATCTTTCGTTTCACTCTTTTTATTAGGGATTCTCAATCTTTTGTTTTCCACTATGCACTTGTACATAAGTCATTGGTAGTACTTGATTGTCAACTCATTTTTACTTGATACAAGACTATTCAATTCAATGGTATTTCAACATTTTTTGTGTTTACCCTCTCACCTTATAACTTAATCGGGTTTGTCTAAACAGCGAGGGAAGGGGCGAGGAAATCAGCTAGGGAGGGAGTGAAACCGTTCACTCTTTGAGATGCGTAAAATCACTTTAAAATACACTCTTTTACACATTTCAAAAGAGATGAACGACTTCACCCCCTCCCTCGCTGGTTCCCTTGCCATTTAGAATTTCCCAACTTAACCATAGTGTAAATAATATATTATTGTCTTGAAAATTAATAAATAGATATGTCAACTAAGTTCCCATTAATTAGGTGTCTGGTTCGTGTTGATTAAGTGTGTGTTTGATTGATTCAAAGTTCAAACGTTACGAATTATTGCATGGTAGTTGACTTCTCTAAAAAAAAAAAAAAACGTGTGTTCCACTGTTTCTAAATGCTCACCGACATGAGTGTTATTTGAAAATGTTCTCAAAATTTTTCTATTTGATCATTTTTATATTACAACAACAAAAACATGGGGAGTTCAAAAATAAATAAATAAATACAGAACCAAAAATAAACTAATAAAAACGTGGGGGCAAATGTATCAAATGCAAATCTCCGATGCACAACATGTTCACATTGGCACTTTTGGTGTCGACGAGAATTAGCTCATTGATATGTTAGACAATCCGTGATGACCAGTGTTTACCGTTGAGACGAAAAGGCCTCGGTGTTTGAAAAAGTTGGACGATTGTTTAAGCATGTGAGACATAACTTGGCGCAACACTGAGAAAACTCATGGTTCTTGGAGTAATGATGCCCAAAAATTTTAGAGAGCCAAATCCCTAGTGTCAGGGAGGCTCTCTGTATGTGTGTTTGTGTTCGATTGGTGGATTATGAGAATCTTTAAAATGATAAAGAGTATTGAAGCTTCCTGACACAGATTTAACTCTAGACCGATTCGATGATGCCTATGTTAGTGGCGCAATGCTAAAAAATGTGTTTTATCTTGTGCAAATTGATGGTTGTGCTAGTTGTGTTTTACATGGTTAGGTAGCATTTGATCATACAAATACGGGTTTGTCTAAACAACGAGGGAGGCGCGAGGAACCAGTGAGGGAGGGAGTGAAGTCGTTCACTCTCTTTCAAGATGCGTGAAAGTGTCTCAAGATACACACTGTTACGCATCTTGAGAAATGACGGCTTCACCCCTCTCTCGCGATTTAGAATTTCCCTACTAATACAATATTATGAAATATTTTATGGATGTTAATTTTTTAGCGACTTTACCTTTGTTTATATGTGAGGATGTCACCACCTTCACCTTATGTCAAGCCGAAAGGTTTACATACATATAGTTGAAATTTCTAATTGAAGAAATATAATCGACTGTGGAAGCTCTTACGAGTAAGAATATTACTTAAAATAAATAAATTAAGAGATAAATTCAAAGTTTCAAACTCTAGATAAGATGGGGGCATTTAGCCTGATGTCATAACCTTGAGCTTGAGGTCTCAAGTCAAATTAGGATGGGCTGGGCCCAAGACCATTTCATTCAAAATGGGCCCCATAATTCAACCCAAGTCCTTGACGAGAGTGCACGTGGATAACATTGGATGCAACGAACAATGAACCTGGTTAGGATGTAATCACAAATCCAGTGTTCGAATCTGCTGCGGTTTTTGGAGTAGGTGGGGTTAGGGGATAAATAAATAAATAATTTTTTTTTTCAAACACGAAAAGATTTATTAATGAAAGAAATGAAAACAAATTACAAAGAGAAATATTTTTATATCAAGGAATGCCAAGACCCTATGAAAGTGTCAAAACCCAACTCCCTAAACAAATTACATGCCGTACCCATCCTCCACAACAATTCTCTAATCTCGAAAAATATAGAATGCTCTGATCTGTTGAATCCTTCAAATAAATAAAAAATTTCACAGTCGAAAAAGAAGAAACTAAAGAAAGAAAGAAAGACAAATGAGTTGAATCCAATGGATGGGTGGTCAAGGTTGAGCTTTAACAAGTCTTAACTACTCCTTGATTTAATTGAATTTTAATTGACAAAAATGGTATTTGATTAAAACTATTTTTTGAATTAATAATTAGCTATATATATATATATATATATATATATCAAAATTATGTGGAAAGTATTAGTTGCATCAAGCCACCAACCCCACCAAGCTAAGCTATCCTTATGTACAATATATTGACTAAATGGAACATATTTGACATGCATGTATTCGTCCATTTACAGACTTGTCTTCTTCGTTCCATTTACAGACTTGTCTTTGTTTGATACAAAAGACCTCTTTATTAGTGAGCTAGTCAAAGTCATGGCTATGAATGCATCATCAAGTGACAAACCCACTTGGAAGCTTTGAACTACTTTTTTTTATTATTGGACAAGACAAAGAACAACATGCAAGTTGATGGATCAAAGAAAGAAATTAAGAACACGAAATTCACACGTTTTGTTTTGTTGCACACTCTCCTTCCCTCCTTGCTCTCGCGCGTTTCCTCGACGTTTAGAAAAAGCTGTTATAGATTTAGTGGGTTCACCGCTAGAACCAACCATATATATTGCACGAATGAAAAGGATAATGTAAAAATTTTGAGGATATATTAAATATATATAATGAATTTTGAAGGTATATTAAATATATGAAAAAATAAAATGTAAGTAAATAAATATATTAAATAAAATAAAAATACTTATAATTAAAAAATTAGAGGATCATTTCGATAATCAATATATAAATAGAAGAAATGATAATTAGAAAATTATGAAGTAATTTTAAAAATCAATAAATAATTAAAAAAAACTCAAAATTTATTTAAAAAAACCATGAACTTTTTCGAAAAAAAAAGTAATTTTTAGTAGCTGATTTTTGTATTTTACGAAAAAGTTGATTTTTTTTTAAACTCTCGAAAAAATATAACTTATTCTTTTTGTAATTTAAAAAAAAAACTCAAAATTTATTAAAAAAAAACCATGAACTTTTTCGAAAAAAAATGTAATTTTAGTAGCTGATTTTTGTATTTTATGAAAAAGTTGATTTTTTTTTAAAAAAACTCTAGAAAAAATGTAACTTTTTCTTTTGCCCTTTTTCTTTTCGTAATTTCAAAAAGACGAAAAATTTGGCAAATTTCGTGTATTTCACGAAATCACAATCCTTGCACTGTAGTACCAACTTTGCAATAGACTTGTGACGCATGAATCACAAATTAAGGGTTCAAACCTTGCCGAAAGCATTTAGGGCAAGAGGGTTTAAGGATTAAAAAAAAAAAAGGAGTTTGAAATAACTAGTTTACGTGTGGATCTTGAAGACCATTCATGTGACTTTTTAGTAGTGTTGAAACTTGAAAATGGACAATCTTTGTCAATTTTAAGCACTTAAAAACTGTGGATGATCTAGTGTGAATAGAAAGAATTTTAGCATCTATTAAAAAAATATATCAATTTCTAGGCCGTGACTTATGCAAGTAAAGTATTCCTAGGTTGTACCCACATTGAGTTTCTGGTGGGATGGACAATTAAAACCTAACTTGAAAACAATGCATCTAACCAGAATGGCTAGCTTTAGAGTGGTCACCGAAAAAATTATGTACGTTTAGGATGCCTAACTAAACCAATTTGACAACTTGGATTGGCTATTTATAGACAGACTCGAAGATTAAGACCTTAACATTGGGTTGGTGAGCAACATGTAGTCCACGAACAAAAGGGATACAGAAAGTCCTAAGATGGAGTTGACGCGAGCAGACCATCTTACACGCCAAGCCTGGCTATATTTCGACACGAGTAAGACTAGGGTGCCTGGTACTCTGCCTGGTACTATGTCTGGTGGGTGTCAGCACCGTTGAGTTTGCATCGAGACAAGTGGGTGTCAGCAGACCATCTTACACTTGTCTCGATGCAAAATCAACGGTGCTAGCACCCACCAGGCATCTTAGATTTTTCCCTTCAACACATAAACACTTTGGGAATTTTAGTATTTTTTCAAAATCATACCACCTCACTCTGATTGTAAAATATGATTGCTAAAACCTTATTTCCTAGTATTTTTTATTAAACAAAATATTTATTTCATGAATAATAACTGGGCCTTGACTTAGGCAAGCAAAATATTCCTTCGTTGTATCCAAATTGAGTTTCGGGTAAGATCAATAAAGTAAAACCTAACTTGACAACAATGTATCTAACTAGAATGGCTAGCTTCCAAGTGGTCATAAAAAAAAATTAATAATATATATGAGTAATTCTAGATGTCATGGAAACCAGCGAGGAAATGAGTGAGGGGAGGGGAGGTGGTGGGGTGGTGACCGTTCACCTCTCTCGGGATGCGCATACCAAAAATGGTGACACACATCCCGAGGAAGATGAACGGTCACCGCCCCGCCACCTCCCTCCCCTCGCTCATTTCCTCACTGGTTTCCTCGACACCTAGAATTTCTCTATACATATAGTTTTGTATACTGAAAACACTTTTAGTATACTGAAAACGGTGAACATATATTGCGCTCAGGCAACAAGTTTTTTTTTATGCCAAATTACATGAGTATTCAACATAGCCGTTTAAGTATGATGTAATCTGCGATAATGCCAATGGCACGAGTATTCCATTTTGTTTGTCCAAATTAATTTGGATATAATTTTGTGTGCGTGTCTCTTCGACCGCCAAAAAAATACTTTTAGTATACTGAAAACGGTGAACATATATTGCGCTCAGGCAACAAGTTTTTTTTTATGCCAAATTACATGAGTATTCAACATAGCCGTTTAAGTATGATGTAATCTGCGATAATGCCAATTGCACGAGTATTCCATTATGTTTGTCCAAATTAATTTAGATATAATTTTGTGTGTGTGTCTCTTCGACCGTCAAAAAAACACTTTTAGTATACTGAAAACGGTGAACATATATTGCGTTCAGGCAACAAGTTTTTTTTATGCCAAATTACATGAGTATTCAACATAGCCGTTTAAGTATGATGTAATCTGCGATAATGCCAATGACACGAGTATTCCATTTTGTTTGTCCAAATTAATTATATTATGTTTCTTCAAAATGATGTTTTACTAAATTGGGCATCAATTTCATCAATTTCTCACTTGGACACACATGAGATATTTCCTTCGTATTTTTAGTTAAGCTGACATTTGGTGGAGATTAAATTTCTTAGCACATAGGTTGCATTTATCAGATTTATTAACATTGTTTTACTGTTCAATAGTATTAAATTTTTACAAAATTAATTCATCATAACTGTTGTAATAGACAATGATGCAAGTGTTTTTATAAATTTAAATAATACCACAAATTTGAGTATTCAACATAGCCGTTTAAGTATGATGTACTCTGCGATAGTGCCAACGGCATGGGTATTCCACTAGTATATATACATTTAGGATTGGCTATTTATAGACAATCTCAAAGACCGAAACCTTAAGATTAGGTTGGTCACGAGCAAAAAGGACACAAAAAGTCCCAAGATGGACAATCCCACACGCCGAGCCTGACTATAATTGGGCTGAGTTGATCCAATCTATTCGGAGGCCCAAAATCAGGGCATAAAATGGAGTTTGTTAAGGCATAGCACCCACGCACATCCTTTGGACCAAAAAACAGATCCCAAGTGCAGTAATTTAGTACTTGGGGTGCACGCTTTGGTCCACTATACGTAGCAACAATACGATTAGGGAATTGATCAGACCTTATAAATCTTCGTGACAAATCCTTACTTGATGTGAGACTATTCAAACCAACACTATCCCAATAGATAGCCTAACATAGATCCGCCCAGTTTTATACCGAGGCTAATATTTTCCATAGCAACCGAATGAGTATTAGTTTAACAGATCAAAAAAGCCATACTAAAAGCCCAATATGTGTTTTTAATTTTCAGTTTACTTCACCGAATGGACGCCCAACATCACAAGCCCAAGTATATTGGTCCCAATTAACAAAGCCTAGCTAAATAGCCCATTGTGAGCACTGAGTACAATCATTTTTCTTTTGTTTTTGGTAATTTTATTATCTATCTACTTCTATGACCAAAATTGAGATTGACTGTGTCATCGAATTCCTGAAATATCCCGGTCCATATCACAAAATTCTCATTATATCCAATACAAATCAATTAGAAAAAAAAACAAGTTATGGGTAATCATGTACATTTGGATCCAATTTTTAAGTTTTGGACCAAGTATAATTTACATTGCCCCCTCTACTTTTAACAATAATAAAGTTATTTTAAGGTGAGATGATTGAAATACTCAGTTACTAATCACAAAAGAATGGGGGTATCACTGGATCATCAGCCAAAATTTTGTTCTCATCATGTCTATTACAAAGTTAGTGATTCGTATATTTTGTTTGATTTTTATGGCACGATCTATAATTAATTTTCAAACTTATTTCTTTAAATTACACACAATTGCTATAATGTCATTAAACAATTCATCTACTCTCTATTTTATTTTTTGGTACTCTCCAAGGACTAATGAACGTATGACACGATACATGTGTCAACGACACGAGTGCACGTTACGTGAAAAGTGTGTGATGTGTCAACGACATGACTGATACACTAGTTGTTTTTAATAAAATTTTCGAAATATGCCAAAAAACAAATAAACAACATTTGGAAAGATATCTCCAACAACTTCAACATTTTTTTTTTTTGTCAAACACTATATCAAGGAATGCCAAGACACCATGAAAGTGTTAAAACTCAAATTCCTAAACAAATTACAAGCCGAACTCATCCTTCACA
This sequence comes from Berberis thunbergii, assembly GCA_003290165.1. Lineage (NCBI taxonomy): Eukaryota > Viridiplantae > Streptophyta > Magnoliopsida > Ranunculales > Berberidaceae > Berberis > Berberis thunbergii. Next base: position 438,475 of record QNQO01000766.1, read on the forward strand.
GCAATTATTTAATCTCGATAAAAATAGAATGCTCTGATCTGTTGAATCCTTCAAATACTTGTTTATTTCTTTCTTTCCACACACACTACATGAGAACGTGAGGGACCCTATGCCATAACCACTCCCTCCGACGGGAAGGATTAGCTTGAGACCACCAACTTAGCCAATCTAAAATGGAGCATTGAAACATCAAATTCAAACCAAATTCTGCCAAGAAACTGCTCCAAATGGATTTGGAGAAACTGTAATGAAGCATTAAATGGTCCAACGTCTCGTCAATCTCATTGCAAAGCACACAAAGACTCACTGTGTGAATTCCTCTTTTCCTTAACCTATCTTTAGTTAAGACATTCTCATGCAATACTGACCAACTAAAGAAATTAATCCAAAAAAAAAAAAAATTTCACCCGTACCAAGTTTTTATGACAGAAAATGAAGGGGTTAGACATTTATTTCATAAACATCATTGATTTCATAAACATCATGGATTCCTCTTTTCCTTTAATATCATTGATTTCATAAACAAAATTCCTGTCTCTTATACATTTTCCCAATTTATGTTTATGACATTTATTTTAGATTTATTTATTTATTATATTGAAAATTTCGGTGAGCGCTAATAAAATAGACTTCTTATAGTTGAGCATTTTTTATTTGGAGTCGACTCAGAGCAAGTAAACATCACAAGACATGTAACAACAGTGTTTAACAAATATTACTGATCCACTCAAATTGAAAATTTTAATCTTTTGGTAATTATAGTTTGAAAAAAATACTAAAGAATATTTTTGGTGATTATAGTTTGACAAAATAATAATAATAGCCATATTAAAACACTTGATAAATTCCAAAGCCCAACTCCTAATTGCTACTAAAGTTTTCCCAATCTAATCTAATAATCATATTTAATAGAACTAATAATAATCATATTTACGCAGCGAGGAAATGGGCGAGGGAAGTGTCGTGGCGGGGTGGGGACCGTCCACTCCACTCGGAATGCGTGTAGTCATTTTTGGTGTGTGCATCTCGAGTGAAGTAGGCGGTCTCCATCCCGCCACATCGCTTCCCTCGCCCATTTCCTCGACATTTAGAATTCCTCTTTAGTTTTATACTTTTTTTATTGCAATGAATCTCCGAAGTAAGGCGTGTACTCAATTTTATAGGAGTGTTTCCCAAGCTATGAATGTCCAAAAACTTGTTGCCATAACTTTCTTCGAGTATATTTGTACTTCAGGCATGAATTATGTTGAACTACAACAAAATCAACCAAAGTTAATCATCATTTTAAGTTAATCATCTTCCACCCTGTTTATGAAACAGTTCTACTTCTTAAATCGATCAAGTAAAAATTAATTTTATCCACAACTCACCCTGTCAAAAACAAGAAAATGCCTGAGAGATTGAAAGTCGAATGAGTATTGCTACAAATGGTAAAAATGAGCTATTTGGTAGATTAAGGTTTAGTTCAGAAGTCGGAGAGGATAAAAAATAACAATCAAGTCAGGTATATATATGTAAACATCGGAGAAGCTTTTTGTTTGAATGGTTGTTTACGTTTTGATGAAAAAGTTAGGTATAAAAACTTGGGAATCAAAGGGTCTAAAACTATTTTAAATTATTTATTTTTATGTAATTCACTTAACAATAACTTCAACGTGTTTTAAAAAACAAACAATTTGTATGATGATACATCAAATTAGCCTCTAATTATGACTATACACGTGACAAAAATAATCCATCACAAGTAACATGCACTTCGATCTGAACATGGATAATATGCCAGATCCAAGAAGCCCAAAAATGCATGCTAAATCATTAAAGCTCAAAAGTGATCATAAATAAATGCTTGAATCCAGGCCCAATGGATCTTTTCTATTAAAGAAGAGAGATGTTACAAAAGAGACAAGTCATTGGGGGAATCACTCCCTCAAAGACGTACCTCAATGAAGGAGGAAACCGCTGTGAAGAACGTATCCCATCATCATGCCCTACATACTTAAGTCGCACAAAGAGTTAATAACGAACATTATATAAGGTAAAATGAACATTTGACCCAAAGTATACAAAGACAATTGAACTCTACTGTGTTCAAATTTAATCTTTTTCCACAGATTAACTAACTTAAACATCGAAATGCCTTCGATTACTAAAAAGGTGATATTTAACAATCTAATACTATTTCACTGGTTATATCTCTTAGAGAACGAATTTGGACTCATCATTGTACATGAACTATTTTGCTTTTAGTTGGTTTAGGTCCAAGCCAATGGCCATTATGTTTTGTCATGCATCTATAGGAGCCTTATTGAATGGAGCTACAACTTTTAACACAATATCCTTGATGTCAATCTGGACATTCTTAACCAAATTAAAATGCAGCTCAAACAAATCAACGAAAAACATAGTTCATCTGCAATTATGCTTTACGCATGAGTTGTTGTTATGGCAAACTCTTGCCCACTTTGTAATCCTCAATCGATAACTGAAATGTGGACACCCAATGCTTGAGCCCAAGTAGCAAAAAAGTGGTTTGGAAACACATTTTAGACATCTTCATCCCCAAAGAATAAGAATGAGAAAGATGAGAGCTAAATTTAAATACAATAATTTCAGTTCTAGTTAAATTTTCAAAAGTTCGAAAAGCAATTAATAGAGAAAATTCTCATGGGATGTAATTTTACTGTAATAATTCTCAAGAAGGATTAATCTCATTGATGATTACCTCTTCGAGATATCATAATTGGGTGGGTTTACTCACTACTAAATCCTAGGTCTTGGGATTCAATACAAGGAAGAAGAAAAAAAACATCGTAATATTTCATCAAATCGCAAATGTATGTTTACGCGTTAAATGGATCTTTCTCGAACCCTTGATTTGATAAAGCCTCATAAAGGTTTAAACTCTTCATTAAGCTTGTTAAGCTTTTGGTACCACAACGGTACACAAATATCAATTATGGCACTATCCCTAAAGCTTCACAATTTTAACAATGCATTTAAGCTCTACTAATATCTATTGGATAGTTTTTGCTTGAATAATATTACATCAAGTAAGAAAAAGTTGTTACGAAGATTTACAAAGAAGTGATTTACTCCCTAAATAACAATGAAGTATTTTGTATAAAACCTACACCACAAAAGACCATGATTAGAGTTTTCATTTTGTTTTTAGCTCTATTTATCTCTCACTAGTATTTTTTTTTTTTGTTCATTTTTAAATCAAACAAGGTTGTAAGGACACTTTAATCTTTATATTAATAATAAATAAGGAGATTCAAATATAGGATTAACATCACTAGAAGATGCCAATGGTAATCTGCTTTGATGGTTAAGGCTATGGTGGTTAGAATTTCATGTCTTGGGTTTCATATTCACCGGTGACACGCTTGCCTTTTCAAACATCACTAGAAGATTCAAATAATTCATTCTCTCTACTTTTTGTCCTTTGTCTTAAATCTAATAGATTTTTATACGCAAAAGCTAGTCTCAAATGAAAGAGTTCGAAAATTTCTTTGTAGCCAGTTATGTTTACCAATCTCTATCAATCTGTTTTACCCTTGTTGAAGAGTTTTGTTCTTGTGTTGTTGATGAGACAATTGTGGATGGGATAAGGCATGCTTTACTAGTTTTGGAGACAGGATTGTGTTCCAGCCCGATTAAAAAGACTAAGTGCTTTGTCCCTTACCTTTGAGGTTGAAACTTTTGACTGGGAATAATAAAATGAGTGACATAGTCTCCTTCCAAGTGGGAAGGACTCATTGGGTGCTCACAAAATGCCTAAACAAAGTCCATCCTCTAAAACATGGAATGTGAAATATTTGAAAGAAGGTATTATGAACCTCACCATTTAAATTCTAGCCCATCCTCTCTATTCTCTTATTTGAGAAGACTTTGATCTTCTGGAAATGGGAGACTTGTAATTTGTATGATGTGGGTTTGTTTGTTGTTTATGTCAACTTTTAAATTTGTTGTAACAGTGTAGGAGGACAATGGGTATTAACTTAGTTATTAGATTTGTGGCAGATAATATTACAAGTTTAGGATTTAAATTCTGTCAATGACGTCACTACAAAAAAATGGACATTAGCGACGGCTAAAAACCGTCGCTGATTGAGCTAAAACCGTAGCTAAAAGGAATTAGCGACGGCGCCACATCCGTCGCTGTCCCGTAGCTAGATTTATCGTCGCTAATTGATTCAGCGACGGCAAAACTGCCGTAGCTAATTAGCCACAGGATAAAACCGTCGCTAAATTGTAAAATATCCATCGCTAACTGATTTTTTTTAAAAAAAATTTAATTTTTTATTAATTTAGCGACGGCATATTTGCCGTGGCTAACTGATTTTAAAAAATTAAATTAAATTTTTTTTATTTTAGCGACGGCATTTTGGCCGTGGCTAACTGATTTTTTTTAAAAAAAAAAAAAATTAATTTTAGCGACGGCATTTTGGCCGTGGCTAACTGATTTTTTAAAAAATAAATAAATTTTTTTTATTTTAGCGACGGCATTTTGGCCGTGGCTAACTGATTTTTAAAAAAAAAATTAACATTTTTTTTATTTTAGCGACGGCATTTTAGCCGTGGCTAACTGATTTTTAAAAAAAAAATAAAATTTTTTTATTCTAGCGACGGCATTGTGGCCGTCGCTAAATGGTTTTTTTTTAAAAAAATATATATATATATTTTTTCGAGATCTGAGATTTCTCCGAGGTTTTTTAAAAGAACAGATTTTTCCGAGATTTTTTTTAAAAGATCAGATTTCTCCGAGATCTGAGATTTCTCCGAGATCTGAGATTTCTCCGAGATCTCTGAGATTTTTAAAAAATATATATATATTTCAGATCTCGAGAACTCAGATTTTTCAGATCTCCGAGATCAGAGATCTCAGATCTCCAAGATTCGATCAGATTTTTCAGATCTCGAGATCCGATCAGATTTTTCAGATCTCCAAGATCCGATCAGATTTTTCAGATCTCGAGATCTCAGATTTTTCAGATCTCCGAGATGAGAGATCTCAGATCTCCGAGAGAGTGGCGGCGGATAAAGGGAGGGGAGAGAGAGGCGGCCGAGATCGGTCTCGAGGAAGTGGCGGACTTCTCCTCAGTGGGTTTCTTCTCTGGAAGATGAGAGAAAAAAAATTTGAGAGAAAATTTTTGTTTAAGTTAGTTTGTAGAAAAAATTGAAATTTATATAGAGAAATGTAATTGAAGGGGATTGGTTGTGTTAGTTTCACGCGGATCGATGACGTGGTTTGGTTTAGTGCGTTGGATTGAGCTAAATTTTTTGGTGTTATTAACGGTTGAGATGAGATTTCACGCGGATCGGTGATAATTTTTTTAAAAACCAATTAGCTACGGTTGTATTACCGTCGCTAATTAGTTTGTTATATATTTTTTTTAAAAATCATGTTAGCTACGGTTATAAAACCGTCGCTAAGCTCTTTTTCAATTTTTTTTTTTTTTTTTAAATCATGTTAGCTACGGTTATAAAACCGTCGCTAACTTCTTTTCATATATTTTTTTTAAATCACAAAAGAACTTAGCTACGGCCAGATTGCCGTCGCTAATTAGTTTACTATATTTTTTAAAAAAATCGCGTTAGCTACGGTCAGAAAACCGTCGCTAAGCTCTTTTGTAATTTTTTATTTTTTTTTTAAAATAACATTAGCTACGGTCTTCAAGCCGTCGCTAAGGTCTTTTAATATATTTTTTTTTAAATCACAAAAAAAATCTTAGCTACGGTTGTATTACCGTCGCTAATTAGTTTGTTATATTTTTAAAAAAAAATCATGTTAGCTACGGTTATACAACTGTCGCTAAGATCTTTTTTTATTTTTTTTTTGCTTTTAAAAGATCACATTAACTACGGTCTGCAAGCTGTCGCTAAGGTCTTTAAAATATTTTTTTTTTTAATCACAAAAAAATCTTAGCTACGGCTGTATTACCGTCGCTAATTAGTTTACTATATTTTTTTTAAAAAAATCATTTTAGCTACGGTTGGACTACCGTCGCTAAGCTCTTTTTTAATTTTTTTTGTTTTTAAAAAATCACATTAGCTCTTTTTTTTGTTTCTAATTTGATCTTCTTTGATCTTTTTTGATATTCTATGATCTTCTCTGATCTTCTTTGATTTTCTTTGATCTTATTTGATTTTTTTTTATCTTCTTTGATTTTTTTTATCTGATCTTCTTTGGTCTTCTTTGATTTGATCTGATCTGATCTTCTTTCATCTTCTTTTATCTTATTTGATATTCTTTGATCTGATCTTCTTTGATCTTCTTTGAACTTCTTTGATCTTCTTTGATTTTTCTTTGATCTGCTTTGATATTTTTTTATCTGATCTTCTTTGATCTTCTTCGATCGTATTTGATATTCTTTGATATGATCTTCCTTGATCTTCTCTGATCTTATTTGATCTTCTTTGATCTGATCTGATCTTATTTTATCTGATCTTCTTTGATCTAATATTCTTTGATCTACTTTTAACTTCTTTGATCTGATCTGATCTGATCTGATCTGACACTACACCAAAAACCCCCATTAGCAACGGTTCTATACCGTGGGCGTAAGCCATTGCCACGGCTAAGAGCCGTGGACTACAGGGGCGTCGCGAAATCTTTTGTAACGGCTATAAACCGTTGCTAAATTTTTGCAACGGTTTTATATTCAGGACGGTTGATGCTTTAGCCACGGTTAAAAACCGTTGCTAAAAGTTTAGCAACGGTTTTAAGCCGTGGCAAGTTTAGCAACGGCTTAAAACCGTGGCCAGACTTGCCACGGCTTAAAACCGTTGCTAAACTTTTAGCCACGGTTTTAAGCCGTGAATAGTAATTTTTTTTTTTTTTTTTTTTTTTTTTTTTTTTTTTTTGCTATCAAATGACTTTTAATTGCATCTTATGGGTAAGTATAATTCAGCACGAATGCCGAACTCAAAATCGCAACCACCATGACTATTGCTGAATGAACAACACTTGCGACGCAAAAGAAGGCTGCGAAATGGTAATAGGAATAGAATTACTGAATCAATAGTCTATTTCATTACAATAAATTATGTTACAATTTGATGTATTGGAGATTCAAGAACAGATTACAATGAATAGCTGAACATTAACGAATGAGAATATCTGCGTAAACACCTTGCGAACTAAGAATGGGGTAATTGGGAAAGAAACTGGGATATGCACCACTCCACATGGGAGGGTGCTCAGATGCCACTGGAAGTTCCTAGCAAGCTCCAAACTTTTGCAAAACTCATAGAATTCAGCAAGGTTCTCAGCCTGTTGAGACCAAAAAACACACACACCAAAAAAAAAACGAGAATAAGCCTGTTAAGAAAGGTCAATAGGCCTCATTTCAAGCAATTAGGATAAGGCATTTCTTTATTGAGAATTCAGATAATTTTCAATACCTTTTGTAGATCAAACTATCCTTAGCGGCATGGAACCCTGACATAAACCATCCTCCTTAGCAAACAGAGGAACTATGTGCCTTGTAGTCTGCAAGGGGACAGGAGAAAAAGTGAATTAAAAAGGTCATAAACCAAAAACATTACATTCATGAAATTAAATAACCATCATATCTCGGTGGATAATGTTTGCAGCCTCTAAAAGCATCCATAAGAGAATCCAGTGCATCTATTTTTTTTTTAAATTTCGCGGTTTTATGCTTAACATACACAAAGGAAGATGCTGGACACATTATGGTCTCTCACTCTAATCTTCAAGGCTCATTTAACTACTTTCCTGCTCACCTCGTCTGACCTTGCATCAAAGCCTCACAGGTGAAATATAGGCTTGAAAAAGCTTCCTATCTAGTATCAAATTGTTGCTTTTCTGATCTCATATAGATGTTCTACAAAAATATATCTGTGATCACACTTCTCTCGAGCAAAAACGGTTCTAACTCACTATTTCTTACACCTTTTGGGGACTACAGTTTGAAATTTAAAAAAAAAGGGAAACCAAGCTATAGTTTAATTGATTTTGGCTAGGTCATGTTCAGCACCTGGTAAAATGGCCTTCAGTTAAAAAGTTGTAAAACTTATTAAGGATGAAAACGTTTTGCTTGTTCCACAACATGAACTTGGGAAGAGTAGCAAAGTCCTACAGCTAATCAAACAGTGAACAAATTCCTTTAATTGCAAAGTTTCATGTGTCCACCACCTTGAAACTGGTCTATGTAGTGGTAAAAGTGACCATCCTCAAAAGCTTAGCAGTAAAATAAATTGGATTGTAGAGCTTGCATAGTTATTTTCTTTTTGTAGTGTTTTACCAATTACATGCAACCTACAGGGGCATTACCTGATATAATCTCATCCACATAGTCAAAGTCAACTTTTCCATGAGCCATTGCACCAACCTGAATTCATACTTTTAGTTATCAGGCATGTGTTTAGTGAAACATAAACATTAATTATGCAAATCAAAGAGAATACATGGGTTTGAAAAAGCATAACATGTACCACAAAAACTAAGTTGACGTCATTGTTGATGGCACCAACATACTCCTTCAAGGGAACCAATTTTTGTGAACTGAAGGACAGGCCTGAAGAGCTCAAAATCATTAATATGAAAGATAAGATACCAAAACAAATGTAATACATTTGCATAAACCAAAACACACCTATTTTAAGAGAGTTGACAGGTAAATGCTGAGTTACAGGGTTCTTAACTAAACGTAAAAGCTTCTTCCCACCCTTACCCTTGGCTTTGTTACTGAACTTTTGTAGTAGATCTACTGAATTAGCAAATAATGAAGTAATTAGAGAGAAAAATGATGAAAGGGAAGACAAAAACTATAATGCACTGCACAGGAAATTTTAACGTACACATCAGACTGCAGAAGCTCTCAAACGTCTTGGGTAAGCGAGTATTAGGTTCAATTTTGATAAGCACCCCTTGGTCAGTTTTAACATAAATTGCTTGTACCTGCCCCGATTTATAAAGATTGCTGTTGTAACTTCAAGGAGGGCCTGAACAGTTCATGCATTTATCAAGAATAGATAAGATGAAAAAAGGGGCAGTTAACCAAAATAGATCAAAGTTCAGTATTTGGACATAAACTGATGATAGGAATTAAATAGCGACGTCAAGGATCCATGTCTTAGTAAGGTGCATAATTACTACTAGCTTTTTTATATCACGAGCTTTTGTCTCCATGTAATATCTGTATGGACAAAAGTCGCCCAAGCAGGATACAGTATGGTTCAGATTGAAATAAAAGAAATTTGATCTAGAAAAAAAAGTTGATTAACAAAGGAAAATAATATCAGGTCAGTAAAACATCAGATCAAACAAGGATTCACGCTTTGGATGTTATGGATCAGTATTGTGCCTTCTTACCCACTCACCTCAAAAATAATGTCAGGTCTGTAACTATAGAGATCCATCTTCTTTCTCCGTAGGAAATTGGCATGATCCTCTGGATTAAAAATCTGATAAGTCTGAGAGATTGTAACTTCAATGAGAAAGAGAGACTAAATAAACAAAGGAAAGAAGAAATGAGATATTATGATAATAAGTGAATAAACAAAATAATAAAGATGACAGAGTTGAGCAAATGTTTACCTTTCCTACATAAGCAGGAACCAAAAAAACTTTCTCAAAAACAAAGATGACCCCAGGACCTTTGTGCTGGACTGAAGGAGCTAGTGGGAGCCGAGGAAGTTCATGGAAGACCTGTTCGATTTTTCTTTCATCCACTTTTTCTGATGTATCGGCCACTGCAACTTTTGTTTTGTCTACCTTCGATTTCACTTCTTCCTTCACTACTATTTCACTAATGTCTTCTCCCCTTCTCTTTGGCTGTTTATTATGCCTTTCTACCAAACAAGACCTAATAATATCCCTCCTCTTCTGTCCTCCCATTCCAACCCTGGTAGAATGAAAAAAAAAAAATAAGTTTCCCATGTTAATTGTTCCTTAGTGGTTTGACTATTTGTTCTGCTAAACCTCAATCAAAGTATCCTAGAGACCCAAATCCACCATATATCAATAAAAGAACAATATTTGACAATCCCAAAGTGTTGCCTAATATTTCATTGTCTCTTGAGTCTTGTTTCAGATTCTAAAGGCAGGCAAAACCACACAATGCCCCTTAAAAAACATAGACTGAGCTTTGCCTAATTTCTTATGGTCTGCAACACAGAAAAGATGAAAAACATCTGAGTTACCTCCAAAGGGTTCTAAATAAGCAAGCATCTATTTAATAAAAACCAAACCAAACCATACATAAAAACCTCCTCCATTTTGTGTAGTTCTTCGGAACAGGTGCGTAATTGGATGATCCTAGGATGAGTCCTTATGTCAACGTTATCCTCCCCATAGACGTATGGAGAAACCATCATATTAAAAAAAATCAGCCGAAAACTCTACTACTTGTGGACAAAATAAGAATTAGCAATAATAACAACAGTAACGATAACAATACATGCAAATACCTTCCTAGAAGACGTATGTCATTTGCAATTTTCATTAGACGTATGGCATCTCAGCGTAGCAGCAGCAGAAGCAGCAACTCCCAACATCATCAGCAACGCAGCAGCAACATCAGCAACAACAACACGCAACAGCATCAGCAACGCAGCAGCAACATCAGCAACAGCATCAGCAACGCAGCAGCAAAGGGATGTTCCTGCACCCGGTGGACTGAGCACCTGAATTGGTAGAGAACCCACTGGACTGGACAGCAGGAGTTGCCGGTGCTGGCGCTGGTGTTAAAGCAACCACATAACCAATGCTAAATATCATGTGATCACTCTGGTCATCATATAACAAAAACAAAATGCATCAATATCATGTGATCACATACCTCATGTTAAATATGATGCATATACTTAAAACGTTAAAACAATATACTGATTCTACCTTCTAGTAGCATAGATTAGCTCCTCAAGAGTAAGCTCCCAAAAGACAAATCTTACAAGAGCAAAAATGCTACCTGACAGACACTGGTGCAAGTCAAATGACAACTGAACCATCCTATTCGACTGGCTTCCTGGAACAACACAAGGATCACACACCAGAAGAAATTAGTGGCAATTAGACAATATGCAAATGAAATCAGATGTACATATTAAATAAAATTTAAACTTAGAAAATGGTCATACAAGTCAGGCATTGTAGAGTTCAAAGCACTACTGATATATTCTATTCATATTCAATAAATATATGATGTGTGTAAATTCTTTTGTGGTGTAGTTGTTACTATATATTTTGTAGATAACCTAACTATATATATAACTGTTTTGGCATCACCAAGTCAAAAAAAATGCTTTATGTTCCATGTAATAAAAGGGCTTTTAGATATATATGAAAATATTGATTTGTTACCGAGAAATATATACTTACTACTTATCTCATTGTCTTCTTCTTCTTTTGGGGTTTTTTATCAGGTGGTCTCAAATAGCAACTCATCTTCCAGGAAGAACTGATAATGAGATCAAGAACTATTGGAACACACACTTAAGGAAAAAGTTACTGCAAAAGGGTATTGATCCAATAACCCACAGGCCTAGAACTGATCTCAACTTCCTTGCAAACTTACCGCAATTACTAGCCATGGCCAACTCAAGCAATTCGATGAACCCTTGGGACAATGCCCTCAGAATACAAGCTGATGCTGCTGCACAAACTAGCAAAACTTCAACTACTACACAATATACTTCAAGTCATGGGTACTAGTTCAACTCCAAATGTGGAGTTGCTTAACCCTTTCATGGGATCAGCTCAAGTTCCAAACAATCTTCTCTTTAATGAATACTTGAGGTCAAATTCGAGTTCCCAATTCACAGAAGTTGCTAATGTTCAACTAGGCCATGGTCCTGAGCCTAATCAGGGTCCAAGTTCAAATGTGTCCAATCCAGGACCTGTGCAACCAAACCATGATTTTCAAGCCATTTCAGATACTCGTTTTGGTGATCTACCTAGTTCAAATGTGCCCATCAATGACATGGACAACTTCTTAAGCAGCCCATACATATTTTCGAATGCAAATAACAATTTTTATTTTTATTTTCCCTAAAATTATTGCTAATGATGTTCTTGTTTTCATGTTTTGCAGCCAAACATCTTGGCCAATCTCGCAATAACAACAAAATTTCAGCATTATACGACAAGCAAGGATTAAGGGGGAGTAACATGAATTAATGAAATATATTAACCAAAATAGTTTTATAAATATGGTGTTTATTTTTGTTATTCTCATGTTAATATCTTCCTTTTTGGATGAAAAGTCAGATTATTTGTTACTAGTAGGTGAGAATATTTCCTTTACAAACAAGCAATTGACTGTTTGTAAGGAGCTATTACCAAACTAAAACTAATAACACTAGTCATACCTTAGAACATGATATTGATGCCTAACAACGAAAATAATGCATAAACAATGGTCATAACAACGAATTAATGCCTCCAAGCTGGAATGAATAAGAAAAGGTTCCATTATAGCAGGGCAAAGATGTGAAACAAAGAAAATAATCTAGGAAAAAAAATCCTTTCTAGTAGAGTTTTACCTTGGAATTTATCTTCAGAAGTACATTTGTGAGGTACTGGTCGTTGATTTTTGTTGGAGAAATGCATTGTGTGACAATTCCCATTTCATGAAGATTCTTCTTCTTCCAAGGACCTTCAGAGTGAGAAAGCATAAACACTTTGCAACAAATAATAATAATAATAACAGTAATAATAGTAATATAAAAATTATTAAATGAAATATCATACCATAAATATCACAGTTTTTCTTTTCTGGCAACAATGAAGTCCAAACCCGAGAAGATTATAGTGGCATAAGGATACATACCTCTATAGGATCCAACTGCAGTATGCTTTCCAACAGTGGACATGCCATAAGTGTTTCATCAGCACACCATATTGATTTTGGTTGTAGCAAAGAACTATATACATCCGGCAAGACCAAGCAAATCAACTGCCATCGATAATAGTGTTATTAGAATTGTATTGGAGGTATAATATGTTTGACTATGTATTGTAAATATACCCTTTGAAGCACTTCAATACTAAACAAAATTCTCAATAAACTCTTTTAGTCAATACATAATCAACTTCAAATTGGGCTTTCTTTATGTTTTAAATTTTTCATGAGGTTTGTTTATCTAATACCGGGAACAAACCTCCCAGAACCATTTTCCCTTCTTCAAAAATAAGTTCGTTTAAAAGGTTCATTTTAAAAAAAATATGTATATACCGAGGCTCTTCCCACATTATCGCTTGCCCCCATGAATTGCACAAAAGATGGCATGATATATGTATTATGATATTTGACATAATTGAGGGGTGAATATGAATGTCAATACTTCATTTAACTTATGTTATGAGATGTGATAAATATCTTTTAACTCGTTTAAATGATTAAGGACTACATATGGCCTTTCGTTATGGTGATATGCTATAAGAAATGTTCTAAAAGTGTAATCCATGTTAAAATGGAATGGAAATGAAAATACAACTTTATAAAATGAAAAGAATGATGCTCACTGTAGCTAAAGTAATCATACTGCTTCAACTGAAGCTCTTGACGATTGTCTTCCTCTACATTGAATGATCCACCCACTTCAGCCTGCAAATAGCATTTTCAATCATTAAAATTCCAATACACCTAAAATTTCAACACAAACCCTTCAAACAGGGAAGAAAAAAAAACTTACCTCTCCTTCAAATATGAAATAGATTCCATCTCCCTTATCCCCTTCGCGAACAACATAGTCCCTGGGGTCTACAATACATCACAAACATATAATCTCAATCACCAATTTCAAATCCTTACGAGCAATCAACAAACAAATTGTGCATTCTGACTTACTGTAATGTTTGATTTGAACAACTTCCGCAATTTTCTTGATTGATGAACTCGGAAGCCTCTGGAGTAGAGGAACATGACCAAGAAACCCGACCACTTGTCATCCATGCAAAACCAATCAGAAAACGAGATTGTTTTCAATAAATCAAACAAAGCTATTTAAAGAATCATAAAATGATAAATTAGGGTTTTAAGAATCACCTGATTCGATATCCATTTCAAAGGTTTAACAAAAGCTAGGTCTTTCTTTCGTTCTCGAAGCCCTCTCTCCCGCGATTGTGGAATTGATGTAATGTACGAAAGCAAGAACAGCAACGAGAGGGGATTCGGGGGAAATTGATCCATTCGGAGAAATTTTCTTCTTCTCCTCTTCAGAAATCGAGCTGGAGAAATGAAGAAAGTGAGTTCTAGGGTTTGCTTTGCTGAAAGAAGAAAAAAATCAGAAGAAGAGATTAACAAAGAGATCTAAAGAATAAGGAGATCTAAAGAAGAAGAAGGAGATCTTACCTTCTCTTCTTCTTCTTCTTCTTCTTCTTCTTCTTCTTCTTCTTCTTTCGTCCTTCTTCTTCCCTGCTTCAAGAGTCTATTTCGTCCATGCTTCTTCTTCTATCGTCCTTCCCTGTTTCGTCCTTCTTCTTCTCTTCCCTGTTTCGTCCTTCTTCTTCTTCCCTGCTTCTCCTTCGAGCGGGAGATGGAGAAGCAAAGGGTTGAGAAAAGGGGGTGGAGAAGCAAAGGGTTGAGAAAAGGGGGAGATGGAGCGGGAACGCGCGGGAAGGAAAAAATTTCGCAAATTTCAGCCGCCTGAAATCGACCTAATTCTCCACACCTTCACGTGCAACGCACGTGCACGTTTGCAACGGTTTTAAGCCGTGGGTCACTATAGCCACGGTTTTTAGCCGTGGCAAACACACCAACGGTTTAGAACCGTGGCCAAGCCTTTTTTTAGCCACGGTTTTAAGCCGTTGGGCACTATAGCCACGGTTTTTAGCCGTGGCAAACACACCAACGGCTTAGAACCGTGGCCACCCCTGTGTAGCTAATCAGCCCTTTTGGTGTAGTGTGATCTTCCTTGATCTTCTCTGATCTTATTTGATCTTATTTGATATTCTTTTATCTGATCTTATTTGATCTGATCTGATTTGATCTTCTCTGATCTGATCTGATTTGATCTGATCTGATCTGATCTGATCTTCCTAGATCTTCCTTGATCTTCTCTGATCTTCTTTGATCTTCTTTGATTTTCTTTGATCTTTTTTTATCTGATCTTCTTTGAACGTCTCTGATATTCTTTGATCTTTTTTTATCTTATCTACTTTGGTCTTCTTTGATCTTATCTTATTTGATTTGATCTGATCTGATCTTATTTGATCTAATTTGATCTTCTTTGATCTGATCTTCTTTGATCTACTTTTAACTTCTTTGATCTTCTTTGATCTGATCTAATCTGATTTAATCTAATCTCTTTGATCTACTTTTAACTTCTTTGATCTGATCTGATTTTCTTTGATCTGATCTTCTCTGAACTTCTTTGATCTTCGTTGTTATTCTTTGATTTGATTTGATCTGATCTTCTTTGATCTTATTTGATATTCTTTGATCTGATCTTCTTTGAACTTCTTTGATCTTCTTTGATTTTTCTTTGATCTGCTTTGATATTTTTTTATCTGATCTTCGTTGATCTTCTTCGATCGTATTTGATATTCTTTGATATGATCTTCCTTGATCTTCTCTGATCTTATTTGATCTTTTTTGATCTGTTCTGATCTTATTTTATCTGATCTTCTTTGATCTAATCTTCTTTGATCTACTTTTAATTTTTTTGATCTGATCTGATCTGATCTGATCTGATCTTCTCTGATCTTATTTGATATTCTTTTATCTGATCTTATTTGATCTGATCTGATTTGATCTGATCTGATCTTCCCAGATCTTCCTTGATCTTCTCTGATCTTCTTTGATTTTCTTTGATCTTTTTTTATCTGATCTTCTTTGAACGTCTCTGATATTCTTTGATCTTTTTTTATCTGATCTACTTTGGTCTTCTTTGATCTTATCTTATTTGATTTGATCTGATCTGATCTTATTTGATCTAATTTGATCTTCTTTGATCTGATCTGATCTGATCTTCTTTGATCTATTTTTAACTTCTTTGATCTTCTTTGATCTGATCTAATCTGATTTAATCTAATCTCTTTGATCTACTTTTAACTTCTTTGATCTGATCTGATTTTCTTTGATCTGATCTTCTCTGAACTTCTTTGATCTTCGTTGTTCTTCTTTGATTTGATCTGATCTGATCTGATCTTCTTTGATCTTATTTGATATTCTTTGATCTGATTTTCTCTGATCTTCTTTGATCTTCTTTGAACTTCTTTGATCTTCTTTGATTTTTCTTTGATCTGCTTTGATCTTTTTTATCTGATCTTCGTTGATCTTCTTCGATCGTATTTGATATTCTTTGATATGATCTTCCTTGATCTTCTCTGATCTTATTTGATCTTTTTTTATCTGATCTGATCTTATTTTATCTGATCTTCTTTGATCTAATCTTCTTTAATCTACTTTTAACTTTTTTGATCTGATCTGATCTTCCTTGATCTTCTCTGATCTTATTTGATCTTCTTTTATCTGATCTTATTTGATCTGATCTGATCTTCCCAGATCTTCCTTGATCTTCTCTGATCTTCTTTGATCTTCTTTGATCTTTTTTTATCTGATCTTCTTTGAACGTCTCTGATATTCTTTGATCTTTTTTTATCTGATCTACTTTGGTCTTATTTGATCTTATCTTATTTGATTTGATCTGATCTGATCTTCTTTGATCTAATTTGATCTTCTTTGATCTGATCTGATCTTATTTGATCTACTTTTAACTTCTTTGATCTTCTTTGATCTGATCTAATCTGATTTAATCTAATCTCTTTGATCTACTTTTAACTTCTTTGATCTGATCTGATTTTCTTTGATCTGATATTCTTTGATCTTCTTTGATCTGATCTTCGCTGTTCTTCTTTAATTTGATCTGATCTGATCTTCTTTGATCTGATCTTCTCTTATCTTCTTTGATCTGATCTTATTTGCTACGGCCAATTGCCGTGCCTAATTGGTTTTTATAAAAAAAATATCAAACTCATTAGCCACGACACGTTTCATTGGCGAGATTCGAACCCGGGTCGCCTGAGTAAAAGCCAGTTCTCCTAACCGGACTGGAAGGTAATGGGTTATTGGTGATTTTATCCAGTTTATAAATATATATATCTATTTTTTTATATAATTAAAACAAAAAGAATTAGCTATGGTAGAGAACCGTGGCTACTGAGTTTTATTTATATATAATTTAAAAAAAATTCACATTTAGCTACGATATTTTGACCGTGGCTAACAAAAAAAAAATTGTAAACGTTAGCTACGGCCCTATTGCCGTCGCTATATTGATTCCTTATAATTTTTTTAAAAAATGCATTAGCGACAGTTTTAAACATTAGCTACGACCCTACAACCGTCAGTACGTTGTTTTCTTATAATATTTTTTTTTCTAAAAATCACATTAGCGACGGTATGTAGACCGTAGCTAACAAAAAATTTCTAAACCATAGCTACGGTCACAATGCCGTCGTTACGTTTTTTTAATTTTTTTTGTTTTTAAAAAATCAAATTAGCTACGGTTTTGAAACCGTCGCTAATGTCTTTTAAATCACAAAAAATCTTAGCTACGGCTGTATTACCGTCGCAAATTAGTTTACTATATATATTTTTTTAAAATCATGTTAGCTACGATCAGAAAACCGTCGCTAAGGTTTTTTTAATTTTTTTTGTTTTTTAAAAATCACATTAGCTACGGTTTTCAAGCCGTCGCTAATTAGTTTACTATTTTTTTAAAAATCATTTTAGCTACGGTCAAAACACCGTCGCTAAGTTTTTTTTAATTTTTTTATTTTTAAAAAATCACATTAGCTACGGTTTTCAAGCCGTTGCTAATTAGTTTACTATTTTTTAAAAAATCATGTTAGCTACGGTTAGAAAACCGTCGCTAAGCTTTTTTTTTAATTTTTTAATTTTTAAAAAATCACATTAGCTACGGTTTTCAAGCCGTCGCTAATTAGTTTACTATTTTTTTAAAAATCATGTTAGCTACGGTTAGAAAACCGTTGCTAAGCTTTTTTTTAAATTTTTTTATTTTTAAAAAATCACATTAGCTACGGTTTTCAAGCCGTCGCTAATTAGTTTACTATTTTTTTAAAAATCATGTTAGCTACGGTTATAAAACCGTCGCTAATCTTTTTTTTTAATTTTTTTTTATTTTTAAAAAATCACATTAGCTACGGTTTTCAAGCCGTCGCTAAGGTGTTTTCACATAGATTTTTTTTTAAATCACAGAAACATTAGCTACGGTTGTATGGCCGTCGCTGATTTTGTTTTTAAAATTTTTTAAAAAAAAAATCACGTTAGCGACGGTTTTTGGACCGTAGCTAGCGAAAAAAATTTCTAAACATTAGCTACGGTCGGAATGCCGTCGCTAATGTTTGTATTAGCGACAGTTTTTACCCGTCGCAAAACGGTTAGCGACGGTTAAGTTAATTTATGTACCCAAAACCGTAGCAGAAATTTTAGCGACGGTTTTTTGCCGTCGCAAACCGTTTAAATAGCGACGGTTTTTTAAAACCGTCGCTAATTGCCGTAGCTAATTTTGCTTTTTTTTGTAGTGCGTTTAGAATGAGAGGGTTAAGGAAATAAAAAAAAAGTTTATAGGAGGGTTTGAGCCCTAGTAAATTGAGTGAGGTGCCATTTCAAGTAGAGCAAGCAACATTGAGTGAGCGTGCCATTTAAAATCCATACGCTATTTCTATTTTCACTCTATTCATGAACAACAAATTTCATTGATAGAGGAGAGCACAATAAAATCTCACAAATAATGTTAGCAAAAACCCCAACTCAAAACTCTACAGAGCATGGTGCGAGTACTAAGTAGAACGCCTCCACAATCCCAATCGTAACGATTTAAAAGACCCACACACACAAAAATCTAGTAAAATAGACCAAAAAATAAAAATCTTTACTCAATAATATTGTGTGAGACTCACAAAGCTCGAGCAGATCTAAAGATTGAGAAAATAAAATTAAAAAAAACAAAAACAAATAATGAGTTCAAGAAGAGATTACGTACCAAAAATCTAATTATAATTTCTAGATTAATTTAAAACAAAAATATAAAATAGTATGTACAAAACTTATTCTGTAATCTTCTATACCAAAACGCCTCCTTCTAGCCTCCACAACCTCCTCATGCTGCATGACCCCCCTCATAAGCCAGCCAGTCGTCTAGCATCGTCTTCCTCCCCATCTCGTTGTCATCTCCCTTGCATACACAGATACAACAACCCTCTCTATCACAATACCACACACCGCCATCGTCCAACCCCTATCTCGCCTGCAATCTTTCCCACACCATCGATCACCACCAGCTCAACCTTGTTGCAACGCACAGTCGATCACATCCTCACCATCTCGACCTTTCTCTCTACTTCGTCACACCATTGTTTCCCCTTCTTTTCTTTTTTTATGCACCCTATCGAACCAACCACACGCAATTGCAACACACACAGAGAGTCAGACCCAGCTGAAAGTGTGGCAATGAAGATTTTGGGTCCTAAGAAGGTGGATTGCAACAATTTTACGAGGTAGATTCAGACTAGCAGCTCCATGTGTTGACAGACTTAGATGGTGACAATCTATCATGTGTGAGCGAATTGAAAGGCTGACAGACTACCTTAGTGTTATAGTCTCACAAAGAATAAAATGTGCTACATATGTGTGAAATTGGTTTTCCATAAAATAACGTGTTTTAAAATCGTGCAAACCTTAACCCAATGCAGATAATGTTGTACCATATGAATCGAATTGTTACATGCATCTTTCAATAAAAGTAAGCTTATGGTTTAGATCCACAAATATGAAGTTAAAATTGTTGGGTCTGAAATCCCACGACGCTATCTGCATATAAAATACATGTCAACAAATATATCTCAAACAACGATATTATTTCCAATTTAATCACATGCGATCACGCTCATCTGTGCGTTTTTACGATTTGGGCTCAACAAGTCACTGCAAAAAATTGTTATTTTGGTATTAATCACTATCTATCTAACGTTTGAAAAGACTTTGCACTTCTCAAAATAGAGCACCATTAATTGAAGCCCATCCCTCTCCCATATTTCTCTCCCCTTATTTTGAAAAGACTTTGATCTTCTCAAAATGAAACACCTGTTACTTGAATGTTGTGATTTTCTTTGGTTTTTTATGCGACTTTACAAGTGTGTTGCGTGGAAATCTAAGGCTACATGTCACATTTCGATTTTCAAGAAAAAATGAAATCGTAATATTTTCGTGGGATTATTCATTTTTTCCAAAATTTGAGACATAAATGTCATTTACTAAAAGTAACATTTGACATTCACGAGAAATAATCAAATGTACAATTTATCAGATTAAAGGAAAATAAAACAACTGATATAAAAACTCATCAAAATGAAGAAAAATATATTAAATCTCGTAGAACAAATTCTGACAAGTTTAACTAATCATGAATATATATCTCCCACTAAATAAATAAATAAAAACTCCAAGTTCTATTACAAAAGATTAAACTATAACCTAATAAACAAAAGGATCTAGATTCTCGAACAACGTGCAACTCCCCAATAATGTTCGTCATATAAGAAACGAACTTCTCTAAGCTCGCCCGAAATTACTAAATCCTGAAACAAGCTAGTCGGCTACATTATCAAAAGAATGTATACAAGAAACCAACCCCACTTTAGTCAGTAATTAAGCTGGTGTGAAATTCTCCATTCTCAAAAATCAATAAGAGAAATAACATGGCATGACAGAAAACTATAGTACGACAAAATAACTAAAACAAAATAGGTAGTTACTCCACGAGGCGAATGTATAAAGTTAATTACAGTTTCTAACATATTTTCGTAACTATTTACCTTAAATACACGTTTTCGGTGGAAACTAACCATGACAAGTTAGACCTGCAGAGAATGTTAGCAAACCTGTCATCCTGCACTAAGTGATTATAAGACAATAATTGTATTATTCTATTTACTCAAAATTTATTGATAAATTATTTATTTTAACCCAGTTATCCATTTATAATGAATTGATCGCTTAGATTATATCATATTCGCACCACCTTTGCGCCGAACATACATGCACGTATGTCTCTCTCATATAAAGGATAATTTCTCCATCATCCATGCCTAAGTGAGGACACGTCACATACAGACATACATCACCGAATACCCCTAACTAGATAAGTACAATAAAAGCCACTATTTGGCTAACAATGCGCATAGATCACGTCACACTTTTGACGGACAAATAATAAGTCTATTATAGGCATTTCAAAATCATCATATTTTCGCAAGACTAACCCGAAAGTTATTTTAGTTTCTCTATAGAAAATGTTAATGAATAGAAGTCTACATATGTTACAAAACAGGAAAGTGTTACAAAAAAGAGGTACCCTACATCTGCAAGACAATCCGAATGGTATTTAGTTTTTCCATAAGAGAGGGAAAATCATAAACATCAAAGAGATGTGGTAGTTCCAAGTGATACAAATCGATGTTACTTAAAGCGATACAAATCGGGATCCGTAAGAAAAGGCCCCTTGGCACGCGTCAGCTGATGATTTTGTTCAATCGAAAATGAAGTCGGCTTCGAGCCCAATAGTCCTGCCTCTGAAATAATATCAAGGGCATATTTCCTTTGACATAAAAACCCTGAAGAGCTTCTAGCCACCTCAATACCAAGAAAATATTTAAGCACACCAAAATCCTTCATGTAAAAACATTGACTCAAATAGGCTTTGAAAGCCGTCATCGCAGCGGAATCATTACCAAAGATTATCAAATCATTAACATACACTAAGACGTTGATCTGTACAGACCCTTTAGAGTAAGTAAAGAGGGAATAATCGGAGTAGGATTGAAGAAAACCATACCCCTTTAAAGCTGTCACAAGTTTTGCAAACCAACATCGAGGTGTCTGTCTCAAACCATACAACGATTTACGCAAACGACAAACCAAATCAAAAGCAGTGGAGCTAAAACCTGGCGGAAGTTTCATATACACCTCATCTAAATCGCCGTGAAGGAAGGCATTATGAACATCCATCTGATGCAACTCCCAATGCTTGGATGCTGCAACGGCCAAAAAAGCTCTAACTGTCACCATTTTCGCGACTGGGACAAATGTCTCATTATAATTAATTCTTTCAACTTGATGATTACCGAAAACAACTAATCTGGCTTTTAACCTCTCAATGCTAACATCTGAGTTGTACTTAATTTTGTACACCCATTTACTTCCGATGGCTTTCTTTTCAGGAGGTAATTTTTCCATAGTCCAAGTGTCATTATCTTCCAAAGCACGAATCTCCTTTTGCATAACAATACACCATCTTATATCTTTTGCAGCCTCCTTAAAAGACTGTGGCTCAACACCTGCAGTTACAGCTGCAAGAAAATTCGGGTGTTTCACAGTAAATTGATCACAACTAACATAATGTGTTATAGGAAAAGACATATCTGAGGGAGTGTGATATGGCGGAGCAGATGGAGCGAGAGATGGACTGTTCTTGATAACCATATGTGTCACGAAGTCTCTCAACTTTACTGATGGAAACTTCTCCCGGAGCCCGCGACCCAAACTGTCCCCCCCCCCCCGTTCCATCGGGAGCACCATCTACCCCCTCGATATCCGAGGATGACTGTGGCTTAGCATGACTAGGCGTGACGCTAGTCGTGGGAGAGGCCATTTGAGGACCGACGATGACATCCTCGTGCATCACCCGATGATCCCCCATATATTCAATAAGCTCCTCCTGGACTCCCTCATTATAAGTCACATCACTGTCAAGGGGAGGAGTATGATTCGTGACTTCAACATTCAAATAAGGAAAGACATTTTCATAAAACTTCACATCCCTCGACACAAAGAACTCATTTTTCTCAAGATTAAATAAACTTCATCCCTTCTTACCAAACGGATAACCCACAAAAACACATTTACGGCTTCGATTAGCAAACTTGTCACCTTTAGCTCGTTGATTATGGGCATAAGCTAAACAACCAACAACTCGCAAGTCACTAAAAGAAGGTGTACAACCAAATAGCATTTCATATGGAGTTTTGTTTAGGAGAACACTAGAGGGAGTTCGATTTATTATGTGAGCAGCGGCCAAAACGCATTCTCCCCAAAAATAGATTGGCAACCCCACTTGAAACCTCAATGCACGAGCGACATTGAGAATATGTTTATGTTTCATTTCCACTCTTCCATTTTGTTGAGGGGTACCCACACAAGAGGTTTGAAATAAAATTTCATTAGCCACAAAGAAATCTTTCATGCAATTAAACTCTATTCCATTGTCACTACGTAAAATTTTCAACTTTTGAGAGAATTGACGATCAATCATGGCAATAAAGGACATAAACATCTTAAAACTTCTCTTTTATCAATTAATAAATAAACCCACACAGCACTTGAATAATCGTCCAGCAAAGTTAAAAAATAACGAGCACCACACAAAGAAACTTCATCATACGGACCCCATAAATCACAAGGTATTAACTCAAAAATTCGAGTTGATTTATTGTCACTTAAAGGAAAACGATCTCTAGAATGTTTAGCACGATGACAAACTTCACATTCTTTGTTCAAATGACCCTTAGAATTATTAAAAAGAGGAAACAACTTCACTACTGTCTCGGAAGGATGACCCAATCGACTATGCCATAGCTCCAAGGACTTCGAACTATCAACCGAAACCGCTTGCACCTGTAATCCTCGTTGTAGGTAGTAAAGTCCATCCCGTCTCTCACTCGTGCCAATCACCTCCCTCGAATGCAGGTCCTGTATAGCACACAAGTTAGAATTAAATTAGACAAAGCAATTTAGATCATCATTTAGTTGTGAAACCGAAATTAAATTGCAGTGTAACTTAGGAACAAAAAGAACATGTTGGAGTATTATTTTGTCCGTGAGTTTCACGACACCTTCCTTAGTAACAACCACTGTTTGACCATCCGGAAGACCCACGGGACATGGCGAAACTACTTTAGTATCCACTAAACAAGATTCACCACCAGTAACATGATGAAAACATCCAGTATCAATTATCCAAGAATTCATTTCCAACTTACCATGCAACCTGTTAGAAGGAGTGTGAGGAGTACCAAATGCGGCTGTTAACGCCGCCCACTGGTCGGCAGTAAAACCCGGAGGAGGTGTAGTGCCGTCGACCATGGTTTAGGAAAAAACAAAATTTTGAAGAAGCAATTTTTGCTCTGATACCATGAAAGATTTAGAGTAATTGTTTTTTTGTATTCTCATTAACCCAATGAAAGATATTTATACAAGAAGCACAACAGTAGCTTCCCTAATTTCGCATAATACCTAGCAATAGTTTAGGAGCTATTAAACTTCTTGAGAAAGTAGTTTCCTATAACAAAGCAAATACCCATGAGAAGTTCTACATGGCGAGGAAATGAGCGAGGGGAGGGAGGTGGCGGGATGGGGACCGTCCACCTCCCTCAGGATGCACGCGCTGAAAAAGACGGCACACATTCTGAGGGAGGTGGACGGTCCCCATCCCGCCACCTCCCTCCCCTCGCTCATTTCCTCGCCCACTTTCTCGACATTTAGAATTTCTGAATACCCATATATTACTATCCTAGAATAAAAAAAAGAATAAAAGAATAAACCACATAAATAATATCCTAACAAAAATCAAGTCCACAGTCAAAGTTCTCGAAATCATTGAAGCCTTCTAACAGGGACTTTTCGTCCCGTGTAAATGTGTTGGTGAGCTTCCTCTATGTTGTTTTCTCAAAATTTATATTTAGTGGGGTTGGAGGATAGTTGATGGTTGTATCTGGGTAGTTTTGATTTTGTATTAAGAAATCAAACCGCGTGGGTTTACCTTCCGAATTCGGCAATCACTCTGGGTATTTCTGTTTATTTGAATTGTTGGTTGATTAAAGGCGTGTATAGTTGAGGAAACTCACTATTTGGGAAGTAAGGTTTTTTGAGGAGGAACTGTGATCAAGTTCATTTTGTCACCAAGTTGTTGTGGTGGTAGTGTCTTTGGTGGAAGAGATGGCTGGTGGTGAGAGGAGGAGGAAGTTAAAGAAGAAGTTGCCCTTTGCAAAGATCTCATCTTTTTCCTGCAGAAAACCCGTAGCAAAGGATAATGATATCTTGAATATTGGAGGACCAGGTTTCTCAAGAGCAGTCTATTGTAATGACCCGAATTGCTTTGAGGCTGAACTACTCAAGTACAAGAACAATTATACCAGAACTACCAAGTATACAATTGCTACGTTCTTGCCCAAGTCCTTGTTTGAGCAGTTTAGGAGAGTTGCTAACATGTACTTTCTAGTCGTTGGTCTCTTGGCTTTCACACCTCTTGCTCCTTATACAGCTGTTAGTGCTATTCTTCCTCTTTTTATCGTGATCACCACAACCATGATCAAAGAAGGCGTGGAAGATTTGAGGCGGAAAGAGCAGGTATAACTTAGATATCTAAACCAGTTTTGATTCACTTTACTAAAATTTATTTTTTTGCATGCCTTTGGCTTTTGCCATGTATTATGAGTATGATCACATGTTTCATATAGTCTCATTGTTGATCAAAACATTCATCTTAATCCATTTACTTATTTTAATGTGTTCTTCTCATTCTCATTTTGGATCAAAACATTTATCTTAATAAATTGTTTTTTCTCATAAATAATCAAGCTAGCATTATGCATATTTGTTCACAGGATGTCAAGGTGAACAATCGAAAGGTTAAAGTCCATCGTGGCAATGGAAAATTTGAGCCTACAGAGTGGAAGAATCTGAGAGTTGGAGATATAGTGAAGGTGGAGAAAGGTCATTTCTTCCCAGCAGACCTCCTTTTGCTTTCATCGAGCTATGAAGGTTCCATCTGCTATGTTGAAACCATGAACCTTGATGGAGAGACTAATTTGAAATTGAAACAGGCACTAGATGCAACATCAGGTTTAGATGAGGATTCTAGCTTTCAGGATTTCAAGGCCTTGATTAAATGTGAAGACCCAAATGCAAACTTATACTCTTTTGTTGGCACTTTGGAGTTTCAAGAAGAGCAAGAGTACTCTCTTACACCTCAACAACTTCTCCTAAGAGACTCAAAGTTGCGGAATACTGACTATATCTATGGGGCTGTAGTCTTCACAGGTCATGACACAAAAGTTATGCAAAACTCAGTGGACCCACCGTCTAAAAGAAGCAGAATTGAGAAAAAGATGGACAACATTGTTTACTTCTTGTTTGGCATTTTATTTACCATGGCTACTATAGGCTCGATCATTTTTGGCATTTCAACCAAGGAGGACCTAGAAGATGGCAGGATGAAGAGATGGTATCTAAGACCAGACAATGCAAAAATTTTCTTTGACCCGAAAAATGCACCAGTTGCTGCGATGTTGCATTTTCTTACAGTCCTAATGTTGTATAATTTTGTGATTCCTATCTCCTTGTATGTATCATTTGAAATTGTCAAAGTTGTACAGAGCATCTTTATTAATCAAGACCTGAATATGTATTATGAAGAAGGTGACAAGCCAGCACGTGCCCGCACTTCAAACCTGAATGAGGAGCTTGGTCAAGTTGACACAATACTCTCTGATAAGACAGGAACTTTGACATGCAATTCCATGGAATTTCTCAGGTGTTCTATAGCTGGTACAGCTTATGGACGTGGTGTGACAGAGGTTGAAAGGGCCATAGCTAAAAAACAAGGGTCGCCAGTGGACGATGGAGTATTGGGTGTTCAGACATTGATCAAAGGGTTTAATTTTAAAGACCAAAGGATCATAAACGGAAACTGGATTAACGAGCCTTGCTCAGATGTCATACAGAAGTTTCTTCGTTTATTGGCTATCTGCCACACGGCAATAGCTGAAGTAGATGAAGAGGCGGGTACACTTCAATATGAGGCTGAATCACCAGATGAGGCAGCTTTTGTTATTGCAGCAAAAGAGCTTGGTTTCAAGTTTCACAAGAGAACGCCAACAAGCATTGTAGTTCATGAATTGGATCCTATCTCCAGGATGAAGTACGACAGGTTAGTTTCTTAATCTTTTTGGTACACACTCTATTTTAAGCATCATGTATTGTCTAATTACAGTTTTGTTTTTTCCTATTCACGGTAATTAGACTATTGTTTTTGCAGATCCTATGAACTTTTGGACGTTATAGAGTTTAATAGTTCAAGAAAAAGGATGTCTGTGATAATAAGAAACGAGGAGGGGGAGCTGTTACTGCTTTGTAAAGGTGCTGACAGGTCTGTTACTTGCTCGCGTTTTAGTTTATTATACTATTCGATGCTTGGAGGATAGGGTTATATAGCGCGCTTCTATTCTGATTTCATTTTGAATTCTGATACTCTTGCATCTTCTCAATCAGCATCATGTTTGAAAGGCTTGCAAAGAATATGGGAGAGAAAAGTTTGAAGAGAAGACTAAGGATCATTTGGATGAGTACGCTAATGCAGGTTTAAGGACCCTGGTACTTGCATATCGTGAACTGAGTGAGGAAGAATACAAAGAGTTCAAGGAGGAATTTACCAAAGCCAAGAACTCAGTCAGCGCCAATAGGGATGAGATGGTTGATGCAGTGGCTGAGAAGGTAGAGAATGATCTAATTCTTCTTGGTGCCACTGCTGTGGAGGATAAACTACAAGATGGGGTGAGTGCAGGCGCAATGTCGTTGAAATGAATTATTACTCTAGTGACATTTGAGAACTTGGGTATATGAAATTGGTGTTATTTATATCCATCCTTTTGTCTTTTGGATTAGGTTCCTGAATGCATTGACAAGCTGGCTCAAGCTGGGATAAAGATTTGGGTTTTGACCGGGGATAAGATGGAGACTGCTATCAATATCGGGTACTAGTTCAGATTTCACACGGTCTAAAATTATATTGGTGCATGATTCTTTATCCTCTTACTTCCCTTTTTACTAACATTGGGATTTTGCAGATATGCCTGTAGTTTGCTAAGACAAGGGATGAAACAGATAATGATCAATTTAGATATACCACAAATTAAAGAATTGGAGAAACAGGGAAACAAATCTCTAATTGCAAAGGTAAAATAGCTTTGTTCTTCACTGATAGTTTTAGAAATCTCACAATAAATCTAATGACAATGACTAAAACAATATTCAGGGTTAACATATTCTTAAATCCAAAGGAATGTCATCCTGCAAATAACATTAGTATTTGCGAAGAAACTAAGCAGCTATCCTCCTGGCAAATATTAAGTCAAAAATGAAATACTATGAAGAAGCATTTCCTTATCTTTCATAACCCTGCAGATTTCTCTTGTTCGGTGTTCAGAGACACTTTTAGCCCCCTAAACAATATGGGGAAAAATATGAACCCTTCTTACGTAAAATTTAGTAATCACAGTAACAAATTGTACCTTTGGTATTTCCTGTATAGACTCTGCCATCCTCAGTCTTACCAGAACTGCATTATGTTTAGTTTTCAGGAAAATAAAATACATGCTAATTATTTTTCTCATAGTTGACAGATCGATTGTTGTCTGTATGAAATATATTATTATCATTATCCACATATGAGAAGATCAATACCACCAATTTCAAATATTCATGAATTAGAAGCAAGGCTCTTGCTAAATTTCTTGATTAGCAATGCCTGGGAAATAGAGAAGATTGAATGGGAAAGATGGTACTCTAGATATTAGGGCTATGTCTACTATATAGCATAGTTTCTTGAGATATTAACCTGCTTTTCTTTCAGGCGTCAAAGGAAAGCATTATCAATCAGATAAATGAGGGGAAGGGACAGATTACTGGTTCTGGTGGAAGTAATGCATATGCTTTGATCATCGATGGGAAATCACTCACATATGCCCTAGAGGATGATGTCAAGAACATGTTTCTGAATTTAGCAATTGCCTGTGCCTCTGTTATTTGCTGCCGTTCATCACCAAAACAGAAGGCACTTGTGAGTTTTTGTACTTCTTCTCACAGTATTTTTCTTAAAATTCTTATTAATTGGTTCTATAATTGCATAAGGAAATTTTGGGTCTAATACGGAATAACTATGCAGGTGACAAGGCTGGTTAAGAATGGAACAGGAAAAACTACTTTAGGAATTGGTGATGGAGCCAATGATGTTGGAATGCTTCAAGAAGCAGACATTGGAATTGGTATCAGTGGCGTTGAAGGAATGCAGGTTAATATCTCAAAAAAATTTCTAGATTTTATATAGCCCATTGTTCAAATCCACGTCTTTCTTCAAAAACCTGACTAGTTTGAGGATTTCAGGCAGTCATGTCAAGCGACATTGCAATTGCTCAGTTCAGATTTTTGGAGCGATTGCTTCTTGTGCACGGACACTGGTGTTACAGGCGGATCTCATCAATGGTATGTGCATGATACCAGATAATAACGTTTTGTTATACTCTGAACATGATTTATTGTTGACTTGAACCATGTATTTATGTGTATTATGTGTGGCGTAACAATTATAAGATCACCATTTTTTCTTCACAACAAACATCGCACCTGATGATCTAGACAAATAAAAACAAGTACTTGATATACTAATTGGGCTGCCTTGTTTCTTCTCCCTTCTTTTGCAGATATGCTACTTCTTCTACAAGAACATTACCTTTGGTTTCACTCTCTTCCTATTTGAAGCATATGCGTCGTTTTCCGGGCAACCTGCATATAACGATTGGTATATGTCCTTCTACAATCTTCTTTTCACATCACTTCCAGCAGTGGCTTTGGGGACTTTTGACCAAGATGTCTCTGCACGATATTGTCTCAAGGTACCAGTATTATTCCTCATGTTGTTGATAGAGGATATAGCGTATCCCTGATGACTGCTTTACAATTAAATCTACTTTGTTGGGCAGTTCCCTATGCTATATCAAGAAGGTGTTCAGGATGTCCTCTTCAGCTGGCGTCGGATCATCAGCTGGATATTAAACGCGATGTCCAGTGCCACCATCATCTTCTTCATATGTACCAGTGCATTAGACCCCCAAGCCTTCAATAAGAATGGGAAAATTGCTGGAATGGAGGTTTTAGGAGCAACAATGTACACATGTGTCGTATGGGTTGTTAATTGTCAAATGGCGGTTTCCTTGAGTTACTTCACATTAATACAACATCTCGTTATCTGGGGCAGCATTTCTTTGTGGTATTTCTTCCTCATGGTCTATGGTGCGATGACTCCCACCTTTTCGAAAAATGCATACATGGTTTTCCTTGAAGCATGTGCTCCCTCAGCTTCTTACTGGCTTCTGGTACTCTTGGTGGTAATAGCAGCCCTCATCCCATATGTCTCGTACTCGGCCTTCACAATGCAATTTTTCCCTATGTATCATCAGATGATTCAATGGATGAGATTAGAGGGGAAAGCTGATGACCCTGAATTTTGTGCAATGGTGCGGCAGAGGTCTATTGGACCAATGACAGTAGGTTATACAGCACGAGTAGAAGCATCATCTGATACCTGGAGTGCACGCCAATAGATTGCAACGAGAATTTCTTTGGACTAAAGGTCCCTGTATAGACTTAGAAACAAAAGCTACACTGATTCTGGTCTTCCACAGCTTTCTGTTTTGAGCTCAACATCACAGTGTCGACCTTTCCTTTAGGATGAGTATGGTTCGTCTCTTTGTACTTTCTGATAAGTAGGATCCCGAAATGTTGTCTGTTTTAGTTCTTGGCTCGTCAAGTAAATTATTCATTTTTTTGTTTATATATATTTTACATTCACTGTCATCCAAATCCTAGGTATCATTGATGTATTAGTACAGAATGTAACAACAGCTCCCAATGCCTTCATTGAGGCCCGACTATTCACAACAGGTCAGTAACAAACTTTTGATTACAAGCTCCCGAATAAATGTAGGAAACTCTATCTAATAACATACACAGTGAAATTTTTTTTGAGTTTTCTGTTCATGCTCTTGAAAGTTCTCAAATTGGTAGATTTACGAGCTTGTATATGCACGCCAAGTGTGAATATACACAGGACGAAGGACACGCTATGGTTTATATAGTTCAGTAAGGCATGTTACAAAGGTGTATAAAGTGCCAAAGGTTGGATGACTCAAGTGGCCAAGTAATTGTGAAAATTACTTACTGAACCTTGCCATAACAGTTTGTTAATTGTAGTAATTGTATCTTCAGGAATTCAAGAAACGTGCAATGCTTCTCACAAAGAAAAGTGACTTCCATGAGCAGTTAGTGTCAGTCCCTCGAATTACTCAGTGATCACTACAACTTAGTAGCATTCACAAATTTAGATGATTAGTAGTCACTTTCTGATAGTTTATAATTGTAGTCAGTAGTTAGTAGAAGTCAGAAAGTTAGAATTCGACTTGCATATATAGCACACTGGCGAAGGTAAGTGAATTAACATACCACCAAATTAAACTGCCTGATAGATTCAGGCATGGTTTATTATAGGAACACGGGGATTCATATTGGTTGCACTGCGAATCTGTATATATTTGCTAATTATATTGTAGAGTTCATTATATGTGATCACTTATGTTGTATCTGTATCCATGTCTTCCTCAAAGTCCTACTCGGCCACAAGACCAAGATTGTCACCCAATTTGTGATGCTGAAAATACCCTACACAGTGATAAGAAAATCCATGGGTACACTGAACATTAATCATAAAAAAAACAAGTTTCGAAACAGATACTTGTTCATTTAGCAGATAAAGTTACAATGAAGTGGTAAAAGTTCCAGTTTTCCACTAGTTGTGCTACTTATATATAAAGGTCCAATGACATAGAACCTATGAGATGAGGAGACCAAGGGGATGCTGATGCATCACTGCCGAAGCAGTTAGAATAAGAATCAATTTGAAGAATTAGAGATTTTCCCAATTGAAGATCTGTGAAGTGGCAACTAAAAGATAGGGGAAGTTGTGCAAAAATGAATATTAAAATACCTCTCCCGAGTCACAAGATACCTCTCCCGAGTCCCCATCCCTCATATGTGTGTATATATATATATATATATATATATTTTTGTTCTTTTTCTTTCTTTCATTTTCATTCTCTCTTTTTTATGTAAAAGATTTGGAATCTTTCATATGCTATTCCGAAGTTAATTGAAAATTCTAGGGAGCGAGAGATGGATCCCCCTTGAGATGCGCAACATGCACAAAAGGAAAACACTTTTCAAGATATAATTTCAAGGCAATGTAGTCAAAATGAATCAAATCGTAAACCATCATTAACCAATTCAGACTGGGATCCATCCAATTACCTTAAAGGAGTCGATCAGCTTATCTACATAGAAAAGGATCCTGTAAGTCTAACACATTACAGGTGACATCCAAAAGGTCATAGAAACACACAGTACACTCAATCAATCAGAAGTTAGGATGGATATGCATGCTCATTTGCAGTTCCATTCTTTTGCAGTGTGATGGATGGTTCATATGTTTATGCGTGGTAGCCAACTTAGAAAGTGTATATCTGATTGTCAAATATAACATTTATAGAAGCAGTAAAAAATCTGAAATGATGTATTAATTTTCCACAACCTTTGTTGAAGTCGTGGACGTAGGCGTGTTTGTCAAACCATGTTAAATTGGTTGTCTCCAGTATTTTGTTTTGTAGCTTCGCATTTTAACATTTATAACGCTTTCGCCCATAACAAATTGGTATCAAAGCAGCGTTGTCCGCAACAACCTTTTCTTTTTAAATCGAAATAAGATAAAGAGTCAATCTATTGATCACTGTTTAAAGCAATTTGAGATTCACAACATAAGAAACATTTAATCAAAATATGAAACAAACACAAAAATCTACTTTCATAACTTCCCAGAAAAACACGATTTTTTAACTGGGTCTACCCTTTCTTACTATTAAGAGTATGATGATATTCCACAGTCAAGCCTCTTCATACCCTTCAACTTGTTTCCACTACATTTATTAAGACTTTATTCCGCTTTCTTGAAGTGTATTTATAGACCCATATGGGAGTTGAATTAATACGGGCATAGTTGTCAAAAGGTTTCTCGTATCATAATAGTCTCGTATCATAATAGGCATATATTGTATCATAACGTATACTGTAAGAGATCTAAAAAATAAATAAACATATACAAATATAAATAAAACGATACAATATATATTTAAGCATATAATAACACAAATATGATATATTCAAACAAAAAATTAAGAAAAGAAAAAAAAACACTTTCAGTCGTGTACAATACTTGTATAAACATGTGCATTTAACTATCATTATCGCAGCGTTGCTTGCTCCTTCATCATCACCTGCTACCAATACATTTTTAAGTCCACAGAAGAAAAAAGAAAAAAAACCAAAAAGTTTTTGCAATTCTCAAAATAGAGCACCATTAATTGAAGCCCATCCCTCTCCCATATTTCTCTCCCCTTATTTTGAAAAGACTTTGATCTTCTCAAAATGAAACACCTGTTACTTGAATGATGTGATTTTCTTTGGTTTTTATGTGACTTTACAAGTGTGTTGCGTGGAAATCTAAGGCTACATGTCACGTCTTCCTTCTCAAGAAAAAACGAAATCTTAATATTTATGTCGGATTATTTATTTTTTTCAAAATTTGAGATATGAATGTCATTTGCTAAAAGGAATGGTTGACATTTACACAAAATAATCAAATGCATAATTTATCAGATTAAAGAAAAATAAAACTCATCAAAATGAAGAAAAAATATATTAAATGTCGTAGAACCAATTCTGACAAGCTCAACTAATCATGAATATATATCTCCCACTAAATAAATAATAAAAACTCAAAGTTATATTACAAAAGATTAAACTATCACCTAATAAACAAAAGACTTAGATTCTCGAACAACGTGTAACTTCCCAATAATGTTCGTCATGTACGAAATGAACTTCTCTAAGCTCACCCGAAATTACTAAATCCTGAAACAAGCTAGTCGGCTACATTCTCAAATGAATGTATCCAATAAGTTAACCTCACTTGAGTCAGCAATTAAGCTGGTGTGAAATTCTTTATTCCCAAAATCAATAAGAGAAATAACATGACATGACAGAAAACTACAGTACGACAAAATAACTATAACAAAATAGGTAGTTACTCCACGAGGCGAATGTATAAACTTAATTACAGTTTTTAACATATTTTCGTAACTATTTACCTTAAATACACATTTTCGGTGAAAACTAACCATGACAAGTTAGACCTGCAGAGAATGTTAGCAAACATGTCATCTTGCACTAAGTGATTATAAGACAATAATTGTATTATTCCATTTACTCCAAATTTATCGATAAATTATTTATTTTAACCCAGTTATCCATTTATAATGAGTTGATCAATTAGACTATATCACATTCGCACCACCTTCTCGCCGAACATACATGCACGTATGTCTCTCTCATATAAAGGATAATTTCTCCATCATCCATACCTAAGTGAGGACACATCACATACAGACATGCATTACCGGATACGCCTAACTAGATGAGTACAATAAAAGTCACTATTGGGCTAACAATGCGCATAGATCATGTCACACTTTTGACGGACAAATAATAAGTCTATTATAGGCATTTCAAAATCACCATATTTCCGCAAGAATAATCCGAAAGTTATTTTAGTTTCTCTATGGAAAATGTTAATGAATAGAAGTCTACATATGTTACAAACAGGAAAGTGTTACAAAAAAGAGGTACCCAACATCCGCAAGACAATCCGAATGGTATTTAGTTTCTCTATAAGAGAGAAAAAAATCATAAACATCAAAGAGATGTGGTAGTTCAAAGTGATACAAATCGATGTTACTTAAAGCGATAAATTCAAATTTATTTATATCGCTTGACATTTTTGTCTGTCATAAACAAATCTACCCATTTTTTGAGAATGCCACTTTTTTATAATTTATTGTGATATCTCATAACGAAAATGCTAGGAAACCATGTTTTTATAACCAGATTTTGTAACCATGGTGACATGGCGTGATCTTGAAAGAATGATGAAATCTCCAAAGTGTTTATGTGTAGAAAGGTTGTAAGCGACGTCACATCATCCTGGTTATAAAACATGATTGCAAAACCTGGTTCCCTAGTCTCACTCATATCATAATCCTTATATATTGGCACATTGTCAATCAAAGACAAGTTCACCAATCGTTTTAGGAAAACACATCATTTGACATTTGACAATAATCAACAATTTCATCACAATATTCCCCAATTATTTTGGGTGAAATCAGCATTTTCATATATTAACTTTCTGTAATAAAGTGGGATCAAAGTCCATACAATAAAAATAATTATCACTTCTTAGCAAACTAATTTGCATAACAATCAAATTTCAAATCACAATACGAAATACAAATACTAATCCACAAAATAATAAGAATACACAAATCAATTAGTATTTCAATTCTTATAATTTCATTTCAATCAAAGGATTTCCCAATAGTATATTATACACTCAAATCAATCCATATTTGGTAATCCCAATTCAATTTAATTCTATCATTATATTAGAAATCTAATCCATACCCTTATTCAATTAAACCAATAAATTCAGTTATGAGCTTAACTATTCAGCCCAATCGAAATCATTATCCAACAAATAATTATTCAAATTCATGGGTTTAACTATTCAATCTAGCCCAATTAGTTTTACAGCACACTAACTATTTAATCCAGCCAAACTCTATTTATGTCATCTTCTTTTCGTACACATGCATACCTTTAATCTATAAGTTTTTATGTTATAGGAAATACAGATCAATGATAGGGATAATATCAATTGCAATTCTATTACGCTCAAATAACATTGTGGAATAAACTCATGCCCTGCATGCTTAAGTCGCGCAAAGAGTTAATAACGAATATTATATAAGGTAAAACGAACATTCGATCAAAAGTATGCAAAGACAATTGAACTCTACTGTGTTCAAATTTAATCTTATCCCACAGATTAATTAACTTAAACATTGAAATGCCTTCGACTACTAAAAATGTGATATTTAACAATCTAATACTATTTCGCAAGTTATATCTCTTAGAGAACAAATTTGGACTCATCATTGTACAAGAAATATTTTGCTTTTAGCTGGTTTAGGTCCAAGCCAATGGCCATTATGTTTTGTCATGCATCTATAGGAGCCTTATTGAATGGAGCTACAACTTTTAACACAATATCATTGATGTCAATCAGAACATTCTTAACAAAAATAAAATGCAGCTCAAACAAATCAACGAAGGTTTATAAGAAAGTGATTTACCCCCTAAATAATAATGAGGCCTTTTGTATAAAACCTACACTATAAAAGCCCATGATCGGAGTTTTCATTTTGTTTTTAGCCCCATATATCTCTCACTAATATTTCTTTTTAATCTTTTTTCCTTTTTAAATCAAACAAGGTTTTAAGGACCCCTTAATCTTTATATTAATAAAAAATAAGGAGATTCAAATATAGCAATTAACATCACTAAAAGATTCAAATAATTCATCCTCTGTACTTTTTGTTGTTTGTCTTAGATCTAGGCATAAGCTAGTCTCAAATGAAAGAGTTTGAAAATTTATTTGTAGCCAATTATGTTTACCAATCTCTATCAATCCGTTTTACCCTTGTTGAAGAGTTTTGTTCTTGTCTTGTTGATGAGATAACTGTGGATGGGATAAGGCATCCTTTACTAGTTTTGGAGACTGGATTGTCTTCCAGCCCAATTAAAAAGACCGAGTGCTTTGTCCCTTATCTTTGTGGTTGAAACTTTTGACAGGGAATAATAAAATGAGTGACATAGTCTCCATCCAAGTGGGAAGGATTCATTGGGTGCTCACAAAATGCCTAAACAAAGTCCATCCTCTAAAACATGGAATGTGAAATATTTGAAAGAAGATATAATGAACCTCACCACTTAAATTCTAGCCCATCCTCTCTTTTCTCTTATTTGAGAAGACTTTGATCTTCTAGAAATGGGAGACTTGTAATTTGTATGATGTGGGTTTGTTTGTTGTTTATGTCACCTTTTAAATTTGTTGTAACATTGTAGGAGGACAATGGGTATTAACTTAGGTTTTTTTTTTTTTTTTTTTAAAGTTAACCCTCCAAAGTTGGAGGGGCACCGTTAGAATGCCAGACCGTTATTACTTGTCAAAAAAATGATTTACAATCAATACGGGGGTACATGACGACTTTACCCGTGATATAACCAAAACAAATTGGGCCGCAGCCGAAAACCAAAAAACATAAAAGCAATGATCTGGTCCGACATATTCACCACCGAGAGGGCCAGGGAAGTATCCCAAAAAACCCAAAACTTGCAGCCAAATGTGTTGTTCGAGGCAAACCTAATAACTATTAACTTAGTTATTAGGTTTGTTGCAGATGGTATTACAAGTTTAGGATTTAAATTTTGTCAATGACGTTTAGAATGGGAGGGTTAAGGAATAAAAACAAAAAAATTATAGGAGGGTTTGAGCCCTAGTAAATTGAGTGAGGCGCCATTTCAAGTGAAGCAAGCAACATTGAGTGAGCGTGCCATTTAAAATCCATATGCTATTTCTATTTTCACTCTACTCATGCACAACAAATTTCATTGACAGAGGACAGCACAATAAAATCTCACAAATAGAGTTAGCAAAAACTTCAACCCAGAACTCTACAGAGCATGGTGCGAGTACTAAGTAGAACACATCCACAGTTCCAATCGTAATGATTTAAAGGACCCCCACACAAAAATCAAGTAAAATAGACCAAAAAATAAAAATCTTTACTCAATAGGTTTGTGTGAGACTCACAAAGCTCAAGGGGATCTAATGATTAAAAAAAATTAAATTAAAAAAAAAAAAAAAAACAAGCAAGAAAGAGTTCAAGAAGAGACTGTGTACTAAAAATCTAACTATAATTTATAGATTAATTTAAAACAAAAATATAAAAAAGTATGTAGAAAACTTACTATGTAATCTTCTCCACCAAAACGCCTCCTTCTAGCCTCCACAACCTCACGCTGCATGACCCCCCTCATAAGCCATTCAGTCGTCTAGCATTGTCTTCCTCCCCATCTCGTTGTCATCTCCCTTGCATACACAGATACAACAACCCCTCTCTATCGCAATACCACACACTGCCACCGTCCAGCCCCTATCTCACCTGCAATCTTTCCCACACCATCGATCACCAGCAGCTCAACCTTGTCGTGACGCACAGTCGAACCTCCTATCTGCTTCATTCACACCACTGTTTTCCCTTCTTTTCTTTTTTCTATGCACCCTATTAAACCAACCACACGCAACTACAACACACAAAAGAGTCGGACCCAATTGAAAGTGTGGCAATGAAGATTTTGGGTCCTAAGGAGTGGATTGTAACAACTTTAGGTGGACAGACTCAGGCTAACAGCTCCGTGTGTAAGTAGACTTAGATGATAACTTATCATGTGTAAGCGAACTCAGAGGCTGACAAACTACCTTAATGTTATAGTCTCACAAATAATGGAACATGCTATATATGTGTGAGGTTGATTTCCCATAAAACAACACATTTTAAAATCGTGCGAATCTTAACTCAATACAAATAATATTGTCCCATATGGATCGAATTACATGCATATTTCAATAAAAAGTAAGCTCATAGTTTAGATCTACAAATATGAAGTTAAAATTGTTGGATCCGAGAGTGAATGTGTCAAAATCCTTGGAGCCTACCTCAAACATGCATATAAAATAGTTAGCTCAATACGTATATGTCTCGAACAACAATATTATCTCCAAACACCTGCTGTCACGCTCAACTGCGCGTTTTTACGAACTAAGGCTCCACAACTCACGGCAAAAAATAGTTATTTTGGTATAAATCACTATCTATCTAATGTTTGAAAAGACTCTGCACTTTGTCTAAATAAAGCACCAGTTATTGAAGCCTATCCCTCTCCCTTTATTTTGAAAAGACTTTAATCTTCTCAAAATGAAACACCTGTTACTTGAATGATTGTGATTTTCTTTGTTTTTTATGTGACTTTTCAAGTGTGTTGCGTGGAAATCTAAGGCTAGATGTCACATTCCGATTTAACAAAAAACTAAATCCTAATATTCGTAAGAAATTATTTGTTTTTTTTCCAAAATTCGAGCATAAATGTTATTCACTAAAAGTAACAATTGGTATTCACGAAAAATAATCAAATGCACAATTTATCAGATTAAAGGAAAATAAAACAACTGATCTAAAAAGACTATCAAAATGAATGAAAAATATATTAAATCTCATAGAACCAATTCTGACAAGTTCAACTAATCACGAATGTATCTCTCTTACTAAATAAATAATAAAAACTCCAAGTTCTATTACAAAATATTAACATATCACCTAACAAACAAAATAACATAGATTCTCGAATAACGTGCAACTCTCCAACAATGCTCGTCACGTACGAAATGAACTTCTATAAGCTCGCCCGAAACTACTAAATCCTGAAACAAGCTAATCGGCTACATTTCCAAATGAATGTACTCAAGAAGCCAAAGCCCACTTGGATCAGCAATTAAGTTGGTGTGAACATTTTCGTTCAGAAAAATCAATAAGAGAAATAGCATAGTATGACAATA
This sequence comes from Berberis thunbergii, assembly GCA_003290165.1. Classification (NCBI taxonomy): domain Eukaryota; kingdom Viridiplantae; phylum Streptophyta; class Magnoliopsida; order Ranunculales; family Berberidaceae; genus Berberis; species Berberis thunbergii. The sequence goes on from QNQO01000766.1 coordinate 477,979, forward strand.
AAATATAGTACGACAAAATAACTAAAACAAAATAGGTAGTTCCTCCATGAGGCGAATGTATAAAACTAATTACAATTTCTAACATATTTTCGTAACTATTTGACTTAAATACACATGTCCTGTGAAAACTAACCATGGCAAGTCAGACCTGCAGATAATATTAGGAAACCTCTCATCATGCACTAAGTGATTATAAGACAATAATTGTATTATTTTATTTACTCAAAAATTATATATAAATTATTTATTTTAACCCAGTTATCCGTTTATAATGAATTTATCACTTAGATTATACTACATTTGCACCACCTCTGTGCCGAACATACATGCCCGTATGTCTCTTTCATATAAATGAGGATTTCTCCATCATCAATGCCCAAGTGGGGACACATCACGTACATGCATGCATCACCGGATACCTCTAACTATATGAATACAATAAAAGCCACTATCGAACTAACAATACGCATAGATCACGTTACACTTTTGACCGACAAATAATAATTTGCATTTCAAAATCACAATCTTTTTGCAAAACTAACCCGAAAGTAATTTTAGTTTCTCTATAGAAAAGATGTGTCACACATCCGCAAGACAGCCCGAAGGTTATTTAGTTTCTCTAAAAGATAGGGGAAATCATAAACATCAAAGAGATGTAGTAATTTCAAGTGATACAATTCAATGTTATTTAAAGCGATAAATTCAAATTTATTCATATCGCTTGACATTTTTGTCAATCATAAACAAATCCACCCGTTCTTTGGGGCATATCATTTTTTTTGTAATTTATTGTGATATCTCATAATCCTTATATATTGTCACATTGTCAATTAAAAACAAGTTCACCAATCATTTTAGGAAACACATATCATTTGATATTTGACAATAATCAACAATTTCATTACAATATTCCCCCATTATTTTGGAGAAAATCAACATTTTCATATATTAACTTTCTGTAATAACGTGGGGATTGAAGTTCATACAATAAAATTAATTCCCATTTCTTAGCAAAGTAATTTGCATAACAATCAAAATTCAAGTCACAATACGAAATACAAATACCAATTCACAGAATAATAAGAATACACAAATCAATCAACATTTCAATTCTTATAATTTCATTTCAATCAAAGGATTTCCCCAACAATATATTATACACTCAAATTAATCCATATTTGGTAATCACAATTCAATTTAATTCTATCAGTATATTAGAAATCCAATCCATACCCTTATTTAATTAAACCAATCAATTCAGTTATGGGTTGAACTATTCAGCCAAATCGAAATCATTATCCAGTAAACAAACTATTCAGATTATTGGGTTTAACTATTCAGTTCAGTCTAGCCCGATTAGTTTTACAGCATACTAACTATTTAGTCCAGCCCAACTCTATTTGTGTGATTTTCTTCTCCTACACATGCATACCTCTAATATACAAGTTTTTATGTTATAGGAAATACAAATTAATGATAGGGATAATATCAATTTCAATTGTATTACGCTCAAATAACATCGTGAAATAAACTCCGTAAAAATCATAGGATTTCTAAAATCTGATCAGTGGTAAATCCAACCGTTGGATTAATTCGAACTAAAACTATAATTTTTCTATGGATGTTTTCAAATTACGGATTAAATTTGAAAGCATTTTTAACTACGGGAAGATATTGATCAAATGCAAAACTTTACACTGTTCAAAGCTATTTTCTATCACTAAAGTTAACAAAATTTTAGTTCTCTTTTAATTCAACTATTTTTCAGGAAAATTATAATGCAATACTACATGAATTTATAAATTTATTTATGTATTAAAATCTAACCTGAAATTCATGAATTTATATATCTAAAGAGAACTAGAGAATAAAAAACACTTACTTCTACTAATATTCGATAATTCTACCAATATACATATATAACAAAATATAATATAATAATAATAATAACTCACAATCACTACTTTTTTATTTTAAAAATCACACTCATAAAAAACTAAACTTCAATCATATTCAAAGATCATATAATAAAGAAAAGAAAGAAAACTAATAAAATTTCTATAAAGAGAAATAAGTAAAGAAGTCACTTACTTACTTTTCTTTTCCTTTATGTTTCTTCAGTTATTTTTTATTTTTTTTATTTTTTTACAGACTTTGTATGTGGCGGTGAAGTATCAAATATTTATTTAACCAACCTAAAGGCAAAACCTACAAGATTAGGGCTTGCACAACATTATATGAACACCATTTTATTTATTTATTATATATCAAATCTCAAAATGAATATGGCATAAAATATTATCTCCAACTTAGACACCCGCCGTCACGCTCACTGCGCGTTTTTACGAACTGGGCTCAATAATTCACGACAAAAAATAGTTATTTTGGTATAACTCACTATCTATCTAACGTATGAAAGGACTATGCACTTCTCTAACTAGAGCACCACTAATTGAAGCCCATCCCTCTCCCATATTTCTCTCCTCTTATTTTGAAAAGACTTTGATCTTCTCAAAATGAAACACCTATAACTCGAATGATTTGATTTTCTTTGTTTTTTTATGTGACTTTACAAGTGTGTTGCATGGAAATCTAAGGCTACACATCACACAAATATTTTGTACAAAAACAATTATGTGGTGAAGAACTTTTGAGTCAATTCCAAGAGAAGAGTCAATAGGTTTGTAACATAGCAATTATCCTAATCAAATTGTCTCCCTCACTGTTCTCTGGCTTTTGGTCATGGGCAATGTGTCTTCCTCACATTGAACAATTACATTATATATTCTATAAACCATGGACAACCATTAAAGAGCATTATGGCATATTACATGTGTCGTTTTTCATGCATAATCTCTTTATGGATCCTAAGGTTAGTTTAGAATTTTGATGATGAAAATTTAAATATTAGTTCTCAAAAATAAAGTTACAGTCATGACTAGACTGAGTGCTCTTTTCTATTTGAGTAGGGATATCTTAAAAGGCCAACAATCTTTGTGTGCACGCTTTACATTGGTAAGAGGGTTTTGCTTCTTTTATTCGAAACTCGGTACCTAGATCTAAGATGCTTAACATGAACGGTTTTTTCTAAGTGCACTGGTTTTTTGCCTGGTGCAATTAGGCATCGTTGGATTGCATCGAGATAAGTCTTGATTGCACCAGGCAAAAAACCAGTGCAAAAAACCAGTGCACCGTAGAAGCACTCTAACATGAATGACCTTTCAAAATGACCATTAGGTGGTCTTTCAAGCTCATCTTGTTTTTCAATAACTATTTATGTAGGAACATGAAATTTTAGTTATAAACTTCATTTCATTTCACTTGAGTGTCCATGGACACCAATTGTTTATGCTCACTCACAAGGTCATTTTCCAATGCTATTCCCCACCACTTTGATTGTGTCACCATTGATGGGTTCTACGTAATGTGGAAGTGTTTGGTTCTCCATCTTTCATCAACTTGTCTAGAGAGGCAGGTCAGGCTCAATACTTTCAATCATCCTAGAAAAAACCGTTCCCAATTAAACCTTGAAAACCCTATAATCTCATTATCCATATTTCTAGACAATCAATCTCTCATAACTTCAATGAAAAAGAATCCAACACACTACAACCCTATCTTCTTCACAAACTCTTCATAAATCCCCTCCACAGAACCCATGTGAGGTGCACATTTGTAGCCTAAACTGAGACGCACTTTAGCACCAAAGGACCAAAACTACACAAAAATGGTACACAATTAGAAAGAAAAAAAAAAAAACCTTGAAAATGAAAGAAACTCAATTACCTTCCAATAATTTCAAATCTAAGAAAGTACACAAATAAAAAAGGCATGCAAACCGTAAACTTTTCCAAAATGTACACATCCACATCCCCATCCCTATATACCACCCTTTTTCTTTGTAATGTGCCCATTTTACACATAGGGTCGTTAATTAGTACTATTATAGACTTAGACAGTCTTCGACGAGCTTGTTATTGTTCTTGTTAGTAGGGATGGCAACGGCACGAATATGACAAATATGGATTAAGCATTTACAAATATTAAATACTCTTAATCTTGTGTACATACTATAAATGACAAATCTAAACCCGACTCAACCCATTGTCAACCCTAGTCATCACCTTGCCACGTCCAGACGATGTCTTTAAGAGAAGGCCGAGCATCCTCCTTGCAAAATTTCGCATATTCTAAAGTATCTCCGGAAGATTTGGAAAATTCAACAATTGCCACTTGGGGCGCCACCTCGAAAACCTCCGCGGTAATCGATAGCCTCCCCTTCCGCCCAACCTCCTCCCCTTGCATCTTCATTTTGAAATCCTTCACCTTCATGACCCGAAACTTCAATCCCTTCGCCATTGATTCCAATTTTGCTATTATTGTCGAAGCTGAAGATCTCGACGTAAAGAGTGACCCTGCCTTTCTCTTCTCCTCAAACAAATTTGATAGATCAAACCCCGAAGACATGGATGAGATCAATTCGAATGCATTGAAGAACGGCGGAGACGAAACACTCTTTGTTAGGCTAATTTCCTTCTTCTCCTCCTTCTTCTCATTATCACTCTCTACTACTCGATGATCTATTTCAATAACCTCCGTTGTTGTTTGATCTTCGATCGAAAATGCTACCGGACAAGTGAATCCTTTCTTAAACCAAGGTACTCTCATTATAGCCGGAATGGTAATCCGTTTCTCCGGATCAGCTACCAATAATTTCGATATCAAACGCTTAGCATCCAAAGAAAACCACGGCGGAAACTCAAACTCAGCCCGAAACACCTTCCTATACATCTTCATGATATTCTCATCCTGAAATGGAAGAAACCCAGCTAACAACACATACAGAATCACCCCACAAGACCATATATCCGCCTTGGATCCATCATAACCTTTCTTGCGCAAAACCTCAGGCGCCACATAAGCTGGCGTCCCACACTGAGTATGAAGCAACCCATCATTTCTGAGCTGCTGATCAGGAAGAGCAGATAGCCCGAAATCTGAAATCTTTAAGTTTTCATTCTCATCAAGAAGAAGATTTTCCGGCTTTAAATCACGATGAGAAACGCCCCTACTGTGACAGTAATCTATAGCTGATATCAACTGCTGGAAATACTTCCTAGCCTGATCCTCCTTTAGCTTCCCTCTGTACACCTTGGCAAAGAGTTCTCCGCCGCGAACGTATTCCATCACAAAGAAGATCTTCCCCTTGGTAGCCATGACCTCCTTGAGCTCCACCACGTTCGGATGTCGAACAAGTCTCATCACAGATATTTCTCTCTTGATTTGCTCTATTAGTCCTTCTTTCTTGACTTGATCCTTGTTTATAACCTTGATTCCTACGCTTTCGCCAGTTTTCAGATTTTTTCCATGGTACACCTTCGCAAACGTCCCTTGTCCTAGTAACTTCCCCATCTCGTATTTTCTAAACAACACATTTTTTGATTCACCATTCTCCCCGTGCTGATCTTCCATCATAGCTATTGAGTGATCCTGAGATGACAGCCTTATATACCTTAAACAACCATTGGAATTTCGGAATTTGATTGGTAAAATAAAATGGAGTGATTGGATCAAAGTTGAAATTTAGGATAGAAGAAGTGGAGAAGGTTAAATAGGGAGAGTGTGGGAGATGGAGATGGTGAGAGAATGAGGCTGTTTGGTAGCCATTGGAGCAGTTGGGGTATGGGTGTGGGGAGAGCGGCAAAGGTGCCGCACATAGAAATTGTATACACAAAACAATTGGACCCGCAGAAATATTTGGAATTTTATAAAGAGGAACTAGTGGTTCTTGAAAGGTACAATAGGCAGTAGTGTTGAGTAATGCTAACTTTTATCTTGATGCAGATCTACGATGCCTGATTTGCAACTAGGTACAACAGGCGTAAGGCCGGTGCACTAAGAAAAAGCCAAATAGTATTTGTGTTTCTAACAACAACTACTGCTACTACCTCATCAACTCAACTAATTATTGACATAATAGGGTTTGGAAAACAGTTCTTACGTTTTAACCAGTTCCTTCCTCCATCTTAGAATACATTTAGAGCTTGTGTGAATGGTTCCGAATTGAAATTGATGTTGCATAGAGTCATCATATTTGATTGATGAATTACCTTTCGGAAATATCTTCTATTAATGGTTCCCAATCAAATTGGTGTTGCTTAGACTCTTGATAAATTACATTTTGAAAAGGTCTTTTACTACGACAATTTTCCAATGTGTTTAGAAACTTAACGAGGTGAACGAGTGAAGGATTTTTCGTCCCTCCCATGATCAATTCAAGTAGGGGACATGACATGAGCTTGTAGATGAGGATCCAAACTCGCGTGCCTCTGGAAAATGATGGTTTGAGCTTCGTCATTTTAAATGATGATAATTGGAAGTTTTTCTCATTGTGGTTCATATCCTTACGACGATTTCTCGTACATCCTGGGCTCACATTAGGTATAAATCACGTCATGAGAGTGATTAAAGGATTGATTGGTACTTATGAGGAAGACAAGTTATGGCAGGTCTATCATGCAACTACTTTAGTAGCAGGACACTTTGCCCCTCCCCAACTTGGAGACGGTGATTCTAGAACTAATTAGGTTCTTAGTTGTAGATTTTGAGCAAGTTTTTTGTCCTGTGGATGCTCTAACGAGTGAATGTATGAGTGCTTGTAATTCATTTCTTAGGTTCGGGGATCCTAAATAACCCCGCTCGTTTTTCTTAAAAAAAATAAAAAAAATAAAATAAAATAAAATAAAATGGAAGTTTTTTCTCCTAAATCATCTATGCATTTTTATACTTCAATGTAATTTTCTTAACACATTTGGATGTTTTCTTCGTTTATGAAATCATTCTAGTAAATCTAATTAGAACCAAAAGTTCAGAATACACTTATATTAAAGCGAATGTTTGTGAAGTTGGAATTTCGCCAGTGCTCTGATAATAACCTAACTATAAATTTTAAACTACTATGAATTTCTTCTTAGTTATGATACTCGACTTAGTGGATCTGAATTAAAAATAGACGACTTTCACTAGTGGTTTTTCCTCCCTAATTTCATCAAAGTCGCGGACCTTGAAGCACTGAATCCTCACTCAAAATGCTCAAAATAAATAAATAAATAAATAATGCACTAGTTACGAGGGTTCCTTAACATTAGGGCAATAGTAACATAAAAAAGTAGGTGATAAGTGGCATTTGTTTATAGGTTGATTTAAAATAAAGGAATTCTAGGTGTTGAGGAAACCAGCGCGGGGAGGGAGGTGGCGGAGTGGAAACCGTTCACCTCCCTCAGGATGTGTGTCATCTTTTTGGTGCACGTATTTCGAGAGAGGTGAACGGTTCCCACTCCGCCACCTCCCTCCCCTCGCTAGTTTCCTCGACATCTAGAATTTCTCTTTAAAATAAGTTAGGTTTAAAGTTCAACTCTCTCCAGCTAATTAGTGAGTGAGATGGTCTAATAAGAAAAAGGGCAACTGCCTTGATTAACAAGGAATAATTAATGATATTAGATAGCCAAGAAGGACTGATGTGAACTGGTTGCTCGAAGTTGCCATCCAAAGGAATCAAGTAGAAGAGATGAATAACAAAGAACATTTATTAGTTTATTTGTTTGATTTTTCAAGTCTCGAAGTCTTCTTTGATTATAACTAAGATGTCAACTATTCCTAGAAGTCCATGTTTTAGTTTGAACACCAGCATGGTTGCTTACCTAAGAATGCTTACCTAGAAGTATTTGGGAAAAATTAGTAATTTTAGGATGGATTATATGCATTGCACATGCCGACTTAACTAAGAATTAAACAACTTTTTAATAGAAATATGTCGCTCGCAAAAGCGAAATAATGATAATTCAATTTATGTTATTAGAAATTTATGTTGTTAGAAAATTTTCGTATAGATTTATTTTCTTTCTTCTTCTCTGATAGTGAATTCGTGTTGTATTGACAGCTTCAATTCGAAAACGAAGGAAAACAAGGAAGTCTTCTTTTTAATAGTTATCTAATTTTGACTTTTGAACAATAATTGGGATTTTCTATTTATAGACTTCTAAATTTTGAGAATTCTTTTATTCTTGAATTGCAATCCAAGCCTAACCACGAATACCACACATCATTTTCTATACTTTTTCCTAATTTGAAGAATAATACCCCAGTTTTACTAGGCAGCCAGGCTAGTCAGTCATTTTTTGTTCAGGATTGGATTTTTTTTTTTAACAATTTTATCTCTTTTATAAATAATATTGTTTGTGATTGTGTTTTAAAAATAATGAATAAAATTATATATAAAAAAAAAAGTGATGCAAAAAATGACTTACTGACTTGACTATCTAGAATTGTTGATAATGCACTCTTACATCATTTATATGTTAAACAAAATAAATCCATGAAAAAAATATACCACAAACAATTTTGAAAGGAAATATGAAGTTACATCGTAACAAACCATTAAAGCAAGAATGCATTATCAAGAGCGCGAGGGAGGGATGTCAAATCAACAAGAGTGCATTTATATGACACTCATTTATTTATACCTATTAGAGTTTAGTATTCGTTTTGAAAATTATTTGAGTTTAGCTCTCGTTTTCTGACAAAACCGTTAAATGCATATCACTTATCAATTAAGATTAATTTTTGGACTATTTTACCCTTACCTTAGATTAAACCATAGTTAAGCAAAAAAAATTGTTGAAAAAAATAGTATTAAACACCAATTATTTGAAAATACCATAAACTTTTAAATTGAGTTGAAGAAATAATCCAGGAAGCAAATGGTAAACTATATCCCATGAATCCATCTCTCAATACGCCCATTTATGGTCCCTAAATAAGCCCAACCATGACCTACGAGCTTTTGTGACGACTACACAACGCACAATCTGTAGCAGAGAAGTTCTTTTTGGAACAAGACGTCCATTACGGTAACTTCGTATCAGTGAAACAACTCACTGTCACAACTGCAACCTGTTTGAACAAATGTCTCATAGAGGGAGAAGAGTTGAATATCGGCCAAAAAAAACTCCCCTCCATAGACGCAGTAGAAGGCTTTGTGTAGCTTTTACTCGTGAAATCTCTAGTTCTATGCGTTCGTTGCCTTCACGTTGTTTCGCCTTATTCGGATGGTTCGGAATTGAAGATTTGGTCTTTGGAACTTGGAACTGGAGGAGTACAGAGTTGGGTTGATACATGAGTTCTTGAGCTTAACACTGGAGAAAAGAGCTTCAATACATCATATTGTGGAGTTCAAAGAGGAGTTTAGTCTTACTAAACATACTTACCAGATCCTTTCAATGGTAAAATCTCATTCTTTAGTTTAATTTAGGGAATGCCAAAAATGTTTAAAAATTAATCTTAACGTGTCTATGATGTGAACTTGACGATTTCATCCGGAAAACGATAGTAAGCTCTAATAGTTTCTAAAATGAATGCCAAACTCAAAAAAACAAAAAACCCCTTATCTCAGCTATAATATAATTTTTGTTGTAAAAGCATAATAATTTATCAAAAATGCTAGGAAATCATCCTGATCCGGAAAAAATGATGAAATTTCTAAAGATTTTATGTGTATTTTGAGGTTGTAAAAAACTCCTCTAATGATACCACATCATCCTGATTGCAAAACATGTTTACAAAACCTGATTTTCTAGCCTCACTCATAATTTATAGTCCAAATAGACATGACCAGGTGCCTCATCGGAATGAGGATTAAGAATTTTATGCGCAATCGACTAGCAAATTAAAAATAAATTGATGCTACTTTAATTATTCATTTTGGTCAACACTAACAACCTAATAGCCAAACAATACTCAACGACTGAGTTTAAGGTGTATTTCGATCAATAGTTATTACTAGGGGTAGGCATTTCAGACCGAAAATTCGGACCAATCGGGTCGATTCGGATCAGTTTTTTTATTTATTATTAAAATTTCGGTCTTAAAACTCGGCCCGACCCGATGTTTCTGGTCCGGTCCTCGGTTATCCTTTCTGAAACCCTTTGGATAACCGGCCCGACCCGGTATGAATAAAAAACCTCAAAAGGCCCTCTCCTCCTCTCAGCCAAATCCAAAGGCCCATCCTCTTTCACGAAAACCAAATCGATTCACAATTACAGCTTCCAAAATGCTACTAACAGATAGAAAATTCTTCGAACTGAAGAAGACGAGAGAGAGCTCTAATCGACCAACCCTGCAAGCTCCGCCAATCGACCCCCAATCAACCCTGCTCACCTCTGCCACCCCCAATCGAACCTGCTTTGATGGACCAACCCTGCATCCACTACCCCCCAATCGACCCCCAAGCTTCGCCACCCCCAATCGACCCTGCTCTGATGGACCAACCCTGCATCCACTAGGACCACTACCCCCAATCGACCCCCAAGCTCCAATTGACCAACCGTCCAAGGTCCAATCGACCAACCATGCATCCACTGCTGTCAAGTTGTCAACCATCTATCTATGTTTTCTTCTAAAAAATAATCTCTTTGTTCTTCTCTGATGGAAAGGGAGGAGAACGGAGAGGGGAGAAAAAAATAATCTCTTTGTTTTCTTGTCTGATGGAGAGGGAGGAGAAGGGAAAGGGGAGAGAAAAAATCTGGCTGAAAGAGATTTGACCGAGACCGACCCGACCCGAACCGAGAATTCGGTTAACCGGATCTCGGTTAACCGGCCTTATTCGGTCCGATCTTGGTTTTCAAATTTCAGTTTTAAAAAATTCGGTCCGGGCTTCGTTTTTAGGATTTCGGGCCAATTACCAGGACTTGCCCAGCCCTAGTTATTACTGTATTTCCAAAAAATGCTAGGAAATTATTATGGCTGAACAAAAAACGATCAAACCGACCGAACAGATTGGTTCGGTTTAAATTCGGTTCGAGTCGGTTTCGATTTTAAAAAACTCAAAACCGAAGTGATCGGTTTGATTTTCGGTTTCTATGTGATTTTAACCGACCAAACCGAACCGACCAAATATATATAATAAATAATATATATTTTATATATAAATAATACAATATATTTAAAATAGTCAGTCGGTTTGGCTTTATTTCGATTTTAGTCGGTTCGATTCGGTTACGGTTTACGTAAATTAGAATCGGCTCGGTTTCGGTTTGAAAATTTTAAAATCGACCTAAGTCGGTTCGATTTCAGCCCTAGAAATTAGGTTTTTGCAACCATATTTTGAAATCAGGGTGATGTGTTGTGATTTTGAAAGAGTGATGAAATCCTCGAAGATTTTATGTGTATCTCTAGATTATAAAAACACTCATCTAACAATGCCATATCATACTAGTTGCAAAACATGATTACAAAACCTAATTCCCTAACCTCCCTCATTATGTCTTGATTTCATGAGTAACTTATAGTGTTTACTCACTTTGGCTTTGAGAATATAATCGTTATTTGGCCTTGAAGAAAACAACAACTATATGCTTTGGCATTATAGCGTTTAGATATGTTATGATACAAAATGTATTGTTTACATATATATAATTAATCAATTAATTAATTAAGATGCATTATGGTGACTGAGCAAACAAACAGTACAGTATTCGCACTGCCGCACTCATTAAAGATCTAAACCTTAGGTAAAATCATTATAAAAGTTGGTGAGTCAGATGTGTAATGTTTTTTTTTCGAGCGATTCTATGTGTCGAGGGAAAGGGCGAGGAAACCAGCGAGGTAAATGAGGTGGCGGGGGGTGAACCGTTCACCCCCTCGAGATGCGCGTGCGGAAAACATCTCGAGGGGGGTGAACGGTTCACCCCCCGCCACCTCGTTTACCTCACTGGTTTCCTCGCTCTTTCCCTCGACATTTAGAATTTCGCTTTTTTTTCATGACATTGGAGAGAACCTGTCTAAGTGTCGAAGAAAACAGCGAGGAAGGGGGGGGGCGCCCATCATTTTTGGGATGCGTGTAAGAAAAGTCATTGTACGCATCCCAAGGGAGTGGACACGCATCCAAAATGAGATGGACACACATCTGAGGGAGATGGACGGTCCCCCCTCCCCCACTGTTTTTCTCGTCATTTCCTCGATAGTTAGATTTTTTACATTGGAGATCAATGTATTTTAGAGTCAAAAGTTTTGAATTCTACAAAGTTTTAGTTGTAATGTTCAATTTGATGCAAACTATCGAATATAAGTAATGCCCTCGTAAATGAAGGTTGTGAATTTCTACTGGGTTTGAACTCATGACTTAGTAGTAAGTTCGCCAAATTCCAACTGTTGAACTATCATGCCATTGACAATGTTAAATATAGGTTTTTGTATTCTTCATAAAATTAAGCACTCCAAATCCATCCAAAGATCGAAATGATATGATCTTAATCTAGTGACTATAAAAAAATAAAATAAAAAATTGAATGATTGTAATCTTAATCATCATATATTATTATTATCATAAAATTTGTGACTCCTCAAAACCCCTGCTCGCTTTCAAAACCAAAAAAAAACGATAAACTTTTTTGCTACGGACCCCCTGAGTGTCTGGGGTGCTTTTCCAATTATAACCTGAAAGACTGCACAGCTACCACACCAATAACAAACCAATAATTCATCCCTTCCGATCTCTTTCATGGAGTCAGTTCAATCACCTACTTCTGGCTCTTAATCCAAATTCAGACATTCACTCTTTTCTTATTGTGCCAAATATTTTGCGAAATTTCAAAATAATTTATCCATAATCGGAAAAGTCATTACCTACTTTGAAAACCAAATAATTATATAGATAATACCTCAAGAATTTAAGTTAAGCATGTTTCGATAAGTAGTGATTGACAATTATAGTAAGTCATCTTTATCACAGATCATTAATTTATACATATTAGAGTTTAATCTTTAATAGGTATAAATTAATGAGTGTTAAATTAAAAAAAATTTAAAAAAAAGGATTCACAACACGATGATTGTCGGTTAAAGAAGACGATCAAGAACCCACCAAGAGTGAAAAATGTTTAATTTCGTAATTTTTAGATGCATGATTGTCTATTTGTCGATAAAGAATATGATATAAAGCAATGATCATCATACCTTAGCTTATCTTATCTTTTTAACCTAACAATAATTATTCTTAGGTAGTGACATCTAATGCTATTTTGGTTGGTTGATTTTTAGGTAAGAGTTTCGAACTTGAAACTCGAGGCCCCCCATGTGGCAAAATCTTATCCCTAAGGTTGGAAAGTATATAGTTTTGTTTGTTTGGATTTTCGCATAATTTCTCTTAGGAGAGTTCAGTGTATCAGTTATGTCGAAGATAATGAATTTTATGCTGTCAAAACAAGAGTAAAATACAATAAATAAATAAATAAAATATCCGGCCGCCGATAAGATTTGTCAAGGTGTGAGACGTTAGTGAACATGTAATAAGGATAACATCGAATGCATACTAGTATACAATTTAGGCAATTCATCCATAATTTTTTTTTAATCCCTTAACCCCTTTCATCCAAAATGTCGTCGGTAGGGTTTAAATTCTGGACTTGTAATTTCATCCACCACAGACATACCACTCAGCTTAGTTAGTATTCCAATGACTATTCATCAATAGTTATATGGGATATGATCGAACAAATTGATCACAGAAGAAAGTGGGGGATGATTATTTCTAATGAAGTTGGCGATTTTGAGAAGGATGACAACTATTTAGGGATTGGGATCAACTTATTCTAACTTATATTATCAACCAAACAAACCAAAATACTTCCTTCTGATTTTTTCCTATCGTTTTTTCAATAAAAATTTTCGTGTTTGGTTGGCCAAAACAATTAGTGTAGATCATGTCGCTTGAGGCATTCGCGGTACAAATGCAACTCAAACAACCAGGTGAACAAAATTGTTCTCGAGCCTATTTGATAACTTGCCATTCTCTATAAAGTTTGAACTCATAGAAATGGCGAATCTTTTCATTAGCAGGACAATAATTTGTCACTCTCTATAAAATTTGAGTTAGGGCAAATCTTTTCGTATAAGCCGAAGCAGAGTGAGTGTTGATTGCGAAAACATGGATAGTGGTGTGGGCTTTAATCTCAGACTTTATGAGGCCCAGCCCAAGCTTTAAAGAGTGTAGTGGAAAATATTCTGTCTCGAAATTGTAGGTTGGACAAACTATAGAAGCCCAAGCCCACCAAATCCCAAGCCCGGTCATGGCTCAAAAGTATAGGGAAATTTGTTTTCAAAGTTTATCAAGTTTTTGTAATTAGTTGTGACACATTTGATGGCGTTTGAGGAATTAAATTGGATTGAGGGGGTTCATGCACACTATGCGCATGACCACATTATGCACACCTATTTTATTCGTTGTATTCGGGTAAAAACAATTTAACGGTTCTCTCTCTCTCCACTCACTTATTACAAATTAAATCACACTTCACTTATTCTTTTACCAAATTCTAAACAATTCAATACACATCTTGAGAAAAATTTAATGGTCCAAATTTAATATAACGCACATCTTTAAGTAAATCTAACTGTCTAAATTTAATAGTACACTCATCTCGAAAAAAACTGACGGTCCAAATTTAATAATTCACACCTCGAGAGATATTTCTTGAGATAAGTGCGTAATTAAATTTGTACTGTTAGATTTAACTAGAGATCTTTTACCAAATCTAAATGGTTCAACAGTATCTCGAGGACAATCCAACAGTTTTTTTTTTTTTTTTTTTGAAGGCAAGTCGGTGTTTGATAGGATCCGTAACCTATCCCCCGAGGTGCCGCCTATAGGCCAACATCACCCCGAAATAAATTATGCCGCCGGAGGGTCTCGAAGCAAGGACCTGGGGATAAATCCCACAAGGCCTTAACCACTCGACCATAACTCCTTTGGCCAATCCAACAGTTACATCTTTCACCAAAATCTAACGATTATATTTACCTAGGGATGTGTGAATTATTAAATTTGGACCGTTAGATTTTATCGAGATGAGTGTACTATTAAATTTGGATCATTTATTTTTTCTCGAGATGAGTGTTGGGCCGCTATTTTCTTGAGATGCATGCATAACCGTTACTTTTTCTCGAGATAC
Source organism: Berberis thunbergii (assembly GCA_003290165.1). Classification (NCBI taxonomy): domain Eukaryota; kingdom Viridiplantae; phylum Streptophyta; class Magnoliopsida; order Ranunculales; family Berberidaceae; genus Berberis; species Berberis thunbergii. The sequence goes on from QNQO01000766.1 coordinate 492,984, forward strand.
ATGCCGAATCATATATTTTTCTGGAGACGAGTGCATAATTAAATTTGTCATTTATGTACTATTAAATTTGGACAATTAGATTTACTTTGATATACGTGTTCTATTAATTTGGACCATTAAATTTTCTTCAAGATTAATGTAATATTAAATTTGGACCGTTAGATTAACGTAAAGGTGTTTTTATTAAATTTGAAACTTTTATAATAAGTGGGGTTTTGGTGAAAAAAATTTGAGTGAGTGTGGTCTAATTGTTAATAAGTGGAGAAAGAGAGAGAGAACTGTTAGATTATTGTTGCCTAAATATCAAATTGATGTGCAGGATGGGGTCATGTGCATAGTGAACTATCAGACTTATTAGTCTCGACTATAACAAAATCCTCAATTCTAGAGAACCAGAACTATCGACAATTTTTTTTACCGGAGTTGAGGCTCTTTACACTTCTACCACCTTCTATAATTGATATTTATTATTGTGTTTAAAGATAATGAGTAAAAATGTAAAAAAGTCTAATTCTAACAAAAAATTGGTTAGCTACCCTAACTGCCTAGACTTACTCAACAAAATATATGGTGAATGTTTTATGCTCCACGATGAAATAAATGTCATGTACCTTTCAGATAAAACCAAATATAAATTGAAAATACTTCATAGTTTGCACACGACAAATAAAATGTACCACATAATATATGCCCGAGTTTGTACCCCCACCCTACCCAAACAAAAAATGAAAATTCACACCTTTGTAATTTCTTTACATTCAGGGTTTGCAGTGTGGCATTTATGCTATTCCTACATCTGTTGTTTATCGACTAATTTCTTTACATAAAGACTATATTGTGGATGGTAAGTATTTCCTGAACGAGTGATGCTAGGCGGCGAGGAAACGGGCGAGGAAGGGGGCTTTGACCCCCTCATCCCCCTCGAGATTCACACGGACGCACATTTTGAGGTGGTGGAGGGTCAAACCACCCTCCCTCGCTCGTTTCCTCGCCATTTAGAATCACCGTTCCTAGAATGTGAATCAAACCTATGTTTGATGTTTGAGTTGTGCTGACTAAATCAACAAAAGCTTCATAGAACAATGACCTGGTATAAATGTCACTGAAACATAAATCTATTTAGCGTAAATGGGTTGAGCTTGGGCTTAGTTTTGCACCTGAAGTAGACTTATTTTGTTAAATGTGATGTAAGCCGGTCCAACTAGATTATATACGGATGTCAAAGGTGTGATAGCTCAGTGGTTGACGAATGGTATCACTAAGTCACATGATTGATTCCGGCCGACAGCATCTTGGGTGGAAAGGGTAAGGAATTAATAAAATAATGTATTTATAAGAGAAAAAAAGAAGAAGTTACTATACGGATGCAACAGGCTTTACTGATGTAACCGATTCCATGTTTGGACTTGTTTGAGCATATACAAATTGATGTAGGTTTGGGCTAGACTTCAAGCCTTCCCAAGTAGGCACTAAGGATTGTGATTTCAAAAAAATCTCGAAAATTTTCAAAAAAAAACCGTTAAAAATGTAACTTTTTATTTTGCCATTTTTTTTTCATAATTTCAAAAAAATGAAATTTCGCGAAATCACATTCCTTGGTAGATTAGGCACTAGGCACACAAGTTTCAAACCAATGGAAACTTTGATTGGGCTTTTATTGGTAAAAAAAATGTAATTTTTAGTAGCCAGGTTTTGTATTTTTAGGGAAAAATGAAATTTACGAACTAAACAAAAATCTCGAAATTTTTCAAAAAAACGGTTAAAAATGCAACTTTTTATTTTTCCATTTTTCTTTTCATAATTTCAAAAATATGAAATTTTCTTTGAAATTTGCAAAATCACATTCCTCGGTAGGCACTAGGCACACAAGTTTCAAACCAATGGAAACTTTGATTGGGCTTTTATTTGAAAACTTTAACATTTCATATTGCCCCCATGAAGATAATATGTTGAAACATGCCATTGTGTTTGGATGGTATCATTGGACCTGGATTTTAAGAAAGCCCAATAGACATGATACATGACTAAATAAAGAAAAGAAAAACAGATATTCTAAATGTCGAGGAAGTGGGCGAGGAAACGAGCGAGGGGAGGGAGGTGGCGGGGTGGGAACCGTTCACCTCTCTCGGGATGTATGCCATTGATTTTGCGTTGTGCATCTCGAGAGAGGTGAACGGTTCTCACCCGACCACCTCCCTCCCCTCGCTCGTTTCCTCGCCATGTAGAACTGCTCAAAGAAAAATTCTAATTGTCGAGGGAACCAGCGAGGGACCCCACGGGGGGTGGTGGGAGCTGTCCATCCCTCCGAGATGTGCGCTTGAATATTCGGGATCTGTGTGTTGAAAATTCAAGTACATATTTCGAAGGAGATGAACGGCTCTCTCCCCCCTATGGGGTCCCTCACTGGTTTCCTCGCTGTCTTCCTCGACAGTTAGACGGGTTCCTAAATAAACAAGGATGAAATTAGGTTAAGTCAATGTTTGAGTGCATTATAGAAGAGTGTGATATGTTTAGCCAATGTGATCATTCTGATTGTCTTTTCATAGAGACCATTACCATTTTCCACTTGTGTAGCATTCAAGAAGTTGCATTTATCTGAGCTCAACCAAAGTCAATCTAAATAGAGGTCTAAACGTTGAGATAAGCTTGGAGATGGAAGTATTCTTTTATTTATTGATGGTGAAGTAAGACCAAACTGATGAACTTATTATCTTATGTCGGAACAAGTTGATAGGATCCTTTTTTTTTGCTTTCCGCTTTCAAGCCGCCATACCGAAGGGACATGTGAAACGCTGAAAAGTAAAGAGAGGGATAAGATTTATCTCGTTTCTTTATCATTAACAAAACTGATCCGAAAGTCGCCACACCAGTGTTAATCGGTCGGTTTGAGAAAGTAGCCCCCCTTTTTCACTTCTACAGAATTCCAGAAGTCGCGTTTATTTGAGCTCAACCAAAGTCGAATGTAATTAGAGGTCTAAACAAATTCTAAATACTATTTGTTGAAAGGCAAAAAAAAAAAATATTAAAAAAAAGTGCGACAATGGACAAAACCCAAGGCCCCAATAAGCTAATCTGGAGGGTGACAAGAGAATACATCAGCCTCATCTACATGGCTTGATAGGAACAGAACACTCTGGATGTCTAGAGATCAATCATTGAAGGGCCTTTTTTTTTTTTTTCTTCCCTAAATTAACTTTTGTTATTTCCATTTTATAGGGTTGAAAATTGAATCAACAGTTTTATTTTTCACCTAAATCGTGAATCGAATCGAATCGATGTTGGTCATTTTAAAATTTTTAAATCGAAACTGAACCGATCATTAATAAAATTGAATCGATTTTAATTTATGAAAATTGTAATCGAACCGACTAACACCAAACCAAAATCGAAATAAAACCAAACTGATCGATTATTTTAAACATATTATATTATTTTTATATAAAATATATATTATTTATTATATATATTCGATCATTTCAGTTTGATAGATTACAATCACATAAAAATTAAAAATCAAATCGATCACTTTTATTTTGAACTTTTAAAAATCAAAACCCAACATATCAATTCGATTTTGATCGGTTGGTCGGGTTTTTTTCAGCCCTTTCATTTTCTTCTTCTAAATGATTACTCATCAACTCAGAAGTAGTTTGATGCCGAATTGTCATTATTGTTAAGGTGAAAGATTATGTTTGACTTTAAAGAGAAGAGAACAGAGATCAAGATAGTGGGAAGAAAATTGGAAGAACCTTTGTTTGCCGAAAGAAGAAGCCATTAATTAATTTACTATTATTAATAATTAAAAAAGTGGTTTTTAACTAATACATGCTGTTCCCAATGTCAATTTCCAATATTCTAATCTCATCATTAACTATAAACCCAATGAGTGCAAGGCATGGTAAATCCACTTTATCAACATTAACATACTTAGTATAATTTGCATTATTATAATATATAATTTCAGACTTTTAAGGCAAAAAGCAAGTAAGAAAACATTTTACGGCGGTGGGTACAAGTTAGCAAGTGGTCCGAACACAAATTTCGAGAAAATGTTTAAAAATGTTCTATAGTGGTACTCAGCAAAATCGAGGGTGTGAATAGCCAAAAAAGAATTTGACTCATTCTCCCGCCAGAGCTACAATGTCTGCGCTCCACCTTCATCTCCAACGAGCAGCGCTGCTACTCCGCCTTCCTCCGTGCTCCTTGCGAGTGTTCTCGTCCTCCAAATGGTTCTGAAACCTGCAAAAAATAGTAAGGTGCAATGAGAACACTAAAAACAGAGAGAGAGATCGAGAGGAGACTCCCTTGTTTCTGCTGTCGCGGTGGTTGTGCGTCGCTGACGCGCCGCTAAGTGATGGTGGCCGTGAGAGAGGGAGACAGGAAGGAAGGCCGAGACGAAGAGAGGGCGGTATTTGAGGCTCGGACGGTCTGCCAGGCTCTGTCGCGAGGCGAAATAGAGAGGGGCGGTGATGGAGGTGGCTCTGTTTCTGGCGGCTGATGGTGGTGGTGCTCGCACGGTGAGAATAGGGGCTGATGGCGGTGAAGTGGTGTGCGAAGCTCGGTGGCGAGGTGAAGGTCTGATGCGAAACAGGGTTGTCACTTTCCTGTTTCGTGGTGGTGGCGGTGCTTGCACGGTGGTGGTGGTGGTTGCGTTGCTGCTGTCCGGAGATGGTGGATGAGAGAGTGATGGTGGATGGAGGTGGTGATGGTGATGAAAATCATTTTGTGAGGAAGAGGGTTTGTTTTTGCCTATTGATCCTTGATTCCCTTCTCCTCCTCCCATTTTCTTACCATTTTTCTCTTGTATTTATAGAGAATGGGCACAACGAATAAAGATGAGATAAATGAATGATTCATGGAGAGAATCAATAGATCATTTGGAAAATATTCTTTGGATAGGATTGGGCTTGGGTTTAAGTTATGAGTTTGATTTTGAGTTTACGGGTTTAGACATATGACCCTCTATTTTGTACTACCGTTAGAGTCGACCAATTGTCATTCCTTAAATTGTTGCCTTAATATGATTTCATCGTTCACGCTCAAATTCCTATAAAGACATGAAAACGAAATAATTACTATAAAATATAATAATTGAAACGCTAACATATATAAATTAAAGGATATATTATGTAATAATTATGTAAATATCAGTTGCCCTAGCTGCCTAGACTTACTCAACAAAAATATACAGTGAATGTTTTATGCTCCACGATGAAATAAATGTCATGTACCTTTCAGATAAAACCATCAGAAATTCTAAATGTCGACGAAGTGGGCGAGGAAATGATCGAGGGAAGGGAGGTGGTGGTATGGGGACCGTCCATCTACCTCGAGATGTGTGCCATCTTTTTTGACTTTTGTATCCCAAGGGAGGTGAACGGTCCCCATCCCGCCACCTCCCTCCCCTCGCTCATTTGAGTCATTTCCTCGCCATTTAGAACTTCTCTAAAACCACATATAAATTGAAAATATTTCATAGTTTGCATACGACGAATAAAATGCACCACATAATACTTGTCATGTCTCCATATTTGGGATCGAACAAGTGTTTCGTGCACACACTTGGCAAGTACAACGGATTAAACACTAACATATGGAACTGATATGCTATTCCTACATCTGTTATTTCTTTACATAAAGACTATGTTTTTGATGGTAAGTATTTCCTGAACATAGAATGTGAATCAAACTTATGTTTGATGTTTGATTTGTGCCGACTAAAACAACAAAAGCTTTATAGAACAATGACCTGGTATAAATGTCACTGAAACATAAATCTATGTAGCGTAAATGGGTTGAGCTTGGGCTTAGTTTTGCACCTGAAGTAGACTTATTTTGTTAAATGTAATGTAAGCCCCGTCCAACTAGGTTATATATGGATGTCAAATGTGTGATAACTCAGTGGTTGAGTAGTGACAGATGGTATTACTAGGTCGCATGATTGATCCCAGCCGACGGCATCTTGGGTGGAAGGGGTAAGGGATTAAAAAAATAATATATTTATAAGAGAAAAAAAAAGTTATATATGGATGCAACAAAACTTTACTGATTGTAGTCGAAAGTATTTCAACCCCAACAATCTGACTAACTTGAATTTTCCCAATGTGTTGAACTTGTTTGATCATATGCAAATCGATGTAGGTTTGGGACAGACTTCAAACCTTCCCAAGTAGGCAGTAAGGATTGTGATTTCATTTTTTGAGTTCATTTCGGTATCCTGATTTTAAGAAATATTTCGGTATGAAAAGAAAAGAAAAAACGAAAATTTTTAGAACACATAAAAAATAAATAATGAATTTTGAGAGTATATGAAAATGTCAAAAAATAGATGCAAGTAAATAAATCTATAAAACATATTAAATGAAGCCAAATAACAAGATATGAAACAAGCACGAAATCAATATATAATTAAAAAAATCAGGGGGTGGTTTTAAAATCAATAAAAATTAAAAGAATAGATAATACGAAAAAACCCTGTATTTTATGAGAAAAACTCCGATTTTTTTTGAAAAAATGTAATTTTTGGTAGTCGGGTTTTGTATTTTTTACTGAAAAACGAAATTTACGAACTAACCAAAAATCTCGAAAATTTTCAAAAAAAACTGTTAAAAATTTAACTTTTTATTTTGCCATTTTTCTTTTCATAATTTCAAAAACATGAAATTTTTTGTAGCCACGAGGCACACAAGTTTCAATCCAATGGAAACTTTGATTGGGCTTTTATTTGAAAATTTTAACATTTCATATGTTGGTATCATTGGACCTAGAGTTTAAGAAAGCCCAATAGACATAATACATGACTAAATAAACAAGGATGAAATTAGGTTAAGTCAATGTTTGAGTGCATTATAGAAGAGTGTGATATGTTTAGCCAATGTGATCATTCTGATTGTCTTTTCATAGAGACTATTACCATTTTCTACTAGTGCAGCATCCAAGAAGTTGCATTTATCTGAGCTCAACCAAAGTCAATCTAAATAGAGGTCTAAACATGAGATAAGCTCGGAGATGGAAGTATTCTTTTAGTTCTTGGTCGGAACAAGTTGATAGGATCATTTTCTTGCTTTCCGCCTTCATGCCGCCACACCGAAGGGACATGTGAAACGCCGAAAAGTAAAGAGAGGGATAAGATTTATCTCGTTTCTTTATCATTAACAAAACTGATCCGAAAGTCGCCACACCAGTGTTAGTCGGTCGGTTTGAGAAAGTAGCCCCCTTTTTCACTTCTACAGAATTCCAGAAGTCGCGTTTATTTGAGCTCAACCAAAGTCAATCTAATTAGAGGTCTAAACAAATTCTAAATACTATTTGTTTAAAGGCAAAAAAAAAATATAAAAAAAAAAAGTGCGACAATGGACAAAACCCAAGGCCCCAATAAGCTAATCTGGATGGTGACAAGAGAATACATCAGCCTCATCTACATGGCTTGATAGGAACAGAACACTCTGGATGTCTAGAGATCAATCATTGAAAGGCCTTTTGTTTTTTTTTTTTTCTTCCCTAAATTAACTTTTGTTTTTTCATATCCTTTGCTCATTTATTTCCATTTTTTGGGGTTGAAAATTGAATCAACAATTCGATTTTTCACTTAAATCGTGAACTGAATCAATATTGATTGATTATAAAAATTTTAAATCGAGCCGATCATTAACAAAATTAATCCGAAACTGAATCGATTCTAATTTATGAAAATTGTAATCGAACTGATTAATACCAAACCAAAACTAAAATAAAATCAAAACTGACCGACTATTTTAAATATATTATATTATTTTTATATAAAATATATATTATTTATTATATATATATTCAATCAGTTCGATTTGATAGATTACAATCACATAAAAATCGAAAATCAAACCGACTACTTTAATTTTGAATTTTTAAAAATCAAAACCGAAATTAAACCCAACCTATCAATTCGATTTTGATCGGTTGGTCGGTTTTTTTTCAACCCTTTCATTTTCTTGTTCTAAATGATTACTCATCAACTCAGAAGTAGTTTGATGCCAAATTGTCATTATTGTTAAGGTGAAAGATTATGTTTGACTTTAAAGATAAAGAAAACGAAGTTAAAGATATATTGGGAAGAAAAATTGGAAGAACTTTTGTTTGCCGAAAGAAGGAAACCATTAATTAATTTACTAATTAATTAATAATTAAAAAAGTGGTTTTTAACTAATACATGTTGTTCCCAATGTCAATTTCCAATATTCTAATCTCATCATTAACTATAAACCCAATGAGTGCAAGGCATGGTAAATCCACTTTATCAACATTAACATACTTAGTATAATTTGCATGAGAAATTCTAGGTGTCGAGGAAACCAGCGAGGAAATGAGTGAGGGGTGGGAGGTGGTGGGGTGGTGACCGTTCATCACCTTCGAAATGTGCACACCAAAAAGGATAGCACGCATCCCAATGGAGGTGAATGGTCACCACCCCGCCACTTCCCTCCCCTCGCTCATTTCCTCGCTGGTTTCCTCGACACCTAGAATTACTCAATTTGCATTATTAGAATATATAATTTCAGACTTTTAAGGCAAAAAGCAAGTAAGAAAACATTTTCTGGTGGTGGGTACAAGTCGGCACAGGTAGAGAAAGAGAGATCCATGCATCTAGCAAAGCTGAAGTTAGCAAGTCGAATCACATGCGTAACAATGGTGGGGGAAGGAAGAAGAAGAAGGCGTGCTGAGCTTTGTGTTCTCATTTCTAATGATGAGTATAATGTTATTATCAAAAGCTACTTGCTTTGTCCTTGTGCTTTTTTTTTTTTGGTTATCATGGATTGCCACACAATCATTTTAGACCACCTCTTGAAATACATATTCTGTATATCAAATTGGCGTTTTTGTAACAATCCTTAAAATAGTATCACTTTTGAGATGTAATAGAACAAATGTATAAGTGTTTTTCGACAAGATTTGAATGGCTTGAACCAATGAGATCAGTCCAACTAGGGAGAGTGTGAAAAAGTTTGGATCGATTTGATAACCCTAGCTATATATTTAACCAAACAATTCCAAACCTTTAAGTAACTTGAAGACTATATAGCCTTAGAGACAGGTTGGTCACAATCAACATGTATCCATTCCAAAATTAAGTCGGAAAAGAAAAAATGTCCAAAGATTGAGTTGATCATGGACATATCTTTAATGGTGATTCTAAATGGCGAGGAAACGGGCGAGGGAGGGGGTGTGACCCTTCATCCCCCCCTCGAGATGTGTGCCCATGTGAATCTCGAGGGGGATGGAAGGTCAAACCCCCCTCCCTCGCCCGTTTTCTCGCCGCCTAACATCACTCTATCTTTAATGTAACCCATAATATTTTGTTGAAAATTTCACTACACCAAATTGACATTTTTGTAATAATAAAAAAAAAACATTTTTTAGCTATAATAATCTACAAAACAATTTTACACAAACAAAGTGATTCAATAATTGTATCACTACAAATAGTATGGACTTACAAATTATGCTATTCATGGTGATATAATTTATTGTAGCATTTTTTTTGTAGTTATTTTTCATTTTGTTAACTAAATTTAATTTTGACTTTAAATTGTTTGGTGGATTGTAATAGCTTAAAAGTGTTACTTTTTTTAAGTTGTTACAAATATATCAATTTGGTGTAGTGTTTGACTGGAAAGAAACTTGAGAAATATGAAAATAGAAGGTATGAATCAATGCTTGTTATTTTCAAAATCCGGAGACGGACTCGGGAGATTTGCCTTTACTTTGTCGAAAAAAATTGTATAATGAGAGAGTTTGAATTTTATTTTAAACAATTATGGCTGCCATACTATCTGTACGTGAGAATGCGACCCTTCATTGTAGTCACACAATCTCACTACTTAAGTTTGTGATTTAATAATTTTCAAAAAATTAAAATGCAATTCAAATAATTGGATTTTTCTTATGATTTCAATTCAAAGGTTATTTTTACATGTTTTTCAACGAGAATGTGGACAAAACATTATTTTCAACTTTATATAATAAAGTACTAATTTCATGTCCAAAATATCAGATTCATATCAATTTAGATCTTGCTAGATTCAGAATCGTACCAATAACTATTGAATCCAAACTTAATTAGCCGAATTTGAAATATAATAGGATCTATTGTCAGGCCCACTTATTTGTTTGGTATCTCCCATTAATTAAAGATTTTATTGAAAATTTTATTTAATAATAATTGTTTTGATTTGCAAAAAAACTTCCATGAAGATGGGATGGGGTTTTGTTTGTATATAAGTACTAATTTCGGGTCCAAAATATCAGATTCATATCAATTTAGATCTTGCTAGATTTAGAATCGTACCAATAACTATTGAATCCAAACTTAATTAGCCGGATTCAAAGTATAATAGGATCTATTGTCAGGCCCACTCATTTGTTTGGTATCTCCCATTATTTGAAGATGTTATTGAAAATTTTATTTAATAATAATAATAATAATAATAATAATTGTTTTGATTTGCGAAAAAACTTCCATGAAGATGGGATGGGGTTTTGTTCGACAAAATGCATGTATTCGATAGTTTTGCGTTAACGATAAGATTCCACACACAAGTACCGATAATGGATGGATGTTTTTTTTTTTTTTTTTTTTACTTGTGGATTGGACGATTTGATAAAGCAATTTAGATCTACTTAGATAAACAATATTATCCAGTGGTACTTATAAGCATCAACAATGCCTTGAGTTGCGAAACTGATCAGTTGCTTCAAATTATCTAATAGAAACAATGGAAATGGCTAAGAAGAACAGAGGAAGTAGTAGATGAGTGAGTGATGGAGAAGATCACAGCCATGTACTAGCTCACTGCTATATATATTTTCATCAGAAATTTTAGGATGCCTGGTAGGTGTCAGGCACTATTGATCTTGCCTGAAGATGAGTGTTACACTTATCCCGATGCAATATCAACGGTGTTTGGCCCTACCAGACACAGAGCCAGGCATCGTAGTAGTTCTCTATTTTCATATATAGTGCAAAGAATTAGAAGACACGGATCTAAGAACCAACCAGTATTCCTCAAAAGTGCGACAACTAAACTCTTACCGCGCTATCATAGAAATTGAAGTTTCGACCACTAAACTCTTACCGCACTATCATAGAAAGCCAATTATTTAACTAGGACCGCAACAAGTGTACCCTGGATTTTCAGCACCCAGAGTCCAAAGGACTATCTAGATAACAGATTATGTACTGCCCATCAAAATACACCCACTCATGTTTAGTGCAGATGGTCTGTGGTTGAAGGACAGAGCAGGGTACTTGAGCAGTTGAACTTGAACCCTACCCTTCTCCTGCATTATTTAGGGCACTCAGGCCAAACCAATCCAATCTATATGAGCAAAAAGAAAAAGATTCCAACTGAAACAAAAAAAAAAAAAAAAAAAAAGTAAATAAATATATATATATTTTTTAAAGAATCTCCTAAGTACAGTATTTGATTATTTATTTACACATTAATAATTATTGTGATTGATTAAGACAAAGCACAAATTTATGTCCTTGAGTGTTGACTTGAAATATGGATCAATTTTTAATTCAAAACAAAAAATGGTCCCTTCCTTTTGGTCTAATCTATGATGGTCCCCTTCTCCCTCACCATCCTAATCTCATAATTGATCATAGTTATCTATCGTTTCGACCAACCAAATTAACTTAGAATCACGAGCCCTAGCGAAGCTAATCGTACGTCGTTTTTTTATCTAGGTAAATGAAATTGTTTCATGAACATGCCCATGATTTTGAGTACTTGTTAATTCATATTATCGTAAAAATTTTGTTTCTAGCTACTTTGAGAGCATTAGGGTTCTTATACCCTACCGAGAGTCGTGAACTAGTTGCTAGATACATCAACATTTATTAGAAATATGTTATATTTATCATCTTTGGAGACTTAACTCCTGTGAGTCTTGTGAGATTTTTTATTATAAAAAGAGTCTGAATCGTCATTCATGATGTATGAAAATACTTTAAATGCTTTGTTTTCTAAGAACCTGTTGTAAACAGGCATTGAAAGCGGATCTTGCCTGCAACATGAGTAATTGTTTGATTATTTGCACCACCAAATCAATTTTTGTCATATAATAGGAATTATACGAAGAAAAAAAAATCATAAAACATAATCCCGGTAGACAGATATCTTTTTAATCAGTTCATTTCATTTTCTTTTTATGAATATATATAGATAAAGAGCTTCATACATGGAAATGATAAATGGACCACATTGATAATAAAAATAGATGCTAATTTGATGCTCAAATGACAAAGGCTGTTGCTGATCACATTATCCAAGTGAGTCTAAATGGATGTAGGGTGGTCCTCTTCACAAGTTCTTTGGATATTTTTGTAGCAAAGTTGCCACTTGCAACTCCATGCCAATAAAGATCAAAGCATGGGTCATATACAATATAGTGGTCTATATGTTGTAAATCTCGATTGACAACATGTACATTTACCAAGGCATGGGCCAAATTTGAATGACCACGACATATTAGAGTGATGTTGCATTGTGCAACTAGGTTTGTTTGAATACATCAAGATGTCGCATTGTGCAACTAGGTTTAGTTGAATTAGTCTTTACTCTTTAAGGGTCCTTTCAACCAGGATGATGTCGCATTGTGCAACTAGGTTTGTTTGAATTAGTCTTTACTCTTTAAGGGTCTTTGCAATCAGGATGATGTCAGTATACATTTTAGAGTGAGACTATGGAATCGGGTTCTGCAACTACGATGATGTGGCATTATCAGAGGTGGTTTTTTACAACCTCGAAATACACATAAACACTTTGAAAATTTCATCATTCTTTCAAAATCACACCACATCACCCTGGTTGCAAAAACATGGTTTTCTAATATTTTCATACATTTTATTGTATCATTTTGCACAAACAATACACGTTGTGACTATTTATATGGTAGTTAGAGCATATTCGATGGAGAGTTCAACCTCAAGCTAAAAAGGTTGACCAATTTGAGGTTGATGGTGGGTATACTTCAATGGATCATTCGACAAAATCTCAAAAAAGTGGATCAAAATTAATTTTTGGAGGGCAAATAACTAGTTTTATACTACATGAAAATAAGGTCAAATTAGCTAGACACGTAAAACTCATTTGATTGTCTTGCCCCGCCCAAATCGACCCATATTCTTTTATGACAATGATTTGAGCTTTGGACTAATCCATTGAAATATGAAGATTTACTCTCAAACCTCAAACAATTATCATATTTGACTTTTCATCTTATCCGCTGGTAACTAACTTGAAATTCAATGGAGGGCGGAGTGGGTATTACATTTCATATAGCTCATATTTGACTTTTAAGTAGACCAAGTAATTACCCAAATTTGAAGACAACATTGTTCTCATCTCCATATTCTTATCTCGACAGCTCTATTTCACTTGAACACTACATTATTGTCCCATTATTAGTACATTAATTACACTACATTATTTGAAATGCTAATTAGAAATTAATTACACACTATCACTTAGCATCCTTAGTACATCCCTTTCACATTGCATTACTACTCGTTTTTGCTATAATCCAAGTTCCAACTAAGCAATTACATTCAATAATTTGATTAATATCCTATTAACTTAGTTCTAGTACACGATAACATGGTATATCTAAAAAAAAGGGTATATGAAAAATGTAAAACATTTATACAAGTGATAAGACTCTAGATTCTTCTTGACCTGAGTCCCCCAGTCTAGTTGCTATCTGAGGGGGCAAAAATATACGGGGGGAGGCAAAAATATATTTTCGCCCACCCCTTCCCCAATCAGCAACCTCGCTGGTTTTTTCAGGCCAGAAAAAATTTCGAGACTTTCTATGCTTCGCAAAGGAAAGCTAATTATTATATACGAAGAGCATATGACCGTGCCAAATATTATCTCGCACACTAGTAAAAGTGCATTATTAAAAAAAAAAAAAAAAAAAATATATATATATATATATATATATATATATATATATATATATATATTTCAAACAATTATACAAGTGATAGGACCTACATGTGTCTGGGTAGGAGCATTGAATTCATGCACCTTGAATTATATAATGAAAAAAAAAAAAAAAAATTAAAACAAGCTTCTTCAAGCTTCTTCTTCATCACCTATCTCTATCTTGTCTCCTAAATTGATGCAAATTTGCATCCCCATCCGCACAAACCATTAATGGAACCTTGACCTACAGACATTTTGGTCCCACCGCCTCACATGGTCCATCCTACGGCCAATAGTCATCCACAGCCTGAAGTTAAGTCAAATCAAGTGCAGCGACATGTACCTAATTCTCTTCCCTACCAACTTGCCACGACAGACTTCTACCACTTTCCAGTGTGCTATCTCTCTCCCTATTTTTCCTCCTTTTATTATCTCTTGAAAAAAAAAAAAAAAAAAAAAAATAAGTGATGGAAAAGAAAGGCACCCACGATGGATCCACCAAACCCCTCTCATCACCGGCAGTCTTTCTTGTTGCCTTTCCTTTCTCAATTCGTACGTGCCATTGACACGTTTGTTATTATTAACTTTTTTTAATAGTTTTTTATAGAAATTGTTTGAATTTTTATAATACCATTTATATAATAATAATAATTGTACTACTATAAAAGTCGAATTTTAGACTCGTGATATATCATCAATCATAATAGTTAGATTCGAATTTTGGATTTGTGATTATAAAGGCTCGAATTTTGAAATTGTGATCTCATTCATTATTATTGTTCGTCTACCAATAGTACTGTTAATGTTTTTTTTCTTTTAATTAGCAAGATATCTATCCTCTTCAAAACAATAGTTTTGGATTTGAGTGGTTTTTTTCTTTCCTAAGCAACAACCAAGAAAGAAAGAAAGAAAGAAACCCTAATTCGTGCTGGTGGTATGGTCGTCCTTTCATTCATTACTTAAAGAGAGATAGGGACAGAGAAGAAGAAGAGGAGGAGTCTCAGTGAGTTTGTGGGTACTAGTACTACGGGATTGAAGTTTTAAAGGAGGAGTACTACTGGGTAACTTTTCCCAAAAATGGTTTTGTTCATCATGTCTTCGATTTCAGATCTGACTTTCTTGAAATTTTTCTGGTTTCAACTCAATCTGGGGAAAGGTAAATATATTTTTTTGAGTAGTTGAGTTGGTGGTGAGGAGATGAAGAAGAAGAGAGTAAACTGACAGAAGAGAGTGAGCACACGCAGGCAATTGTATGATGTGCATACCTTTGTAAGTGCGTGCTCACTTCTCTTTCTGTCAGCTTCTTCCCTTAATCACTCATCGGAATCTCTCTCACTTCCCACCACCACCTTCTCTCAAACAACCTTCTTCTTCTTCTTATTGCTTATTGAAAATTAAATTGTTATTGTAAGATGATTGTTTATTTCATTTTATTTATATATATTTTTATCTCTTCTACATAAAGATCGTTGGAAATGACATACGGACTTCAGTCTATAAGTCTAGTCTACTATTTAAATTCCTTCCTCACTTATACTGCAAAACCTTATCTTTGTCTCTCTGCTGCTGACCTGACCTGACCTGACTTTGAGTAGAGGAGGAGGTGGTGGTGGGTGTTGATGTTGTCATAGGCATGGCAGGAAAAACCATGACTCATCTAGGAACAAGGTACGCCTGAATGAATGAATAAATACTCTGCAGATTTAACTGCCTTCTTATCTCCCCTTTCTATCTCTCTCTCTCTCTCTCTCCACTTAACTTTCAAATTACAAGTTATTATCATGATGAACAGAAGTTCTAATTCATTTTGGTGATTGGGTGTTTCTTTCTCTTTTTATAGAATCTACTAGATGTGGGGTTTTGCAAGATCTAATATAATGTATTTCCCATTTTTTTTTTTTTTTTTTTAGCTGTAGGATTAATATTTTTCTGCTTAAATATGGGGTTTGGGCACAAATCTGCACAAGAAAATTTGATAATATGTTCATCCATTAAATGGATCTGGTTACTCTAGTAGTTTCTATTTGATTTTCTTCTATGATGATGAGCAGGATTTGATGATTACCTTGTGTATCACTGTTTTGATTATTTTATGTAATTTTCATGGTTAACACACCCATTCCTTTTTCAGGTGTATTTTGTAATATTCAGTTGTTGATTTCATGAGCTCTACGTATTCGAATCACTGCAATCCTTGTTATTTGATGGACTGGAGAAGAGAAGCCAATTAGGTTATGTGCTAAAGCAAAAGTTGTTCTCCATTATCCAGTATCTGATTTTTTTTCTATCCAAGCAAGGTATATTCTATGTTCCATCTAGCTGGATTGTTTCAATTTTCTATAGAGTTAATGCCAATTACGCTTTATGTTTCAATTACTGTTGCAATCACAACGGGGTTTTAAGTGTTATTCCCTTTTATCCATGACCTATATGCCCTAGGTGATGGACTAGTTATTACTCTAGATGAAAATGAATTAGAGTTAGCTTATCTATATCATGTATGGAAGTATGTTTACAGTATGTTTACTGTGTGCCTTCATGAAGGTGTATATGATAATGCTATTTTGGGTGTAATAAAGTAAAATGAACTCTTGCCGACTATGAATCTTCGAGTTATACTTCATTTATATGCTGAGCATGTCTAGAATTTAGCTAGTATAATGACATCTTTACATCATACATGATAGTGGACTAACCATATTCAGTATTCAATTTGGTTAGGGAGATTAATAGGCTTTGTGTTTTAATTTAGCTAGTATATGGAAATGAATTGAAAAACAACTTCATTACAACCAATTGATACAACATTAATGCTTTTGTTATGTGGTTATAGTGCTATATATTATCATAAGGCCTTTCTCTGAGCTGTTTTGGTGTTCTGAAACAACCTTAGATGTTACAGAAAGTAGAAACCCTTTCTCTCCCTCGACTCTCTCATTCAAATTGAAGACCAAGAGAGTGTGTGGCCGTGCCATAAGAAAGGGTAACACACCGATAGTAAACAAGCCAGACAGCTTTCCATATGGACTGCTACATTGGCCTGTGAATCCTCTCCGACTATGCATAAATTCTCATATGAACCATGCAAAATTTAATCTATACATGGTTAGTGTGTGCTGTCCCCCCATAAACAAAGAGTAGTGTGATTTTTTTTTCTAGGGAAAATGAAAGGCATGTATCAACTACTCTCCATCATAGAAGAGGACTAGAACACGCAATCAAAAACAAGTTTTTGGATTTCAAGAACAACCAATACTACACCAAATTGACATTTTTGTAACAACCCCCAAAACTAGGGGTGGGCAAACGGGTCGAGGATCCGCGGGTTCAAGCCGAACCGGACCGTTTTGCTCAAAACGGTCCGGATTTTAATTTTGAATTTTTTGATACGGTTCGGATCGGTCCGGATCCGTTATAAAACGGTCCGGTCCCGGTTTCTGTTTTTTAAAACAAAACGGTCCAGGTTGGAACCTTCCGGACCGTTTCAAATCGAATTTACTATATAAACCTAAACCAAACCCTAAACCTAAAAAACCTAAACCTAAACTCTCCTCTCTCTGTCTCTCTTCTATTTGATCTTTGTCTCTGTATCGAGAAGGGGAAGGAGATCTCCCTCTCCTCTCTCTGTCTCTGTCTCGAGAAGAAGAAGCTGCAGCAGCCGCGAGACCAAGAAGAGGAGGAGCAGAAGAAAAGGTAGAGAAGCAGCAGGAGATCTCATATCCGTCTCCTCTCTCTCGGTCTCTGTCTCGAGAAGAAGCAGCAGGATCTCATCTCCGTCTCCTCTCTCTCGGTCTCTGTCTCGAGAAGAAGCAGATCTCATCTCTCTCTCTCGGTCTCTGTCTCGAGAAGAAGCAGGATCTCATCTCCGTCTCCTCTCTCTCGGTCTCTGTCTCGAGAAGAAGCAGATCTCCTCAAGAAGCAGGTCTCCTCTCTGAAGTTGCAGGATCTCAATTCTCATCTCTGTCTCCTCTCTCTCGGTCTCTGTCTCGAGAAGAAGCATATCTCCTCTAACCGGGTGTGGATTTGATTGTTTAGGTTGAGTTTGGTGATGTGTGATTCTATGGTGGTGTTAAGAGTTACAATCAAAACCGCGGATCGTCGACCCGTTTTTTTTTTTTTTTTTGGATTTCTATTGATCTATGATTTCTGTTGATGGATGATTTCTGGATGTTGATCGATTTTGTATGAATATGATGGATCATCGAACCAAATTTAATTTAATTTTTTTTTTGAATGCAATTTTTTTTGTTCTTGATTGGATCTGTATGAATATGAAAGATAAATTTTTTGTATGATCTGTGATTCTGTATGAATATGATTGGAAGTTTGGAACCGTGGAACCGAACCGTTTAGAACGGTTCGAGTTAGGTTCGGTTCCAATTATCAAAATGAAGGGATCCGGACCGGACCGGATCCGTTAAAATGTATACGGTTCGAGTCAGGTTCCTTTAAATTTGGAACCGATCCGGACCGTGCCCACCCCTACCCAAAACAGTAACACTTTGAGTTATAACAATTCACAAAGCAATTTTACACATTTTCACAAACAAAGTGATACAATAATTGTATCACCATGAATAGTATGGTTTCATGTGGTCCTGTAAGTGATACTATTCATGAAGATCTAATTTATTGTATCAATTTTTTTATATAATTATTTTTCATTTTTTTTGACTAAATTTAGTTTTGACTTGAAATTGTTTGATAGATTGTTATAACTCAAAAGTGTTACTGTTTTGCAAGTTACAAATATGTTAATTTGGTATGGTGAAACAAAATACTAATATGGCTCTCGGTTGTATTTATTTGTACCAAAACATGCTACACCCAACCTAAGGAGCGGAGGCTTATTAAGGATGTTAGTTTATCAGCTCGGTCAACCATCTCCGTGACTGGATTGTGCTCCATGTAAATATCTACCAATCAGCAATTCATTAGAATTAATCTAGTTTGCCTTGTTATACAGGAAATATCGAATAAACATCTAAAATACGTATCAACATTAAAAACTCGCTGCATAAACCATATCCTACTCACAAATAACATCCTAACTGGTAGACCTGATACCTTAAGTGACTTCACTTGTTAATTACAGTCTATATATAAAAATTGAACATTTACTATCTGCTATTCATAATAAATACATTAATTCACCAATTTTGTGTCATTTCCCCATGAGTCCAATCATGGCATTAGTCCAAACCTTTGCTAATGCTATTTTGGTGGAAGCTTGCCTTACATCCTCAAATTAACTACTGTATCTATTCACATATTGGCACATCTCCCTGTTAAAATTGCATAAGACATGATAATCTGTCCCTAAGTGGCTGCGAAATTACATATATATACACAGTAATCATGCAAGGAAGTTATATTATATAACCATCCTCCATGTTCACCAATCCATCAATTTTCAGTGTGATACTTAAGTCTGATTATCATCATTCTGGCCGCCTTGGAGAAAGTTTGCTTGCAAGTTTTGGACAAAAATAGTCCAACAATAAAAAATTTGAGTATCTTATATGTTACACTTGTACTAGGGAAAATTGTTAAGAAATTGTGTTATGTCATGTGAACAATGGATCAGATCCTGAAATGCAAAGACATATGTGTTCTTCATTAGCATTATTTTCCTATTTAAAAAATAACGTAAATCAGTAGATTGGCATCATGTTACTTTAGGATCGTAGGACTGTCCTCCTCGCTCATTAATAATTGCAATATCGTACACATTGAAAACGTATGAGACTTTACCTTTTTGTCTCTTGATCTTTCTTTTACGAACCTCCTTCCCTAACAGTCGACAAAATTGGAGTCTGGACATCTTTATTCATTGGCATCATGTTACTTTAGGATCTTAGGACTGTCCTCATTCTTTAATAATTGCAATATCATACACATTGAAAATATATGAGACTTTACCTTTTTGTCTCTTGATCTTTCTTTTATGAACCTCCTTCCCTAACAGTTGAAAAAATTAGAGTCTGGACTCGTTGGCATACAATGAGTTTGATAATTTGATTAAGATTGTAACAGATTGAACACTTCTATATCTTATAAGGCTAGTTTGCTATTCATCTTTTCTAATTGCATCTCTTCCTTAATTTCAGCAAGAGCATCACAAGTCTTCTATGCCGTGCTCTTAGATGGGATTAATATTTCTTATATACTTATGTATGGTTATTGTTGAAGGGAAAGAGGAGGCATAAAGCGGGACTTTTGATCCTGTTGATCCATAGGGAAATTCTGAATCCAATTCGCAAGTGGGTTTATGCTAGAACAAAAAAAGAAAAAGCAGAGAGAGAATAACCATTGCAAGTGGCCCTCTCCTCCTAGAATATTTCTTTTGATGTTTTATTGTTGGGCAGCATTATGAACCATGAAATTAGAGGAGCTGGGAACTTCATAAGAATCCCGGTTTTCCTACATTTTATTGTTCAAAAAAAGGATTATGTGCTATCTAGCCACTTTTGAAATTTCTTTGATTCGTTTGAATTTTTGAAATTGTATGTGGCACATTTTAGTCGTTTGATTATTCCTGTAACATCCTATGCAACTTTTTGACTTCAATTGGATATCATCTAAGGGATTTTGTCTACTTTTGCATGATTAGGCATAAATTGATGGTTAGTTAGTGTTGCTGACTATTGTATGATTTAATGGTCAACTCCCTTGTAAAGCCAGATAATCACCACCCTTGTTATTGGATGCAGCAGGAGATGAAAGTTCTCTCAGTGCATATTCGCTAAATATGCCTAAAGGTATTATGGAATCAAAGATGGTCCGAGGAACAATAACGGAAGAAGAGAGAAAATTATTACATATTGCGGAAGAAGAGTTGCTTTGCAGCATCAAACTATCAAGGTTCGGTCTTAGATGCTCTATCCAAATTTCAAATATTTCTTTAGACTTGCATATTAGCTAGATGCTCTAATTGATAACCCATTTTTACTATACATGTGAAAACATGGTGTGATTAATTAGCTCTTTATAGCATTATATATTCTGTTGATTTGCTTTCGTGGCTTAACCATATTAGTTATAGCTGCATTTATAGATGTATAGATAAAATATCGCTTCACATTGCTGGTCTTAGATGTATAAGATAATATATTATAAAAATTCATATAGGTCCCATGTAATATATAAATTAATAATTTTCTGATAAATAGTACTTATGAGATGAGAAGGTATGATGTTTTGTGTTACCGTGTTTTATTTATTTAAATAGTGTCTTTGCTTGGTTAAAGGTTCATAAAATGGAATAATTGAACAATGTACAATCTATTTTTAGGAAAAATAAGTAGATTCATGGATCTTACTTTGTTAAACAAATATATAGAACTGATAGTTCGTAAAAAGAGAAACTAAATACAATATGCAATATTAAGAAAATAAGGAATACCTTGATAAATTAATAAGTTATTAATTAATCGATAAATCAATAATTTTTTTTTATAGATTATTTAATATTTGCTGGATTAATAGATTTTCCTTGGTCCCAGGGCTATTTATTTAGAGAGGTTTAACTGAACTTTGGGAACAATAAAGTTAGGGCCATGAATGTTAAGAGTTTTAAATCTTTACTATGTCCGAGTAAGTTTAGTGAATTGAGATTGAACGCTGAATTTCCATTCTGATGAATTTAGTTCACTAGAGAAGAATAGATAATTGTGCCCTATGATACTTTGGTTTGACATGCTGCCTAAAAATTACAGGACGTCAAGATTTATTCACACCACTGATTATTATCCCATCATCCGGGCTTTGTGATTGTGCACAATATATGCTGGTGGGTTGGAATAATAGCTTCACTACAGCTGGCTTTTTTTTTTAGCATCAATTGCTACGAGGTCGAAAATTCATCATCATGTGGACATAACCCTTCTTTTAGTATTTGAGGTCAATATGTTGATCCACTATCTAGTCTTGAATTGTACAGCTCTTAGTGTATAAAAGCCTTTACAACATATTGACCTCAAATACTTGAACATGAAGTTTGATGTAGGCCTGTGAGGAGTGAAGTGGTATTTTATTAGAAACAAACTCATTTCCCTAAAATCAAACAATGCTTTGCCACTTTGTGTCTAATAGTCGTTTAAGGGTGGGTTTTTGAGTTTTCATTCTTCATTGAAGTCAGAAAGTGGATCAATTTTAACTCGAGTAGGTATGATCACTTTAGTTTAGATTGGTGTTTGGGGATAGTCCCTGAAAGATTCCTTCTCTAGGATGTATATGTTATCTTCAAATAAATGTGATCATTCCTCACCCAAGGAAAGTAAAGTTAGGCGATGGAGTATCAATTGGTTGTTTCTTGGTATTGGTTTTGCTCACTTTTTGGGAGCAGACCCAAAAGCTTGCATAGATCAAGAATCTTGTTTCAAGGATTTATGCATTCATGTGGCAATTTGTACTTGAGAAATATCATCTTCATTCTAAAGTTGTGCTATGAAGAGAGGCATAGACATAAATTGGTTGTGTGCAGGATGTGATGATGATGTCAAATCTCTCATTTGCTCTTGCAGTACAAGATTGCCATCATGTTATGGATGAGTAATTCCTTTCTTAATGTTGTGAGACTTATGTGGAAACTTAGTTCGCTTTGCAAGTTATTGTTCCATGTGGAGGGAGGGCTGAATACAAAGCATTGGACGTCTAAAAGAACTTAAACTTAGGGATGAAGTCACAACTCCGCTCCCTTCCCACGCACAAATTTTTTTTATTAAGTTCTCAATGAATTTGATGGAAACAACTAATGAAGCTTGCTTTTACCAAGTTTCAATAACTCTCTCTCTGTATCAAAATTCAAACTTACAATGCATGCCAACTTGTAAAGGCTTTTATGACTAGAATAGAAACAACTACTCCTAGAAATTTCTTGCTACTAAAAACACTGAAAACAAACCTAAAACACTCAAAATACTCCTAAAAATATGCCAACAACCTCAAAAACGAAAATACAAAATATACTACTTGTAAAAGTAGAACTGTTTATGAAATTCCTAAACTAAATACTTAACTGCATTTTTTTGGGCTTAAAAAAGAACTTTTCCTCGAGTTCTTCCTTTAATTTGTCTTGCTTAAGTCTATGGCATCTCTTCAGGTTCAGAAAAGAACTCGGCCATGTATATGACGTTTAAAGTTCCTTCCCGACATGAAGAAAAGATCCAAATATGGTAGAACTCAGTGATTGAGCATGCACTTTCCAAAATGAAAATAGGCTTGCACTTTCCAAAATAACAATTGGCTTGCTAGTTTTTCTCAAAATTAAGGGTGGGCATCCCATCCCATCCTGTGATCTCGATTTCGTCCCGTTCCGATTTTTTTTAGTCTTTTGAGGATTGATCAAACTCATCCCGATCCCGTTCCGTCCCGATCTAGAGTGGGATGGGATCGGGATGGACATTTTCGATACGCCCATCTCAAACTTATTTATTTAATATTTATTATTATTAGTTTTAATCAAATTACTCTTCTAAAGGAAAGTTTAGGATGTTTTGAAAATAAATCAAAACATCTATTGTTTGAAAATTTACTTGTTTAGATAGAAACATTAGTTTGGATATTGTAAGTAAAATAGAACCGATGAAAATTTATGTTTTTGCAAATTTTAGATTGGTTATATGGCAATTTTTTTTGTAAAAAATAAAGACAAATGATTATGTGGCTTAGTTTTGCATTGTGAATTATATAGCTAGAGATTTGGTACATGCTCATCCCGTCCAGTCTCGTTTCGTCCCGAACCCATTTGGGATGGGATGAGGTCTATCCTGTCCCGATCAGATCCCAATCCCGAACAAACAAGATGGGATACGGATAAGGTCCATCCCATCCCTTGCCCACACCTTACAAGTGAGTCTTTGTACCTGTGAACTAATTTTTTTCCCTTTCGAAAACCATATTTTATTCATCCTCAACAATATAATCATCAAAAGTTGGTGGTGATTTTCAACTACTACCCCTTTCTTCTTTCAACCTCTTTGTAAAGGTGTTTTGTGAAAATTGCGTTGGGTTCCATATTGTAGCACATGATTTTTAGCAGCCTTCCTATGCGACATCTCGCAAAGGGCCTCAAGATCTAACTCTAAGAGGTATTAGATCCTTCTTCCTTGCCTTCATATTGGTCATACGAAGGTGGGTTTTTAGATCAAGGTATTGGGGGTTTATCGCTTCTTTAAACAAATCCGAAATTTTTTTATCTCCTTCTCTGTCATGCAACGCCTTTCCTTGTGGATAACTTCAGGTTCATGGCAAACCAAAACAAATAATAGCCGATTACTCAGAGATGACTTTTTCCAAATGTTCCTCATTGATGCCAAAATTCATTACTGGTCCAGTCCCACGATGTGTGTCTTCCTTGGTACAATGATTGGAAACCCATTCAACAACCTTTTCCCAAGAGTTTTGTTGTCGTGATACTAAAAGTAAAGGAAATAGCGAAACAAAGCTTGATTTTGACAAAATAGAAACAACTATTCTTAAATGGAAAAAAGTATTCCTAGAATTTCTAATTCATGTTCTGCTACCAACAACCACTCAAAAATATCCTGAAATATGCCAACTACCTTAAAACGAAAAAAAAAAAACTTGTAAATATAAGAGTCTGTTTGGTTAGCCATTTTCTTTAGGAAATGGAATTCCTTTGTTATGTAGATTTTCATTGTTTGGTTGTCTATTTACTAACAAAAAATCATTTTGTCATAAGACTGTTTTTCCACTACTCATGGGAATCCAAGTCCAAGGGGGAGGCCTCAGAATCGGATTCACGAAAATTCATGCTTATTTTCCGTGCAACCAAACATACCCTAAAGTTTTTCTTCAAGAAAAGTAAATAAACTTCTTGTAAAACGAGATAAAAGCTTTACTCCGACAAACTTTAGCTGGAAAGATTAATAGGGGGGTATTCAATCATGGATTTTAATAGTCTGAAAGACTTTAAATCTCATAGATTTTAATAGAGTCTGAAAGACTTTACAGAATTCACTGGATTTTAATGGATTTTAAGTGACTGGATTTTGTGGAATTTACAGAATCCACTGGATTTTAATGGATTTTTATTATTGGATTTTCTGAATTTTATAAGGGATTGTTATGGATTTTAATGGATTGTTATTATTGGATTTTTAGTATTGGACTAAAAAGCTCATTCTCATCTTCTGCTAATTCACTTATGTCATTAGCAAGGATAGCAAGGACGGGAAGATGATTGGGTTGGTTTTTTAAGTAACGCCGGCTTGAGCCTGCCTTTTCCATTCTCTGTCTCATGATAATACACACTTTAGTAATAAACCCAACAAATAAACCTGGCAAACTTGATAAACAAAAAAAAAATATTGATGGACAAAACTTAATTTTGTCTTTTCCACAAAAAGAATTTAATCAAAGAAAGATTCTCAACTACATGTTACAAAATCTTATTAGAATAGCTAAATCCAAACAAGGTACTAGTGAGAATATAGTTAAACAATTAAGCTACTAGCAGCTTCACTTATTTACTTCAACACAACACCATAATGCAACAACGGTCCCTCAATGACAACGTACATGCTTGATTCAAGCATCCAGTAAAACCATACTTAACAGGGACTCATCTGCTTTTTTTTTTTTTTTTTTTTAACAGAATGCATCTTCATGTATAAAAAAGAACAAATCTGGAGAAATTAACATCAAGATTTGTAGATCTCAACAAAAAGTACAAATTAAAAGGTATCACTCTAAAGAACAGTTGTACCAACAGAAATTGTAAATTGCTCAATATCCTCTTGCATAGTCTCAGAGAATTAAAGCTAAAAATGACCAGACAATTTTCTAGTTCTTCAGTAAATTCTCTAACGATTGGCCTTCGCAACTCGCTCAATTTCATCCTTCTTTTTGATTGCATAACTGTTGGATGAACCCTTGGCAGCATTGATCAGCTCGTCTGCCAAGCACTCAACAATGGTCTTGATATTCCTGAATGCGCTTTCACGAGCACCAGTTGTTATAAGATAAAGTGCCTGGTTCACACGCCTCAATGGAGAGATATCAACAGCCTGACGCCTCACAACACCAGATCCAATTCGGGTTGCATCTTCTCTTGGTCCACTGTTGATAACAGCATCAACAATGACTTGAATGGGGTTTGCATCTGTAAGCAGGTGGATGATCTCCATGGCATGCTTCACGATGCGGACAGCCATCAGCTTCTTCCCATTGTTACGACCGTGCATCATCAGAGAGTTGGTCAGCCTTTCAATAATTGGGCATTGTGCCTTTCTAAACCTCTTAACTGAGTATCGACCAGCTGTGTGAGGAACAAATTTCGCGTCCACAAATTTCTTCCAATAGCTAGCAACATCTGCTTCAGTCTCCCTCACAGTTTTCTTAACTACATGTCCAATGGTTGAGAGCAGTTCTTGTTGCTGATTTCTGAGTCTACCGAAGCATCACATCCGTTTGATGAGGAAGTAGTGGTGGTTGGAATAAGAGTGTTTGATGAAAGCTTAACACCTGTGAGAAGAAACCTGCTGTGTTTCTGTGTGTGCTCATTGGCTGTGTGAGATTACATTCTCTGCACAGAATTAATCAATGGTATTGAAACGGTTTTTTTCATCAGCTCAAGATGTCTTAGGCAAGGACTATGTGAAGGAGGAATTAATTTCGGCCGTCACCCGTCACCGTGAGCAAACAATGTGGTCAATTAGCTTTAGAAACCTAATGAAGCCTTTTTGCCATTAAGAATGCTCAACTAGGATCCGTGGTGGCACAAAAATGTGTCTTAATGAGTGACTTGCAGCCCAGGCAAAACAAACACAGAATCATATAAGAGAAGAATAAACAAATATTAAGAAGAAACATAGACTATCTCTATGCTTTAGTTGCTTTTTATCACCATTTCTATCTTAACTCCTACATCGTAATTGAAAGTTTTTCATTTCTGATAGACTAATAACCTTCAAATTAGGTGGTTATATGAGCCCAATTAAAAATTAATAATTAATAATTAAAAATTAAAATTTATTAAAAATTAAATAAATTTGGATGTTGAGTCTTGACTGTGTCTGAGTTTTGGGTGTGTCAGACATGTTGATCACATTGACGATGTGTCTGACCCCGTCGACAAGTTGATCAAGTTTCTAATACGTGCCGAAGGCGTGTCAAGTGAGTGTCGGTGTCGGATACATGTCGGACACACGTGAGGCAAGTTTTTCGAAGAGTCAGTGCATCCTTGGCTTCCATCAATTCTAAATTGGCCATAATCAAATGCGGCTGCTTAATGAAAAAGTGGGAAAAGAAAATTTAGTCCTAAAATGATTTTTAGGTTGAAGCTTATGGTCGTTTTATAATAGTTTTTAATTTTATGGGAAACAAACTGAGGAAGTTCTGAAAGATTGCATGAATAAGAAGAGTTTAAAACTTAAAGCTACGAAATGAAGATGACAAAGACACAAATGTTGATGGTTATGGTTATGGTCATGGTTATTACGTTATTAGAGGTTTTCAATGGCTGGTATCTAGTATCAATATATGTGCATGTATACGTGGTTATTCCTAATCGGTGAAACCTTTTGGTGTGCGAGCCATATCGTATTGTTTTTTAAATGGAAACATTACCAAATCATTGTGATTTATCTTTAGTCTTCCCTGATGGAGGTCCCATGTATAGTTTGTGGTGTCAGGTGTGTATGGTGATTGAATCTGCATTATTTTCTCATTGTCCTTAGGTTTCGACCCTATGCTTGGTAGAATAGAATATAGGGCCAAGTGTAGATGGATATAGGTGTCCTTACATGCATTGCATTGTTTACATGTTAATTAATCAATGGCATCGAAACAGTTCTTTTTACCAGCTCAAGATGTCTCAGGCAAGGACTATGTGAATGAGGAATTAATTTAGGCCGTCATCCGGTCACTGAGAGCAAACAATGTGGTCAATTAGCTTCAGAAACCTGATGAAGCCTTTTTGTCATTAAGAATGCTTAACTAGGATCTGTGGTGGCACAAAAATGTGTCTTAATGAGTGCCTTGCAGCCCAGGCAAAACAAACACACACTCATATACTTCATAGTTAAGGTTGAGCGATTACCCAAATATTGGATTTTGATTTCAAAATTGTTTAAAGGATTTTTATTTAATTCTTTGTGATTCTCAATTGCAGGAATTTTGGTTTCTTCCAAGCTCTATTTGGATAGATTTGAAAATGTCAGTTTGTATCATGATCCATTTTTAAGTCATGGTGTTGATTTATTTATTATATTTTTTATTTTAGAGTGCAACATGTTTTCAAAAGCTTAATTTTTGACCATTAAAGCAATACAGTTGGGTTGGGTTTAAAGTAAGTACACTCTGACTGACAAAATGGTACAATTAGGCAAATAATTAAACCCTACTTTCTCCCTCGATTTTCAGTCAGTCTTTCCCCCTCAATCTACTCTTCCTTTGTATGGGTTTTCTCCAAAATCATGATCTGTGTGTACCCTAACTTGGGTACAACTATCCCTTCAAGTAATCTTCTTCTACTCATTTATATAATTTGTCAATTAGGGTTTCTACTGTGTTCAGTAGTTACTGTAGAGTGTAGGGTTGTTTTTGGTTTTTCTGTTTGATTGTTAAATGATGGGTTGTAGATATATTTTTTATGGATACACTAACATGTTAGATTTCTTTGAACTCTCAGGATTTCTTGGAGAAACCCAGATTTTTTTTAGTGTAGTTGCCATGTTGATTTAACTAGTAAACGTGTTTTACTATTTTAGCTATTTTGTGTTAATGGGTTTTGATAAGTTTGAGTGCTGGTTTGGCCAACTTTAATGCAAATCGGTGGGGACGAATGTCAGGCTCTTTAGAGTTATTTGATTGCTGGAAGGCTATCATACATACAAATGTGTGTCTATGTTTGTTTGTAAAGGAAACTATGGAAGAGCAGGTTAATCGAATAATTGTGGTTCATCTCTAGTCTTCCTTGAACGGGTTTATAATAGGTTGGTCGTGTGGTGATTGAATTTGTGTCCTTTTCTAGTTGTTCTTAATTTTTTACCCTATTAGAGTGATTTGTAGTTTGCATTACAGAGTTGCAGATTACACTTAAAGAAAGCATGTAATTATGTAGTGTGTAGCTTTTCTTGGTAGAATGGGATTTGGAGCGAAGTGTAGAAGATGGGTACAAGTTTCTTTGCCTGTATTTCATTTTTCTGTGTTAATGGCACTAAACGGTTTTTTTACAAGCTCATGATGTCTTAACCAAGGATTACATGAAGGAGTCTATTGATCACCTTCTCATTCTATGCCCTTTTGTAGCCCAACTCCAGTCTGCCGACTTTCAGAGTTTCACATTCAAACTGTCTTTGGCCACTCGATTGGACAAGCAGCAGCCAAGAACTCGTCAGATTTCACCCCCTTTGGAAAATGGGCTTGGGATGGATTGCTTTAATGCTTTAGTTTGGGTGGTTTGGAGAGGAAGAAACAACATAATATTCAAAGAGGGGCAAAAATCAGTGGAGCAATTATGGATAGGTATCAATGTCACTCTTTAGCTTTGGGACACCAATTGGGATAGAAGGATGTAAAATTTTTCTTTCATGTTTAACTGGGAATGTATAGTTTTAGGGAGTCTAGGTGGCTTTTCTTATTACCACCATCTCCCACCCTTTTTTTACACTATCAAATATCAATTCAAATCTTGTTTTTCCGATCCAAAAAAATGACATGGACAGAATCAGGCTGTCATTGGTAGCAAATCTAGCAAACAATCCGGTCAAGGAGTTTGGGATCCAGGTGATGAAGCCTTTTGCTCATGAAACATTCTCAATTGGAATGCCTGGGAGTAGAGATTAATGGAAAGGGTTGATAGAGAGATTTGTGTGATAGTATTTGTGGCAACCATATGAATGGGCTGCTATAGGTGTGTTATATCTGACTATCTGCGCGGGAGGGTTCATGGGTAATTATTCGATCATCTTAACCACTATGTAAGTTTTGATATAGAATATGGAGATGTTTGAAGTCAATAAATTGTAGCGGAAATGCTTGAAGAAAATAAACCGTGGTAAGGTTTCACAGTATGCGTCATCCTTTGCACTGAAGAGTCGCATAATAGAAGTATGTGGGGAAGCTTTCCAAGAGAGGAATTATAATTCAGATTGAAAATTGCTTTACAAGATCTTGTGAGAATGTAAGCATTTATTACAAAGTGAGTTTTCCATTTAGTAAGGTAACATAATGGTGTTGCACACTACTCATTTTGTTATGACCATAAATTGGCGATTTATAGCATAGAGCAAAGGTGGATGATTTGTCACAACACTAGTTTAATGGAGTTGTAAGTAATTAGTTATTCTTTGAATTTCTTTATGCGAAATTTGGGATGTTACATTGACTTGAACTTGAAGCTCAAGGTGGATAAAAGTGGTGAATTCAGTTGGATTACAAAAGTATCGAAGTGCTGGTAGGGGATTTTATATGCCAATTTGTTATTCTTTGAATTCCATTATGCGAAATTCGGGATGTTATATTGACGTGAACTTGAAGCTCAAGGTGGATAAAACTGGTGAATTTAGTTAGATTATAAAAGTATCGAAGTGCTGGTAGGGGATTTTATATGCCTGATGACTATTCCAATAGTTGATATCGAAACTGTTGGCAATCTAGGTATATTGAAAGGGTTTTGGAAAGGGAAAAAAGAGGCAGTATTTGTATTGAATTCATTTGTATTGAATTCATGAATGGCGTGCTTGTATTAGTTAATGAGCCTATCTCACCATTGTGAAATGAATTTTCCTTTTTCTTTGTTAAATGAAATTGATGTCTATATCAAGCAAAACATATTTGCCATAAATCTAGAGTACATTTAGGCACGAACTTGGTAGGAAAAAAAAAGTTGGGTACCAAACATAGGAATGACAACGGGGCGGATTTGGGCAAATATGTTTCCACCCTGCCGGGGATTACAAATCCCCGAATCCGCCCCGAATATCCGTTTATATAATTTTTTAAAAACATTTTCACTCCAGATGGATTGACGCATATCCACTCGGCCCCGAATAATCGTTTAAATAAAATAAAATAAAAAACCTAAAACTGTCAACTTCTCCACTCCACCGCCCTCCCTCCTCCACCCCCTAATCCAAACCATTAGTACCTCCACACCCCTCCACTCTTCAACTCCAAACCATGAGATCTCAAAGAACATAAATTGAGGCAACTCTTTTTGTTTTATTTCTCCATGTATCTTCTTCACAGTTGGACATTTCACCTAATTTAGGTTCCAGATTTCATTTCAACAAAAAAGCTAGGATTTTTTCGAATTGAATTAAAAATCTCTAGTAGGGTGTTGTTTTGTTCTTGCATTGTTTATGGTTATATAAATTAGTGAAGTATGAAGTGATGAGATCGTACTCGGACGATCTCAATAAGGTAGGTGAGCAAGGATTGGGAAAGAAGAGAAAATCAGGATCTTGACCGTACATCCCTTCTAACCATTGACGGTTCCATTCGAGCTCAAGAATGGGCAGAAAGGAGGCTTGTTTCTGGGGGTGGGCATGGTCCAGAAAGGTTCGGGATTGGGCTTGTCCCGATCCCAGTCTCGATTCTACAGTAACAGGACAAAACGGTCCAGGATAGAAAATTTTGGGGGAAAAACCGGTTGGTCCCAGACCGGTTTGAACCGGGATGGAACCATGCTATCCCGGTTTGATTTGATTACCATTCAATTTCAAAGCAACGCAAAACTAATCTTCTTTCTGTTCAGTTGGTTTTCCCTATTTGAAACAAACACAAACCAGACTACTACGATCTACAACTAAAAACAACACCATCACCACCAATCGTTGTTGTCGTTGATGAGAAAAAGGGCAAGATCAATAACCGTAGCGGTAGCGACGCCACCAACGATTCTCTTAAATCCGGCCGATGTCACCATGACCAAAATGACGCCTCTTCTTCTTTGCTAGTTTTAGTTGAAGAGAAAGATAAATAAGAACAATTGTACTACTAGTATTGTATCATCATCATCATGATTGTCATCTTACAAATCAAAATCAATGGAAGAAGGATCTGCTAACAATAATAGAGGAATCAATCATCATCAATAGTAGCCGGAAGATGTCATCGAGATTCTCAAGGAAATCAAACCAAAACAACACCAAACCCACTTGTGATTTCCTTTATTAGATTTTCTCCCCATGCCCACCTCAGCCCTCGAAAGCTAAGACCAGTTTTGTTGCTCCTCTTGATAAAGGATGGAGGAAAACCTATTTGAATTAAGGGTGGGCTGAAGGAGAGGGTGAGGAGGGCGAGGGAGATGAGGAGAGGGGGGATTGGAACTGGAGGAAAGGGCGGGATGTTCTGTGTGGATAAGAAGAAGCGGGAGTAGAAGGAAGATGAAAGGAGGCTTGTGTGGATCAGTTATTTAGGGTTGTGGTTTTTATTTTCAGAACAGAGGCCCCATTCTTGGGCTTGAAACAAGTTCACTATACTAAACAGAACAGTTCGGGATGGACCGGGACTGCATTTGTAGAACCGGTTCCGTCCCAATTCCAACCGATTCGGGACCGGGAAACTGTTTTTGCATGCTTTGAAACTATTCGAAACCATACCAGTCTGAATCGAAACGTGATGGATCGGGATTCTTGCCTAGCCCTCTACTCGTTTCTTTCATTTCTAGGGTTCAATTTGATGCCTTCGAATGGGGTGTTGTTCAGATGAGAGAACGATCACCAAGAGAGAAGATGAGATGTTATCGAACAGTCAGTGGCTAGTGGCGGAGGTGATGAGTTGTCACTTTGTCTTGTGAATTGTGATGGATAGAACTGTGAGAGGGGAATTAGGGGTAGGAATTAAGGTTTTAAGGGTATGTTAGTAGTTAAGACACGTAAATGGTAATTTGCCGGGATGGATATGGCCAAATCCGTACCTAACCAATCCGTGACGGATACAATTTGGATCCCGGAATTTGCTTTGAAATCCGTTTACCCAAACCCAAATCCACCTCTTTGTGAAAATCCGCCTCGTTGCCATTTCTAACAAAAGAAAGCTTTCGAAAATCTTATATGGATTATTACAAGCGAATAAATGCCAAAGTACAAATATTGTTCAATTCATAGATAATAAGAACCTTTTGGATTTTGGTTTGGGATTTGTTTATGATTTATTTTAATAATTTCTACTTGGAAAGGTTAGTTTTGATTCATGTTTGAAGCAATAGTATGTGTTTCTTTATGTAATGATGTTTTTTTTTTGTTTAACACAGTAAAACACTTCTTCCCTCTCTCTTTCTCGATTTTTGCACCAAACACTTGTTTGTACTCTTTTTATTTCAGCTTACCCTCCTCTCTGTACTTGCAAGCTTAATTTGCACTCAAACATCATGATTGTTGTGAACCCTAACTTGGGTACAGTCACTCTTCATACCTTTGGCCCTAATCTGCTACTGGGTATTTCAACCAATCTTCTTCTTATACTATTTCTTTCTGATTTGTTAATTTGGGTTTTTTACTCTTTGCAATAGTTACTTGTAGAGTCTAAGAGGTTCTTGTAGTTTCTTGATTAGGGCTTTTTGTTTTGGTTGTTAAAGAATGTGTTGCAGTGAGATTTTGTATCTCTGGTGGTGATTCTTGTATCTGCTTCTGTTTGTGGGTCTCAATTTGAGAAACAGAGATTTTGTGATGGAGTTTGGTTTGGATAAGAAGTTCATCAGTGTATATTAGTGGTTTTAAACCTAGGAATCAACAACACAAAAAACTTTGTTATCAATTATCCCCCTTCCTTATGGGAATTGGAACTAGCAAGAATGATTGGGAAAACAAACATCCATCATCCATCTTTAGGTGTGTTTGGTTCGAAGTAATATTTTCCTAAGAAAAGAAAATTTGCCAAAAAGGAGAGGAGAGGAGTAAGTCTGGAGAGTTAGGTTTGGGAGTCATTTTGAGCCAAGTTTTGGTTTTTTTACATTTTTACTCATTTTCTTTAATACACAATCACAAATACTATCAATGGAAGAGGGGTACAAGTGTAAAAAAAACCCAACGCGACTCAAAAGCTCAAAAGTGGCTCCTAAACCTCGCTCCCTGGAATTGTTGCTTTTAGGGTAGGAAGAAAGAATATTTACCCAAAATATATGTTCATCTTCAACATTAAGGTATATCATTTCTTTTCTCATTTTATAGTTTTCCAAACACATCCTGTATGCCGAGCTTTATCTGGCTGAAATAACTCAACTTTCACCTTATAGAATTGTATATATCAGCAATTTGGGGTGGTATCTTTTTATTTATATTTTTTCTAGTTGATGATTTGTTTGCCTGTGTTCTTTTAGTGGGTTATTATAATACTGTAGTCTGTTGTGAAGATCTGAGTAACCAAGGTTTTTACTTTTTCGATGTTAGATTCAGCAAAAGCAGAAATTGAAGCACATTGAGCTACAGGGGAATTGCAAGAAAGGAGAAAGAAAGTGAACTAAAAAGAGGTTAGTTGCATGTTTTTGCGGCTGTCACTCTGTGATGATATAAGCTTTCTGAGATGATGACTATTGATCATTTGATTGTATATCACCAGCACATTAGGAAAAAAAATTATTTGTCTATAAATAACAAATGTTGATCGTGGTGTTTTTATTTATGCAAGTGGCGAATTAGCCTTTGTTTGGTACGTTTCTGTGTTTCGCGTTTTTCCTTTGATAATGCTTATCCTCTGCGACGTGAGATAAACATTATACGTAGTCTGTTTTTTCAGCTAATCTTCTATTTGTTTGTTACGTTTCTGTGTTTCACGTTTTCTTTTGATAATGCTTATCCTCTGCGACCTGAGATAAACATTCTATGTAGTGTGTTTTTTCAGCTAATCTTCTAATTGATTTGCTACTTAGGGTTTTTTCTACTATTTGCAATAGGCACTCTGGAGTCTCTAGGTTTTTTGTTTCCTGATTAGGGCTTTATTTTTGTTTCCTGCGATGGTTGAAAGATAGTCTGTAATGAAAATGTTGTGATGGAAACACTGAAATGACAGCTTTGGTGACTCTGGTTGCTTGTGCCATTTGTGGACCATTTTGAGAAACATAGATTTTGGAGTCTAGATTGGATAATTTTTTTTTATGAATATATGAATTGTTTCATGGCACCTCCTTGTAAAAGAACAAATATGTTGGGAAATCCGGCAGCTCTGATATTGAATTGTTGATGATTCCGGCACCTTGGATCGATTACAAACACAATTTCATTACAATTACAACACAAACTTACATACACTTGCACATTTCTCTCACACACACTCACACTAATTTCATTCACACATTTTAGCTCATCCCTGAGCTACTCTTCACGGTTGATCCAGGGCTCTAGCTCATCACTGGGCTACTCTTCACAGTTGATCCAGAGCTCTATTTATATTTTATAATGGTTCAGGGTCGGTAGAGGAAGGATGTAGAAGCCACAATTTTTTACTTCATCTTCTCAATTTTTCTAGAAAATTCCATCTTCTTCTTCTC
Organism: Berberis thunbergii; assembly: GCA_003290165.1. Classification (NCBI taxonomy): domain Eukaryota; kingdom Viridiplantae; phylum Streptophyta; class Magnoliopsida; order Ranunculales; family Berberidaceae; genus Berberis; species Berberis thunbergii. The sequence continues at coordinate 528,408 of QNQO01000766.1, forward strand.
AATTCTTCTAGAGAATACCTCATTATTATCTATTCTCAATTCTTCTAGAGATCACTGACATCAAGTTGGTGTTGATCTCTTTCAACATCCCCCTCAACGCAGATTTGTTGATCTTCACGTTCACACACTGCCTTCACGTTCCCACGTTGCATTCTTAACTTGTTCCAATATGACGACCAATTGGTTCACAGACAAGATTTTTACACTTCATCAATTCCATGTGCTCCCTTGGTCCTTCCATCTCAACGTTTTCGTGCTCTCTTGGCATTGCCGCTCACAACTTCTTCACACTCAAACTCACATGTGCTTTCTTGCACAACCATTCACATGCTCTTTGGTGCAACCTAGCTTTTTCAGTCACCTAGATTTATGTCGTTTCTCTACGATGTGGTGACATGACCTAGACTCCTACGTGACACCTCAAGTCGGGCTTTGTGTGTCGCCTACATTTTCGTCATTTATCTATGGTGTGGTGACATGACCGAAACCCCTCATTCTTTTCTTCACTTGTCCATGACCAATCGTCTTGACATTCTTACACTTCGCACGAACAACTCCTTGAAAATTCGATCTATGATCATACGTATGAATAGTACTATACGTATGCACAGTGAGTGGTGTTGTCTTCCTATGAACAATATTCTTGTCTAAGGAACAATACCCACCCACCCGGTTCTGATACTTGATTATTAGGAAATCCGGCATCTCTGATATTGAATTGTTGATTATTGCGGCCTCTTGGGTCAATTACAAACACAATTTCATTACAATTACACAATTACAACATTACAACTAACTAACACTTAACATTTCTCTCACACTAACTTCACTCACACATTTGAGCTCATCACTGAGCTACTCTTCACGATTGATCCAAAGCTCTATTTATAATGGTTTAGGGTTGGTGGAGGAAGGATGGAGAAGCCACAATTTTTTACTACATCTTAATTTTTCTGGAAAACTCCATCTCCTTCTCTTCTTCTCAATTCTTCCAAAGAATACCTCATTTTTCTCTATTCTCAATTCTTCTAGAGAGCACCAACACCAAGTCGGTGTTGATCTCTTTCAACACAAATCCACTTTGCAGTGTAGTAAGTGTGTGCTGTATACATTTTCTTGACTTAGAAGGTTTTGATACTATAGTATTATATACTGAGAAGGTTTGAATATTGATTTGGAGGTTTGGTTCTATGTTCGACAATGGCAATAATTGTAGCATGATGAATCACAGGGGAACGCGAGTGAAGAAGAGAGGGTAGCATGATTTTTAGGTATAAGCATTGTGATATGCCTAATTATTGTAGCACAAACACGATTAAATTAACTGACCTCTCTCTCTCTCATACATAAATATTTATTTATTCCTTGATAATTACATTCTTTGTACAGCGTGATGAGCAAAATTTGTTGTTCTGGCGCGAAGGCTTTTAGTTTGTTTACCTTATGGTTTTATACTTGCAATGTATCAGCTAATACTAGCAAGCTGCATAGGTTTGTTATTTATACATTTGAAGCTCTGGAATACTCTTGATCAGAAATCTGATGCTCCTGTCCGAACTGGTATTTTGAAGTATATTTAACAGAAGTGGGATAGTGATCCAGACTTTATTAAGTAGTAAAGTAAATGATTCTCGGTTGCTTATTTTTCTCTGCTACAAAGAAGCTCATGGATTGCTTCTATGTTTGAGTAGTGAACGAAACAGTTTCATGGCAATTTACTTTGGGGAATTAGGGTTTGAAGCAGTTTCATCTATGCAGGAACATAAAAGGGAACGCTGTTATTGAGTTATAGGTGGGCTTCAGTTTTGAAGAATTTTGATAAAGATGGGAATTTAGGATGCCATTTTAAGGGTGAGATCACATCTTTGGATTCTTTTATGATTTTTACTTTATGGGCTTAGAAAAGTCCTTCAGTCTTTCTCGATTTAAAGAGCATTTGAATTCCGTTTGTTCATTCATTCTTATCAATAATTACCATTAAAGTTTTTGCGTGGATAAGAATGATTAAGTCAATCATTGATAGTGTATTTAAAATTACATATACATGTGGAAATGATTTTACTGAACCTAATATGTAATAGGTCATTCGTGAATCAAAATTCTGAAGAACACGCGAAATTGTGAGATTTAGTGGCTAAGTTTGGGTTGATAAGACAATGCATTTTGAAGAGAAGAGCAAGTGGGTAGATTATGCATATTTGGTTTGTTTCTTTGATCGATTACATCAGGAAGTCAATGTCATCAAGGAAGGAATATGCGTTAGCATTGCAACTTTGAGCCAAAGCTGAAATCCCTGTGTCAATGACTGCTTTTGAATGCAGAATCCAGAACAACTCTCCATTAAGTCGATCAGCTGTTGAATTTCGAGGTATGTATTGTATGGTTGTTATTTCATTCTCATATTTTAGTGTTGTACTGTCACAATTGGTTGGGGAAACTGTACTCTTGCGAAATTCACAGGGTTAGATCACAAATAATTTCAGTGAAGGCATATATAAACTTTAATAGCTCTTGCTCCCATGCTGTTTTCGCTTGTATCAACAGTTCTGTTACTGGAATATCACTATGACATTATGATTGCTTATCATGTTCGTTAGCGAGCCTTCATGTTTTATACTTTTCGGAAACTTGTTCATATCTTTAAAGTTTTCTTACGCTCTCCTTTTTCATTTGTTTGAATTAACCCACTAATATCTCAAGGAATCTAGTTTTTTTTTATGGTATCTTCCAACATTTTGAACATCTTAGTCAGTATCCTCAATTAATGTTTTCGTGTTCTGTTTCTTATTCCGTCTTTAAAATTAGCAGATTGGAAGGGCAGTTCGATAAATAATATTCTATGGGTGTTGGTATTGACCTTGATTGTAGTGTCTTTTAGGTTTAGAACACAAGAACACTTTCAATTTACCGACTTTGTCTCAGATGGTTCCGTGCAGATAGAGTAGACAAATCTTGATAGGAGGCAAGACTTCCATGTCTCCGAATAACCTCTCCACTTGTATTTTATTATAAAAGCTCTATCATGTCTCGAATAGTCAGCATGTAACCTGATTATTGTGAACGGAAGCAATACAAAGCATACAAAACCCACACCCAAGGCAAGGCCTTAACATCCCTAAGCAAATCCTTAACTTACCAAGCCCTAGATCATGGCAAGGTCGTGAGAGTTCCACTAAGCACGTTACAATACATCTTATTGATACGTGTCCGCATTTTCTTCTGTTTGTGAAAACCTTGCTAATAGAGAGATTCAGTTTCCTCTTATAGAGTTTTTTTGTCAGTTTGGGATGTAGCTTCTGTGTGTGTGAATCTATTGGTCGACTGAAGATGGCTGCCTCGATTCAAGATTCAAGCAGCCCTTGGGGAAAGAAGTAGCTCTCCCTCCTGCAGCCGATGCGTCTAGTTTACTATGTAAGAATGGCAGGGTTAACGCTGGGGTATATATTCTCTTACTTGCAGGTCAAATTCTAGATCTGATGGCTTCTCTAATGTTTGTTCAAGAAGTAGATAGTCAAGTAGAAACCCCACATCTTCAGAAAAGTTTCAGGCTCTACAGTTGGGTATTCCATATTGTTGAATCTTTGAGCTGAGGTTATAGGTAGCCATCACCTCTCCATTCACGCATGCACCCACCTCTTTTTTTCTTTTTTTTTAACCTCTTCTTTGATAAATGAAGAAACAACAATAGTCTCTTACTGTTATACAGACCCTTACAGTGCCGTTAATGTTCAGAGGGCTCATATATTAACAAAAATGTTTGTTTAGTGTTGCGGGGGTGGGGAATGCGGAATGCCCTTGGGCTTTTGTAGCTGAACTCTGATTGTCAGAATGTATATGATGATCTCCAGTTGGTCTACTACTTGTTTCTGAGTGGAGAAGCTGAGGAAGATTATATGCAGAAATTGTCATATTATTGGGATGATTGCTTTGCGCAGTTATGGAAGTTCAGGAACATGGCAATTAAATGGGTTTTCTCTGTGTGCTGTACCGATGTTACTGAGAGATTTTGTGGGGATATCTTGGCAGTGAAGAGCTTGATTTTATCAAATGAAATGTGGTTAGTGGCAATTTATGAGGCATTTTAACTTGTTTGTTGACGAACAACATTTCAGGCATTCTAATACTAAACTCTAAACAATAGGAATTCTGCCCAAAGACAACTTGATAGATAGACAAATGATCTATAATATCTTCTTAGAATCTAAGTTGGTTTTGCCATTATTTCAGTTAAATTAAGCTTGGATGCGACATGATTTACTAATAAACGAAGTAGGGTTTGTGTTAAAAACCCCCCTAGGACCTTCGGGTGCTGTTCAGGTTGGTTGTTAATATATACGTTGAAATTAAAAAGCTCTCGCGTTTGTTGTTGCCTGTATAGCTTTCTAGAGCAGAGATCTAGAAACGCGTTCTAGGCACAGATCATTGGTATTGGATGTATCGTTAGGTTGTGCCGAGTCAAAATAAATAATTGGAAGCATCTAAACAGTTAATTGCTTGAGAACATATTAGAAAGATTGATTCAGTTATGAAAGTCTAATATCTGAGTTACTCTGCAGCTGACGACTTCTGTGTTTTCATGCAACTTTGTGGATGTCAGTCAACTCTGCTATGAGTTACCTTTGAGAATTAGATTAGGTTTCAATTTCACCTCGCCATATTGTCCGAATCCATTTTGTTATGCCATTGTATGTTGCAGCAAACTACAATTGTGAGGATTATGGAGTCAACAATGTCATAAGAATGATTGTTGGTTGTTACTGACATAAGAATACATAATGATTCATCTGTACTGTTGACGAGCATTCGAAGGAGAGAGCAATCTTTTTCTTGCAGAAACTTTGAAAATGATATTCCTATGGTATATTTTAGGGCTAACTGGATCTTTTCTTGAGTTGTAAGAGTTGTCTTATGGAGATATGCTTCTGTACAAGGAATAATGAATGATAGTTGGATTTGCCATAGCAGGATGAGTAAACTATTTGCATTAACACATCGTAAGAATCATATAACTATAATTGCATCCATTCCATTAAGCCCTAACCAGCGTTTCCATTCATTCATACCGAAATTGTGGAAGTTGTTTGAGTCTTTATTGAAGATTATCCTTGTTTGGAGGCGTGTTTCGCTTTGATTGGAATGGCATTCATTGATTTGGATTACTGAGTTTGATGTTCATTTTTACTTTAGTAGATTTACAGGCATTTAGATTACTGAGTTTGCAGTCGTCTTCTTCTATACCACGATGACTCCTAGGCATGGTAGAAGCTAAATATGAGAACCAAAAGATGTGCCATACAAATCTGATGTATTAGTTATCATTAATCAAGAATCAAAGATGCAGACTCTAAAACGAGATGGTACATTTTCATTAATCATTTGATGTCAAATCTTCGCCTACACATCCCATAAGCAACTAGTACATCAACTAGACCTCTCTATCTAGACCCATCTAACTGAAAACCATCTAAACAAACCAAGCAAACTCAAAAGCAAGATTGACTCAAAGTTCTACCATTACTGATTAGTCTCCAATCCACTCTAATTAGTCGCTTTACCATCTTCTAAAGTAATCCAGCCAATGTCCTTGAGCACTAGTTGAAGCTCTTTCCTGCAAAACTCAATGTACTCCATTGTATCACCCCTTTCCTTCTTCACTTCTACAATAAAGAACGAAGATGCCACAGAATAAACTTCTGCTGCAATACACATTTCTCCGTATCTCCCATTCTTATGCACAGTCAATCTCATCCTGGAATCGCTCTTCTTCACAGTAAACTTCATTGCTTTAGCCACTTCCTCCAATTTCATTACCACTTCGCTTGCAGGCTTCGAAGTAGTAAACCTAAACTCTTCGTTCTCCTCATTGTTCTCCCTTTCGAATAACCTTGAAAGGTTAAACCCTTTGGAGAAAGATATCAAATGAAAAGCATTCAATGTCTCAGTAGGTTGCTTATCTAAATCCAACTCTTCTTCATTCTCCTTCATCTTTATGAGCTTCTGCCTGAACCAAGATGTCTGCATGAGCTTCGAAGTAGTCATTCGAGTATTCGGATTAGGATCAAGCAACTTACTGATCAAATTTCTTGCTTCAGAACTCACCCAAGGAGGACACTTGAAATCAGCAGCATAAATCTTTCTATAAATACCCACCAAATTATCATCCTGGAATGGCAAAAACCCTGCAAGCATCACAAACAGAATCACCCCACAAGACCAAGTATCAGCCTTAGCTCCATCATACCCTCTCTTCCTAATCACCTCCGGCGCGACATAAGCCGGCGTTCCACAAGAAGTATGCAATAACCCATCCTGCCTCTTTTGATCAGACAAAGCACTCAGACCAAAATCAGTCACCTTAACATTGCCATCTTCATCAAGCAAAATATTTTCAGGTTTCAAATCTCGATGAAAAACACCACGACTATGGCAGTAATCTACAGCCGAGATTAACTGCTGGAAATAAGATCTCCCTACGTCCTCTATCAGTCTCCCATTTGTGATCTTATTGAACAGTTCGCCACCTTTCACGTACTCCATGGCGAAGTATATCTTAGTCTTGCTTGCTAAGACTTCGTAAAGCTCTACGATGTTTGGGTGCTTTAACATCTTCATGATGGAGATTTCTCTCTTCACTTGCTCCATCATACCTACTTGGAAAACCTTCTCCTTGTTCACAACTTTGATGGCCAAGATTTGCCCGGTATGCAAATTCTTAGCTAAGTAGACCTTCGCGAACGTCCCGCGGCCTAGAACTCGGCCTAACTCGTACTTCCCATGAATCAAGCTTACTTTTGGATCGGTTTCCTCATTCATTGTCTTCTCCATTGTGAATTAAAGCAACAAGAAATGATCAAAAGTACAAGAACCAGAGCGAAGCCATATGGAAGACGTGCATACCATCGAAGTAACCATCTTTCTCAAGCTTTCGACGACAAGTTGTGCTTAGCTCCATTGTTCTCCTTCTTCTTCAACCTAGAGTTATTTTGGAGAAGAAACCATTCTCATTTTGAGAAGAAGAAGAAGATGAAGAACAAACAAAGGAATTTGAGTTGTGGGTCTTGTGGCACATTGGTGGGGAAGGAAAATCACTTTTATATACTAAATTACCCTCACCGCATTTACTTATTTTCCATATTAAGAGACATGCTTATCTTATTTTTATTTATTTTTAAATCTACTCAACCTGATACTTGTGTCTGGTTAGTGTTTGGATAGGGTGTCAATCACGTGATGAGTGCCAACTTTACCATTTTCACCATGAGTTTGGAGAAGACGGAAAGAAGGATAGAGTTAACACTCACATACTAGAAAGCCTCCCTAAATTGTATAGAAAGGTTTTTTTTAGTATTTACTTATTTATTTATTTTAAAAGGATAGTTTTAACTCGCAAAAGGGGAATTATTAAGTGCACCAGGAGATTGGCCTGGTAGCTTCCGGTGGCTTCCAGGTAATCTCCGGTGCACTGTAGAATTACTCCTCGCAAAAATTTTGTTATATTGGTATCACCAAATTGCATTTTGTTGCACATATTTTCGAGTATTTTTTTTCGCATTTGGAAAGTCATAAATGTTATAATTGTACATTTTATTTTGGTATCATTTACGCGATAATCCTTCTAAAGTACTAACATTATAACAAAAATACCAAATTAATTGAGGTTTTATTAGAGGGTAGTTTTGTAATAAAATGGGGTTTAAGACCTTATAATGGAAGTTGAGTGTTAGTTCATGCATGAGAAAAAAAAGGGTTATGATGATGTACATGTCACCGTAAAGTTATAAGTTACATCCGGTTCATCTATGGTTTATATCTGTCCATCAGCGTGTGATCGAACGGTTGATAATATTTTCCTGGAAAACTGAGATGACACGTGGCGAGTACCTGCTAATTGTTGCTCTGAGGTGCCTTTTTGGGCCAAAATATCTGGGCCCAATGGTTTAATACATGTGAAGGGCAGTCTGAATATGAGGTGTGATTGAGTGAAATGAAACGGAAAGTGTTAGTTTCACTGAGAGCACCCATAGTAAGCTGAAATCACATTCGATGATTTCCGACGGCACCATACTGAAAAGGAGCGAATCGTTGATGGCTTTATAAGCAATCGATAGAGAGTTGATAAATCTATGGGCATTTTAACGACGGTTTATAATGTTTGCCCCTTCCGTAAAATCTGTATTATTTGATGCTGATTGAACATTGAAGTTGATGAAATTTATAAGTATTATTCTTTGGGGATTGCTTACTATGGTATGTTGAGTGCTCTAAGGAATTGTATCGAGTTTTGAAGACATTAGGTGTAGTAAAATAATTTTGACACCTTGAAAGTACTGTGGGATATATTATCTAGATCCACATAATCATTAGATGGAAACTGGATTTACCATCCCCCAAGCCTTTATAAAATGCAAATCAGACAGATCAGAAATTCTAGCTGGCCTCTCCTCCACTTTAAAAACACACTCCAAAAAAGTGTTTAAAGAGGAGGGGTAAAAATGTAGTTTCACCCCTTGAACAGGAAATTAGACTGATTTTCTCAGGCCCGCTAGAATTTCTCTTGAGAGATGTATAGCTCATCGTATGTATTATTTGGAAATTGACTACTAATTATAAAACTGGAAATCTTTAAATCATCTTGATTTTTTAGGAAAATTCTAGATTAGAGGTATGTTTTGATGAAGGAAATTAATGGCTGATGTGAAAGGCTATGCTGCTTGATGTATGATAGATTTTTTTCTTTAATAATATATGTTCCTAAAGGAGAGGTGATCCGTGTGACTGATTGTTCTAATTCTTTGTTGCATCGGTATTTTAGAATGTTTCAACTTTATTACTCCAACCTAAAATATATAACACCAATTTGTTATATTTTATTAAGAGCAATGCTAGGGAGCACTGGAGTTTCGCCTGGATGGTGCCAAGCACGTGCACCCCGCGAGATGCCAGGCACGTTGGCATTAAAAGGGCAAAGAGCTTTGCTACAGAGTGAGGGAGGGAGCGAGGTAAAGAGGCGAGGGATGGGTCACCCATCCGCCTCGAAATGAGTGCATCGGATTCGAAATGCGTGACAACGCTCATCTCGAGGCAGATGGGTGGCTTCCACCCATCCCTCACTCCCTGTCCCTCGACCCCTAGAATTTTCCAAGGGCAAAAATAGTTTCAAGGGCCATCCACAAAAACAGAGATATTTTAGTGAAACAGATCTCTCCAATGGCTACTCCTACTCCTTCAAACACTCCATTTTCTTCTCCATCTCCTTCAAAGAGTTTTAACGATCCTCCAACACTGAGTCGGGGTCATAGTACTCTCAGAACCGAGCTGGTAAAATGGAAGCCCAGAAATGGGGAAGAAGACCTTATCTTTAGAGATTCAATCCCGCCATTCATTCAGTTGGGGTAGAGGGATTTGGCCCAACCTTGAGGTTGAGCAGTTTCCCTGATGAAGAAGAAAAGAACTCGACTTTGCCAAAAGCATTGGAAGCACCTTGGAACAACTTTCAGTTACTAAAGGAAGTTAATATCTCCATTTAGACTCCCAAAGCTCCAATCTTTCCATCTCCCAAACCCCATAGACAAGTAAAGTAGACAGCTTGAACTTCAGTTTCCAATCAACATTGCTTCACAATGAATGATTTTACAATCTTGGTTCAGAAAACCCCATTTGTAAGCCTTCTTCACAAATGTTTCTCCTTGTTAGAGTTCGAGCCTCTTTTCCCCCCTTGTTAGAGTTCGAGCCTCTTCTTCTTCTCACTCAACATCTGATCTTTTCCCCCCAGTTCCTGCTCTACAGGTGAGTGTGTATACTCACTCAATCCACTTCTCTGCTTCATTTCTCATTATGAGTTTCTGAATTTTTGTGCTATTTTTTTTTGCCCCATTTGATGCCCACGTGACTAGCTGGGGCGGACCCAGGATTTTAGTCTAGGAGGGGCGAAATGGAAAATACTTATTAGTTGATAATAGTAGTTATCAATGGTAAAACCAATTTCGTTTTTTTACGGAAGCTAGTAACTAATAAAAAAATTAACTATAAAAAATACAATGCATATATCAAATTAGACCCGAGTGTAATCAATTTTAAGCCAAAATAAGGTCATTATTGATAACCTTAGCAAAGAGCAAACAAGCATAATAATTAGAATATATAACTAATATCACAAAAGAGCTTGTCTAGGCAACCAGACTTTAAAGCCATTTTTTGGTCAGGCTAGAGCATTTTTACACCTTTACTCATTCTCTTTAAAATACAATCACAAACATTATCTATAGAAGAGATAGAAATGTAAAATACTTAAAACCTGACCAAAAAGTGGCTATAAAGCCTCGTTGTCTAGAATTAAGAATCACAAAAATAATTAGGATAAGTTATAGGTGAAGCTAAAAAAAATTTGAAATTTGTGAATCTAATATGATCATAATACAATTTCAAAGAAAAATAGTTTATATGAGGCTCAAATTTTATAACGAGTTGGCTAATGGTATATATTTTCATTGAATTCTATCGTTATTATTTTAGATATTAATTTTAACAAAAATGCTAGGAAACCACGTTTTTGCAACTATGTTTTGTAATCAGGGATGACGTGTGTGATCTGGAAAGAATGATGAAATTTTCAAAAATTTTTATGTGTATCTCAAAGTTGTAAAAAACTCCTCTAACAATGCCACATCATCCTGATTGCAAAACATGGTATCCTAGCCTCACTCTAATTTAAAATATTTTTTTTGTTACGAGGTTTAATATCACTTGTGAAAAACAATTCATTTATTTAATGTTAATAAATTTTTATTAAACTAACATTTTTTTAATGTTTGCAATTAACTAATAAAATTGGATTGAAAAATAAAATAAAAAATGCACTCGAAGAGTATCGAACTCAAGTCTTTTACTAAAAGTGATAAACCTCCAACTACTACACCAACAAAGACATGTTTGAATATTTTTATAAACATTAACAGTATTGTATTTATGTTATATAATCGATTTTTAAGACTAAAAATATATATACTAAAAATATTTTAAAAGTTGAGGGGGCAACTGCCCCCCTTCGCCCCTTAATAGGTCCGCCCATGGTGACTGGCATGCGTGGGGGGGTGCACGTGCTTGACACCATCTAAGCGAATCTCTAGGCGAAACTCCAGTGCATTTAGAAATTTCGTTTATTAATAAAAATTTATTTGGTAGTGGAACTTTATTATCTCGTTTAAAAGTGTCAATTTACCATCAATGAAAGAAGCAAAGTAACTATTACTAATAAAACTAAAATACGGTCAAGCATTTGTTAAATTTCAATCTATTCATCAATTGTTGAGGCGTTGACTAACCAATACATATTAAAAATAAATTAATTAAAAAATTAAACCAATATATCAATTTCAAAATTGTTGCAAAATATTTGAAAAAATGTACGTTTAAAATCTAAAGTTCATAAATCTAAAAATTTACATTAATAATGTTTCATACAAAGTCCTTGATCAACAATATGAATAATATTCTTCTCCCGGTAATTTGTTTTGAGTTAATAAGTGTGTTTGGATACACCAAAAATTTTTAAAAGCTAAAATTAAAATATAAAGTTAGGAATATCGAACCAAACAGTTGAGTACATGTAGCAACTCTATCAAACAATTTAAAAATTAAAAATCAACTTATCATAAATCTTGTAAGGTTGTATCATTAGAAGTATATATTGTAGTTAAAAGTATAAAGGGTTTAATGTGAACTACAAGTGTGCAACAACTAGCATTAGAAAACTGAAAACCGAACCCATTATTATCAAATTTTTCAACTGAAACCGAACTGATCATATCGGTTTTAAATTTAGTGAACCAAAACCGAACCAATCGATTAAATTAAACATATTACATTATTTTTACTTATATTTTATATATATTCAGTTCGATCAGCTTAATGTTATGGTTAAAATCATTTTAAAACAGAACCGATCATATCGGTTTCACATTTTCCAAAACCGAATCAAATTGAATCGATCATAACCCGAATCGATTGGTTCAGTTTTGATCGATTCGATTGGTTTAATCGATTTTTGTTCAACCCTAAGAATAACCCTCTAGCTTAGAAGTGTACTCAAATTGAAGCCCACGGAGCTGCGGACTCAAAAGGCTAGCTTATATGGGCTACTACAGTCTCATCATGGGCTCATTATTTTCTAAGGTATAATTTTATGTGATGAACAATCAATGGGAATTTATGATCAGAGGACCATAAGTTTTCTCATAGGAAGATTTATGCAACATCTGAAACCAAAAAAAAATGACGACCCGATCTTATTAATTGGAATTGTAATTTACGTGAATCAGGCAGGCCCGGACATGAGGGCAATCCAAGGAACCGACACTTCGGACCCCGACAAAAATGTCGATTTTTAGGGCTCAAATTTTGGGTTTATCTATTTATATTTTCTGTTTTTTACTTTGACACAAGTTTTATTATCTTAGGTAGAAAGTCTAGAGTTGTATTTTAACCTACACCAAGATTCAAGCCTTGCCATAGATATAAATTTATATGTTTATTTTTTCTCTTCTTTTTACTAGGGTACAGACTGATTTATTAATCCATGTCTGAAGGATACATGATTAACCCTATATGGTTAACCAAATCAGGCCCGAAGGCTACAATATTGTTGCCTTAATATCTTCATCTCCTCCATCTCGCATAGAGACTTATTTCGCTCCGATCCATCGCCTCCACCTTGCATGAAGACTCGCTTTCGCTTCACTCTGATCTAATCCATCTAAGCAGTTGCATCAATACCCGACCAACTAAACTACAATTGATGGACTATAGTTTCACTATTACAATCATCAGGACTTAAAACATACAACAAAAATTTAAGCCTAATAAATAACTTTTAAAACAGATACTATGCTACATATATTGTTTTATTTTTTTTTCGACATAATCACAAAAAGCATAGTAAAAAGTTGAGCCTGCAATTTATTAATTGCAAGTTCTTGTTCATTACCAAACACTTATGGTTTACAATCTGCGTAGAAACCTAACTAGTAATGATCAGAGAACAATCAAGACTGAATGTGGACAGAACCGTTCGTTACAGGAAGAACAGGTAGATGACCCTTCTCTTGAAGGCTTTTGACTGTATCGTAGAAACTCTGCTTCACTGTGTGAACTTCAATCCAATGTCCTGAAGCCTCTTGTTTGAG